>JANAVB010009400.1:16714947-16827335 GCA_029216955.1 Iris pallida
CCAATATTCTGATCCCATCCAATAAGCCAACCAAATGCCTCGTACGGAGCGGGGCATTACAGGCACTGTCACAATCTTATTACATTAAGAAGATTCTCACTCGATACGATTATCATAATCTTCCTATTATTGATACGTCGTACCGAAGTGATCAAAAGCTGGAGCCAAACTCAAAGAAAGCGTCAGGCAATTGGAGTACGCTAGCGTCATCGGGAGTTTGATGTACGCTATTACTGCCACTAGGCCTGACATAGCTTTCGCTGTGGGAATGCTGAGTCGATTTACAAGCAATCCAGGCTTTGAACACTGAAAAGTTGTGAAGCGTGTTATGAGATATCTCAAGAAGACTAAGACATATGCACTGCACTTCAGCGGAGAGCCGCCGGTAGTAGAAGGCTTTAGTGATGCTAGCTGGTACTCAGAGTTAGAGAACGAGAGGTCCAATGGTGGATTCATTTTCATAATGGGTAGAGCTGCTATCTCATGGAAGTCGAAGTCGAAGAAGCAGACTATGCTCTCACGGTCTTCTATGGAATCTGAGTTCTTTGCACTTGATACCGCAGCAGATGAAGCAGAGTGGCTTCGGAAGCTCATGTATGATCTTCCAGTGGTTTGAGCACAGATACCGATGATTCCGATATACTGCGACAACCAGGCAACTGCGGCGGTGGCGTCAAATGATCTCTTCAACGGAAAGAAGAAAACTGTACGGTTAAAGCATAGGAGAGTGAACGATCTCATCAAGAGAGGTATTATTGCAGTCATCGATGTTCAAAGTCAGGATAACATGGCGGATCTGTTCACGAAGGGCCTCAGGCATCAGCTATTTGAACACACAATAGGAAAGATGGGCTTGAAGGCATTCTGATAGTATGTTTTTGTAATCCTACCATAAAGTTTTATGTTATTAGTTCAAAGAGAAATCTACTAGACATCTAACTTTCGGTTCAAGGGAGGACCACTGACAAGAAAACTATCAGGTAACAGTGGGTACTTGTTCTTGGGAACATGGAAGGGTTACGAACCCATAATCACTGTTGTCTACTATGTATTTTCTGCAGAAAACGGATCCTATATTGAGGTTGTCTTAAATGCCTTAATAAGTTGTCACTCCTCGTTTCCAGAATACGTATTTTTATACGTGTAATACTTGAATAAATTTATTTAATATTTATCATGCATTTGTTCTGTATTTAAATTCTTCAATTTTGCACTTATTAATTTTTTCTGTATTTTTTTTCTGCTTTTGCTTTAGCTCTTGGTTTAGTCTGTTCATTAAACCAATCTAGTTTAGCTTGGTTCATCATGATAAGGAGTGGATGGCTTAGATCTTGTAGGAAGGAATGGGTGGTGGAGATCTTGACTTGGGCTAGATATTAATACTTCTTTACTTTTCTCTCTTCATTACTCTCATTTACTTCTTCTTCAACCTCCATTACTCTCCCACCAACCTAGAGAGCTAGGCAAGTATAACTTGCTTCTTGATGGATTCCAATTTTTGTTGTTCCATTGTCTTCCTCACGAGATTCTTAGGTACTCTAGTACTTAGTATTTTTAATTTCCATGGCTCATTTCTTATAGATCTAAGTTTGTTGCATATTCGGATTTCTTAGGTTTTGATCTAGCTAACCCTGTTATTTTCAAGTTTTTATGGTTCCACGTTGTAGAGAATTTCTTTTTACCCCATTTTGACCTATGGAAGTCTGGATTCTGATCCTAAATGAAGGTTTAGTGGAGCTTGGAAGCCATGGATTCCATGGTTCTTCTTCTCGGAAAAGTGGAGAAGAAGAACAGTGGACGGCCGCATGGACCTTCATGTGGAAGTTTCCCTTTCAGCCACATGGCCTTGACCGCATGGCTCCTGGCAGTTTCAGTCGCATATGCCCGCATTCTTTCAGCCGCATAGCTAATCCTTAACTCCCTGCCGCATATACAAGATTTACTCGAGCCGCATGAGACTCGTTCCCTTCGAGCCGCATGAGACTCAGTCTCCTGAGCCGTATAAGACTCAGTCCCCACTTGACCGCATAAGCATGACACTTGGTTCATTGCCGCATGAATTTTTCTTAGCCGCATAGCTCTGGCCGCATAAAACATATTTCTCCCAGCTGCATAAAGCATTTGTTTCCTTGCGTTCCTGGCCACATGGCCCATAGCTGCATGAGCGCATACTCTCCCACCCGCATGAGCGTATACTCTCCTAGCCGCATGAGCGCATATTTTTCTCAGCCGCATATGCATGTCCTCTCTGGCCGCATGGCTTGGGTAGTTCCGAGCCGCATGCTCATTTTTCTTAGCCGTAGAAGACCATATTTTCTCAGTCGTACGAACTTTACTTTTCCAGCTGCATAGAAGGACCCTGACTTACCTGACCACATAAATGGGCTCCCATCTATTGCTGACCATAGTGCCTTTTAGCTGTTCCTTGTCCCGGATTGACATTGATTGACATTGATTGTTACCTTGACTAATAATTGATCATACGTTCCTAGTTGGAACTAAGAGACTGGCTAGATGTCTTATTGAATTGAATAAGACACGTTCATGTATGAACCATGAACCATTACGATCGACTAGCCGATTCGAACTTTGGCAAATGGACACATGTTGACTTTCATTTTTTTGTAAAGGCAGCATGTGCATCTTAAAGTCAAGGCATGATTATTCCGTGGCTAGGATTGATTGTTGCACTACGCTATATAAGACCTACAACCTAGCCGTACGGGCATCGTTGTAGAGTTATACATATCGTACTCTGTACGGAAGTACTCATTCTGAATAGCCAAGATCCACGGCATGGGATTTCAATCAACAGAGGGACTATAAGCTAAATAAAATAACGATTGCATGGAGAGAATGGATTCCCGAGTTCTTACATGACAGCCATCTTGGGGACGATTAGTGCCCCGACATGCCGGCTGGTTCCCACGGATACCGTAAATCTGCCACACGGGTGGAGAGCGATATCTGCTTATATTATTTATTGTATATTGATGACGGGCATCCCGCTGGACTCGTCTAATTCATGATTGGCACAATTGATTGATTTGGGTAGACTAGCCTTGCTTGTACATAGTAAGAACTGAGGAATCCCTTATTGCATATTTCCAGGATAACTTGGAACTTACAGTAGCAAGCCGTAGTAGTTGCATGGCCGTTTAAATTGGTTTATTTTTGTACTGTATCTACTCTGTTAACTACCGAGATGAGCAGAACTTCAAGACATGACGGGTCAACTTCTGTCCTTGTTTGGTTGGAAAATTGGCTTGAAGTGTCGTAATATTGTGCGAACTCCAGTAGCAAGCAGAGACCTTTTATCATATTTTTACTCTTATTACTGGTTCCAATTTCTCATATCGTGCTTCCTTGCGGTACTTGCTATTAGAGGTCTAACCTCTCTGGTTTTGCATGGCCAGATTTAGAGCCTGTTTTCGAGGACTCAGCTTACTTCCACCTCCACGATGGTCACTACTAGAGGAATGATCGCCGGAGGACACGAGTAGGTCCCTTGCCTCCTGCTCGTTTTACTATTTACTTTACTTTTGTCGTTTGGCACCGACATGTTAGTCAGATTGTCTTGTACTTACTTTTACATAATTATAGCTAAATCAGACTGCAGCTGATAACGATGTGTATACCTTGTTATATCCTCTGGCTATGTTTTGTAAAGCCAGATCTCAAAGAACATTTTGACCGAGCGTTTGGGATGCCTTACTGCTTTATCTTACATGTTTTCTGTTTATTGTTTCTTGTTTGAATGATTGAGACAATAAATGTTGAGTAACCCTAGTAAGACTTTCATGTAGTATGCACCCCCTCGTCTTGTAGACAGCATTGATCATATTATCCGGTATTCTTCTATCCGTAATACGTAGCTGGCTGAGTCATCCCTTCCGCTCTCCGGTATTCCGGTTCTGGGGCGTGACATAAGTTCTCAGGCAGAGTGAATGCCTGGTGTGCTTTACAGGAAGCACGGTAGCGCAGCACTATAAGGAGTAAAACTCCATGCTACAGTTAAATTAAAGTAAGTTGTTAATTAATTTATAATTATTAATTAACAAATTAAAATACATTAAAACAATTTAACAAATAAAAAATTAAATTTAAAATTACTTTTGTAAAATTTTAGCCTATCTTTAAGGTCTAATTAGAGTTTAGATCCTGGATTTTATACCAGCTTAGAGTTTAAGTCCTATCATGTCCAATTAGAAAGTTTAGAACATGGATTTTATTTTATTTTTCTAATTTTTTTTCCATTTTATCCTCCATTTTATATTAAAAAATTATTTTTTACGCATTTGGAAAAAGGACATATTTTAAAAAAATAGAAATATTCACGATCCAAACTTTTCAATTGGACATATTAAAACTTAAATTTTAAGTTGATATAAACTTAGATCTAAACACTAATTAGCCCTATCTTTAATAATATATCAACCGTTAGATTAAAAAAAAACCCATATGAATTCAGGCATGTTTGGTTAGAGTTTATAAATCAATATTCTGTGTTTAAACTCCAGTGGTGAAGTAAAATACGTTTGGCACATAACCACTCAGGGCCTGTTTAAACTCCAGTGATGAAGTAAAATACGTTTGGCACATAACCACTCAGAGAGTGGTTTTGAAAAAAAAATGAAAGGAAGTAGCTGTTTAAACTTAGGTTTCACAAAATAGTTGAAAGCTATTTTTGAAATGTGTTTCTTAAAAAACGTTCCCACAGCAGCAAGGCTGGGTCCTACCCTCACCCTCTCCCCCAAACTCTCTCTCTCCTCTCCTCATTTTTTTCTCATCCAAAAAAAAAGTGCTCGTCCTTTTTCCTCCTCAAACTGTTGAGCACCATCAGAGCACTGCCATCTCCGGCGTTCTCGAAGCCGACGAAGACCTTGAAGTCTACTACCATATTCGGCGTCCTTCTTCCTCAACCGTACTGAAATCCTTGCAGCTGATGAAGACCTTGAAGTCAACGGCCTTGGACGAAGCCGACGAAGATCTCCAAGTCAATGGCGTTGGACGAAGTCGATGGGGACGAGCTCGACCATGGACCGCCTGCACAAAGTCGACGGGGACAAGCTCGACCATGGACCGCCTCCGTGAAGTCGACGGGGACGAGCTCGACTTGGACGGCCTGGATGAAGTCGACGGGAACGAGCTCGGCCCACACGAAAACAAGTTGACGGGGACGAGCTCGGCCCACACGAAAACAAGTTGACGTGGACGACGAGCTCGACCGCCTCGTACTCGTCGACGACCTCGACCGCACAAAAACGAAGTCGACTTAGGGTTGGGGTTTTGGGACCTCGGTCAATGGCTTAGGATTAGGGTTTTGGGACGACGAGCTTGACCGTCTCGTCGACGACATCGGCGGTGGAGAAAGCCGACGATAGCTGGATCCTCGGAGATATTCGGATCCACATTTGGGAGGAACACATTGGACCGTTTGGGAGGGGACGCTGTTGGACACAAATAACTGTGGACACAATTTAAAAAATTATTTTCTAAATTTTTTACCAAACAGAAATTTTAATATTTGTTTTTTAAAATTATTTTTCAGATAAAAGTAACTTAGACGTAAACTCAAAATTTCTATACTAAAAAATATTTTTACTTTCAGAAAACTATTTTCATAAATAATTTTCAGAAAATATATCCAAACTGAGCTATATCTTTCTTTTTTTTCTTCTTCTTCTTCTTCTTTTAGATTTTTTCCAATACCAAAGTAATTACCTGAAGCAACCATTCAACTGTAACTGATCTTTTTCAAGAGTGGTCCCCTCTCCCACTGCTTGCGACCTCCCCCAAATAATATAAAACGTCAGAAAAATCCTTTTTTTTTTTAAACATTACGAACTCGAAAATGGATCCCTCCACTCAAGGCAAGGAGCCGATCCTGTCGTCACCTCCGAGAACCGCCTCTCGTGACGCGAACGGAAGCCACCACGCGGCTGTCCGGCCGCGGTCACTCCTCGAAGCGGCGGAGTACCCGACGAACCACCACCTGAGGGAGGACTCCTCCTCATTCCGGTCGCTGCTCCAGTCGGTGGTGGACTCCGCCGCGCCCCCACCAGAGGCGGAGGCGGCGGCGGCGGCGGCGGCGGCGGCCCGGTCACCTCCTCCCGTGACGAGGAAGACGAGGGAGTCTCCGGCGCACCACCAGAAGGAGGACTCGCTGGGCTCTGCCTCGTCCTTCAAGTCGGCTCTCCGGGAGGACGAGCCGGACGACCCGACCGCCGCTGCACCAACATATCCGACGACGAAGGAGAACTCCTTCAGTTCCCCAACTGTACGTTCGGCAATTTTCGAAAAAGCTCCAATTTTTGTGGATTCTATGTTTTGCGTGGAATAAAATTGAGTTCTTTTAAAAGCATAGTAACTCAAATTTACTTTTTATCAGAAGAAGGAAGGAGGGATGACGGTGGCGTCGGTACCGAGGCTGCCGGTCGGTGCGGCGGAGGGGGCGGCGGAGGCGAACCGGATGGTGATGAGGGGGACGGAAGCGGCAGAGGTGAAGGGGGCGACTGGGGGGAGGGGAGGGAGGGTGGTGAGGAAGCCGGAGGAGCTGTCGAGGGTTGTAGGGTGGCTGAGGGTCTTGACATTGGTGCTTAGCATGGTGTCGTTCTCGGTGATGGCGGCTGATAAGACCAAAGGGTGGGCCGGTGACTCGTTTGACCGATACCGGGAATTCCGGTAAGGAGGCTTGTTGTACTCGATTTTGGGGATTTTGGTTGAAAATAGTTATAATCGATACAACAGGACATAATACAGAGGGACAAGGACACGTCGCATATTTTGTTCTATCCTAGTTAATTTGGAATGTCTGTGTAATCGTGCCCAATGCATGTTTCCAATATGACACAACATAGACACGAAACCGATTTTGGAGCCTCCATGCTTCTTTGCTACTTACCAAGTGGTTTCTATGACCAGACTCATTCTTCTTACAGTGTCGCGGTAATGGTTTTAAGAAGAAATCATGTGGATTCAAAAAACCATTTTGCCATTCACTTGTGGACTGTACAAGGAAGATGGAGTGTGAAATGGTCCATAAGATATAATACAACAATAACAAGACCGAAGCCTTTCCCGAAAATTGTGCGACTCTAGTAGTGTAGAAAATTAGTACCATTTACAGTAGAAATCAATTAGAGCATTATCGTTTTGTATATTACTCACAATTCTTAGCAATGCATAATATATCCTACAACTAGGAGCGTGGACACTCCAAATATTGGCGGTGTATCCGTGTCGTATCATGTTAGAGACGTATCAGATACGACACAAACACACAAAATACACCAAAGAATGCCAAAATAGCTGAGTATATTCGTGCCGCGTGTCTGTATCATGTCAGCGTGACATTGTCTTATAGCAAGTCTTTATTTAAAAATATATTGTTTAGGAACATAAAAGCATAGTTCCTATGTTGCACGAACACATCAAAATGATCTCCATACTCCATATCCATATCGTGTCTGTATCCATACTCATGCAACATAGATGACTATCTTTGTATACCTACTTGAAAATGTCTGTATCACGTATTTGTATCGTGTCCGCATCCATACACGTGTCCATGTTCGTGCAATATAGCATGGTTTTCTGTTTGAGCCAAAACCAATACCGAATCGACGAAACTACTGAAACCAACATTGGGAACCTTGCATTTATGCTGTGAATCTGAAACACTTAAAGCATAACTATGCTGTAATGGGTAACTTACATGCTTAAGTCTTCTATAACTTTTTAACTGGAAACTATATAGTTTCATACCCGCCATTAAGACCATCGCAATGGTTTCTCATATCAGGGATTTATATGCAGAATTTCCATGTAAACCAGTATTTGATTCAATGATAAGCAAATGATGAGAGGCTGTTCTGCCTTCAAAAGGAAAGGTATAAGGGGGTATGTGTCAAAGAGCATCTTGACATATGATGTCCATCAGATCAGATAGCAGCAACTTTGCAAGCACTCTAATGTTTTGTTGTGCAACAAATTCTTCAAATTTGATTAATAGATTGGGTAGATAATTATTCTTTTATTTTATTTTCTTTGTTAACTGCGATGTTTTGATCCAATTTTCTCTGTGAATACAGGTATTGCCTCTCTGTCAATGTCATTGTGTTCATCTACTCCTTGTTCCAGGTGTATGTTCAGATCCACCACATGTGCAAGAAGCAGCGAGTCATGAGCCGTCCAATAAGTTACTTCTTTGACTTTACTATGGATCAGGCAAGTCTATTTTCTCTTTCTTTCTTACTCTGCTAGTGTTCAGATAGTCTCGGACTCGTGGCAGAGGATTGAAGAAGGAAAATTTTCTCTCGGAAAAACTTTAGGTTGACCGTTGAAGTGAGCCGAACATATATACTTCATGCTGCACCCTAACATAAATGATTGCTATCTAGGCCGCCTTACGTTATTAGAGATGAGTCTAGATAACGACACCATACCTGTTTTCTGTATTGGGTTCTTTCATGTCCAAGGCTAATAAGTATGTTAGGTAGAAGCTCCTATCTTTGCATTTACATTTCCACATTACAAAACCAAATATTGGCTTACATTTACTACACGTTGCTTATTGATCATGACTTAGTTCCAAAAACAAGCAAGGTGAGGTATTCTATTAAATACATAGGCATTAAACTTTTTACTAAAAGATATAAATGATTGTGCATCAGAAAAATCTATGTATTACTGAAAGATGGAACACCTGGTACCTGAGTGCATTTCTACCAGAGTGCACACTTTAATGTTAGACTTGCGTAAAAATTTCCGGATTATCATATTCTTAGTAGCTAAGAAAGAAGAAATAACATAAACCTTAACATTCTTACCAGAAACGATAGTTCTCACTTCTTGCACAACTTGGCGGTTTTGTACCTGTCAAGTTGTCATGAAAGTTGAATGGTGCTCATTCTAGATGTACAAGATGCAAGGAAGATTACAGTAAGCCAACTATATTCTGGATAGATTAAAGTATTTAACTAGCTAATTCTATTTACTAATGGAACTTGAAATGTAGCTGATAAAAGAGAAAAGAAAAAAAAAATCTGATTTGGTTACTGATTTTTCATGGGTCCAATTTATCAATGACCACTTGGGTTTGTAAATCCATACCTGAATCATTGTTGAATATTCTCTTTTGCTGCAGATACTAGCCTACCTTCTTATGTCTGCATCATCAGCAGCAGCATCTAGAAATGCCGGTTGGGTTTCAAGCTTTGGGAGTGACAAATTCACAAAAAAAATCGATGGTTCCATAGCCATGTCATTCCTGGCATTCTTTGCTCTTGCACTCAGTTCTCTAATTTCTGCATACAAGCTTTTTGGCTGGAACTATTAAACTCCTTTGTTCTTCTCTTTCTATGTGTTTTTTTTTTTTTTACTTTTGAGCCTTCATGGAACTATATAATGCGAGCTGGAACCGGTGTTAGTCTCCTGCAGAAATATCAACCATTCACATTTATGTTGTACATTTATGTATACAACCAACTATACACATACGAAAACTTATAATAAAAATTGGGACTTTTTTTTTTCTGACCATCTTTAGAATGTTTTATTGTTCTTGTAACTTGAATGATATATATGGACTCAGACATTTCAAATTCATACTGTTCGTTTTGTTCTCTAATAATGTAAGTACTGGTATTTGCTTTGATATCATATGGTATTTGCTTGGATATTCTCTAAAGACTATGCCGTTTTCTATGAGCTCATATGTACGAGGAATATGGACGTAAATGAATTTGATCATGATATGGTTGAAAGTATAAAGTTGTTCAAGCAGTTCATACTGTCCTTGATCCTTGTGCTACTTCCACCAGTCAGAATCCAGATTTTTGGAAGGTTTCTTTCACTTGAGGGCAGAATAAAGTGGAAGGATGTGGGGGCAAAAGTTGCAATCCCAACTCTTTTCAAAGTTTTTTATATTTTGTGCTTTTGGAAAAGCATTGCTTTATTCTTTTCCTTCCTTTCATTTTTGGCACATTATTCTTTTCCTTTCATTCACAGTCATGGCTCATGAGTCATGACCATAGCTGTGGTTGGAGTCTTGGGTCATCATAAAGCAAAAATGGAACCAACATCAATGTCACTTACATGTGTCCAATTTCTTTCAATCAAGCAAGATTATGATTAGCGCACCTTTCATTTTATGTAGGTTATTTATTCACTTTGGAGCTTCTTTATTATCCTTGATGGGAACGGAGTCCATGACTACATGCATACAACTTTAATGTATTACCTTTCTCCATGCAACTAATTGGAGAAGGAGGAACGAACCTTGGAAGGAGTAATGAACCTTAGAGCATCTCCAACCCTATTGTGAGTTTGGAAAAAATGGTTGCCACATAGGAATGACAAGCATTTTTTTCAAATGTACTCTCCAATGCAAATGTGAAATAAAGTGTGAAGTTGACATGGCAAGGAGAATGTGAAGTTGGTTGTCTAGATCTAGACAATGCACTTCACAATGACTTTATGTCCACATCATCAATTATATATATATATATATATATATATATATATATATATATATATATATAAAAGAAGTGAAAAAGTTGTTTTGGAAGTTGAAAAAAAAAATTTATTGTCTTCTCAAACTTTTGCATTGGAGAACATATTTTTATCTCATTGTCTTGTATGAATGTCATCTTGCCACATAGGAAAGACATTGTCTTATGTCTCATGCCACATAGGATTTACAACACAAACAAGATAATAGGGTTGGAGATGCTCTTAAAAGGAGGAACGAATCTTGGAAGTAAGAACGAACCTTGGGAGATGGAATGACTATCTTTTGGTCTTTTTCATGCAACAAATATGGTGTACCCAAGAGGCATATCCTCTCTATAAATAGGAGGGAGATGGTGAAGGTTGAGAACATGAACAAGTTGCAAGAACAATACAACCACACACAACTTGTAATTCTCACACTTGTAATCCACTTAAAGTGAGTTTGTGAGAGAAAGTGATCCTCAAGTTAAGTTGTACCAACTTGAGAGAAGGTCTTTGTAATCTTTCATTTGATTATAGTGAAAACAACAAAGAAGGGCGGACGGAGGATGTAAGCTCAAATTGAGCTGAACTTCGATAAATCATGTGTATGTGTGTGCAATCTTTCTTATTTTATCTTTTCTTCCATTTTAGTTTATTCTCATCTCATCACAAATACGGAAAATATCTTCTTCTTTTTTCCAACAGTGATATCAGAGCACATGTTGCTAATCTTCTTGTGTTGAGATAGAGACTCCTATTGGCGGTATTCGAATGAGCAGCTTGAATGGCCGCAATTGGATGATATGGAAGGCGAAGATGATGGACCTTCTTTACTGCAAGGACCTCTACGCACCGGTTGAAGGTGAATCCTCCAAGGTAGAGTCCATGATGGTAAAAGAATGGAAGAAGCTCGACCGGAAGACGATTGACACCATTCGACAATGGGTGGATGATACTGTATTCCACTATGTGTCAAATGGGACTTCGGCGAACAGCTTGTGAAAGAAACTTGAAAATCTCTATAAGACGAAGACTGCCGGCAACAAAGCTTTTCTGATTTGAAAACTTGTCAATCTCAAGCTTAAGGAAGGTGACTCAATATCTGAACATCTAAATGAAGTTCAAAGTATCATCTTGCATCCATGAATATGGTGTTGGACGACGAGCTTCAAGCCCTTCTTTTGCTTAGCTCGTTGCCAGATAGTTGGAAGACTTTGGTGGTGTCTCTTAGTAACTCCACACCTGACGGAATTGTATCCGTGAACCAAGTTACAAGAAACCTTTTGAATGAAAAAGTCCGAAGAAAGTCATATGGATCCTCTTATTCTCATGCCCTTGTTACCGAGAATAGAGGGAGGAGCAAAAACCAACAGCCTCAGAACTGAGACAAGTCAAGAAAAAAATCAAAAGCTAGGAAGGACATCAGTTGCTATCAATGTGGTAAGAGTGGACACATAAAACGGGAATGTCGCAAGTTCAAGCGAGAACAAAAGGAAGAGAGGACCAATAAGAAGCAAGAAAAGAATGAAAGTGCAGCCGTTGTTAGTGACAATAAAATTGTGCTTTTTTCGACATGTGAAGAAGAATGTGCAAGTCTCACTTGCCAAGACTCGGAATGGATGATTGATTTTGGTGCCTCCTACTATGCTACTCCCTGGAAGGACTACTTCACTTCGCTTCGTGAAGGTAACCTTGGAACGATAAAAATGGGTAACAAAAACTCTTCTCAAAATTTTGACCTTGGAAATATTTGTGTTACCACTAACCTTGGAACAAAGATGATGCTAAAAGATGTTAGATTTGTGCCAGATTTTCATCTCAATTTTCTCTCCACCGGCAAGCTTGATGAAGAAGGATCACAAACAGCTTTGGTAAAGGATGTTGGAAGCTTACCAAAGCATCACTTGTACTGGCGAGAGGAAAGAAGTGTTGCACTCTCTACAAGACTCAGTTACACTTGGAGAATGATGAACTTGGAACAATGGAAGGTACCTCTATGGATTTGTGGCACAAGCGACTTAGCCACATGAGGGAGAAAGGGATACAAACTCTTGCAAGGCGACAACTACTTCTATCCATGCAAGGTATAACATTATCCCACTGTGGTCATTGCTTAATTGGTAAACAACAATAGATAGCTTTTGTTAAAAATTATAACAAAAAAGAAACTAGCATACTGGACTTAGTCTATTCAGATTTGTGTAGACCCATAAATGTTAAAACCTTCAATGATGCCTCCTACTTTGTGACCTTCTTAGATGATGCATCTAGAAAGGTGTAGGTGTATGTTCTAAAATCCAAAGATCAAGTCTTTGAAGTTTTCAAAGACTTTCATACCAAAGTTGAAAGAGAAACTGGAAACTCTTAAAGTGCATTCATATGAATAATGGTGGTAATTATGCTTCAAGGATGTTTGAAGATTATTGCTCTAAATATGACATTAGACACCAAAAGTCTGTTCCACACACACCACAACATAATGGGGTTGTAGAAAGAATAAACCGCACAATTGTGGAAAGGATAAGGAGTATGTTATTCTTAGCTAAATTATCAAAATTATTTTGGGGAGAAGCAGTACGAACTGCTGCTACTTGATAAACTTGTCCCCCTCGGTTCCTCTGAATGGAGATATTCCTGAAAGATTTTGGAGTGGAAATAATATTTTTTTATTCCCACTTGTGGGTGTTTGGGTGCAAGGCATTTGTGCATGTACCTAAGGTGAACAGAACAAAACTTGATGACAAAGTCATTCCATGCATCTTCTTGGGATATGAAAATGATGAATTTGGTTATAGGTTGTAGGATCATAAAAATAAGAAAATTGTGAGGATCAGGGATGTTGTATTTTGTGAAGATAAAACACTTGCTGATTTTGAAAAAGAAGAGCCATAAAATATTCACATCATCCCAGATCCAATCTCTACACATGTTGTTCCTTCTCCGATGCTAGAAAATAATAATTTTCAAGATGTGCATCAAGAAGAAGAAATTTCAGGTTTCCCAGGTTTTGAGCAGGGGGGAGCATGAACATGCAGAGCCACTACATATGGATCATCCACAAATACCTCAGTTGAGACGGTCGGAGAGAGATCGACAACCCTCAACTAGATATCATGCTTCAAAGTATACTATGGTGACAGATGCAGGTGAAACAGAAAGCTTCCATGAAGCACAAGTTCATGAAAATTGTGCCAAGTGGAAGAAATCTATACAAGAGGAGATAGATTCTTTGCATAAGAACCACACTTATGATTTGGTGGAGCTACTTAAGAACAGAAAAGCCTTGAAGAACAAATGGATGTTCAAAATCAAGAATGAAGGAAATGGCCAAGTCAAGTACAAAGCTCGTCTCGTGGTGAAATGCTTCAGTCAGAAGCAAGGTATTGATTATGAAGAAATATTTTCTCCAATTGTGAATATGTCTTCTATTCGGGTTATTCTTGGTCTTGTTGCCTCTCAAGATCTTGAAGTTGAGCAGTTAGATGTGAAAACAACATTCCTCCATGGTGATTTGGCGGAGAAAATTTATATGGAGCAGCCAGAAGATTTCAAGGTAAAAGACAAAGAACACTTGGTTTGCAAATTAAAGAAGACTTGTACGGGCTCAAGCAGGCACCGTGACAGTGGTATAAAAGGTTCGATTCTTTTATGCTTGACAATGGGTACAAAAGAACATCTGCAGATTACTGTGTTTATGTCCAAAAGTTCTCTGATGATGATTTCATTACTCTCTCTTTATATATTGATGATATACTTGTTGTTGGAAAAGATATATCCAAGATTGACAAGTTGAAGAAGGAATTGAGTAAGTCCTTTGACATGAAGGACTTAGGAGCTGCACAACATATATTGGGGATGAAGATTTCTCGAGACAGAAATGCAAGAAAGTTGTGGCTATCACAAGAGAGATATTGAACGTGTTCTGGAGAAGTTCAATATATTGAACTCCACGCCAATCAGCACACTGTTAGCAACTCATTTTAAGCTAAGTACAGAACAAAGCCTTTCAAATAAGAAGGAAAAGAAGGAGATAAAAAATATTCCATTTGCCTCGGCCGTCAGAAGCTTTATGTACTCTATGGTTTGTACAAGACCCGCAATAGCACATGCAATTGGAGTGGTAAGTCGCTTTCTTACCAAATCGGATAAAGAACATTGTGTAGCACCCAGTTTCTAAAATGAGGGTAATTTTGAACTTTTGTATATTTTAGTTATTTAATAATGATATTTAAATTATGTAATAATTTTTAGTAATTTTTAATTAATTTAAAACTATTTAAAACCATGACTTGTGATTTTGATGGTTAACTAGTTAAACCATAGTTTTGCTAAGCCTAGAGACTGACCATGACCAAGGGAGCCTAGTCATGTGATTAGGATAACTAATTACTACTTTTTAGTCTAGGAGTATTTTGGTCATTTTGACAATTTGGTAAAATTGTATTTTGCATAAATTAAATATTGTGCTAATCTTTACTTAAGCCTTAACCTAGAATCTTAGCCTAATCTAGATTAGCCTTGAGCCTAGACTCTTGATTAGGATAACCTAGTAATGACAAGATTAACAATATCTAGATATTTCATAGTAGGATATTACCTATTGGAATATTTGTGAAAAAGAAAGCCTTATGACTAATTGAACCAATACGAAGGCTTAGAATTGGGTGGACAAGTCCTAGCCACTCATCTACATGTAAAACTAACCCTAATTCATCTAATGACCAGCCATCAAGTGCCCCCTTCCTATAAAGAATCCTTAAGAAAACTCTTGCCTCTTTTTACCTCTACATAGAACCATAATTTGTTCTTCCCCAAACTTAAGAGCTTCCCTCTTTATTTTGATCTCCAAATCCCTCCATTCTTCTTCCAATCTTTCATCATTTCTTCTCATTCAACCAAGGAGGAGGTGCTAGCAAGGATTGGGAGCAAGGAGCAAGGAAGGGTGTCCATTTTGGAGGAGCTTTCGTGTCGGAGCTGTGTCCTTTGAGTGTATCATTGGGATCCCACTTCCAATAGGTATAACAATCTCTCTATTTCAATTTTCCTTGCATTTAATTAGATTTGAATCCATAGGATCCACTCCCATGCATGTACAACCATTAGATTTTAGTTTGAGGCTCTTTGGAGTCCTCTTTAGGAAGTTTGAATAGGTTTGGTGTCCTACTTGTGGAGTTTCCAATATAGGACACCCCATGTGTTTGTGTTTATGCAAATAGGCTATTTTATAGTTTAATTTCAATTTTAGGATGGTTAGAATGAGTTTTATTTGGATAGCTATGTTGGTATCCAAGTATCTTGGCCTACATGTGTTTCTTTTGTCCAAATAACCCAAATTGTCATAATTTTTATCCACGTTTTTAGTAGCCAGAGCAACTTAGAAATGTCATAACTCCTAGCTCAAGACTTCGATTAATCTTTTTTTTTTTTAAAAGAACCGTATCGAAGTTAGCTTTCCAAATATATATTTTAATAAGCCAAAATCGTTCTAGAACTTTCTGTAGAACTATTTGAGTGTCAGCTGTACGAAAGATAAACGTGTTTCGGAAAGCTAATATGAAGCGCTACAACATACTTTAATTCTAGAATTTATTGAAGGCCCAATTGGTACAGTATTGGTTTTAAGTAAAAGAGTGACTATACGACATAGGCATTTTGTGTAACCTGTGAGCCTATGTAGTATGGATATCATGTGAATGTTGGTATCATAGGTTGTCAAGAATATGTATAATATAGTACATATATATATATATATATATATATATATATATATATATATATATATTATTGTTATGTAATATATGTTAGTATAGTGTGTGTGTTTGAATGAGATAAGGATGTGTATGGTTAGTAGAGAGAAGTGAGATTGATAGAGGATGTGTTTGATGTTGTATAGATGGTTGTGTAGTGTGTGTGTGTTGTGAAGGTGAGAGAGTTGGGAGGATCATGCCATCCTATTTGACTTGAGGCTAGTGTGGTTTGTTGAGTGATTTGTGCTTTGGTTGAGTGGTAGTGTGTTTGTATATAGATGTGTGTGGGTGTGTCAGAAGAGAGGGGGTGGATTTGGTATATGTATTTGCGTGTGTTAGTATTGGAGTGGAGAGGAATTTAGATGTTGTATGTATGGATATGTTAGTATGTTAGTGGTTATGTTAGAATCTATGTAGAGGTTAGAGGTATCTTAGAAGTTAGATAGTGATATCTTATATAAGTTAGATAGTTAGTTGTGTTAGTCTATGTTATTGTTAGTTAGAGATGAAATATGTTAGTTGGTTAGAGTTAGAGATGGATATATATATACATATATGTTATGGTTAGATATTAGTTAGTGGATGTTAGTTGTGTTAGGTTTCTAAGTTAGAATAGATGGTTAAAAGTTATATGTTAGAATGTTGTTAGTTGAGGTATTGGTTAAATTTTGATATGTTAGATACCTATGATATGTTAGTATTAACTAGTGTCTAGATGTTGGAAACCTATAGATAGTTAGTATCCTATCTTAGTATCTTAGGATACTAAGAGTGGGGTCTTAGAATAGTGGGTATCGTAGGATACTCAAGTTAGTATCTCATGGTAAATGAGATTTATCCTTTACCTTCAAGGTAAATGAGTTTACCTTATAATCAAGGTAAGGTATCAAGATACCAAGATATGGTATCGAGATACGAGGGTTAGAGTGTTAGAACACCTTAGTAGGGTATTGAAGGATAAGTAGGGTGAGGGTAATGTAGGCAAGGGTATGGGTTAGAGGCTAAGGTAACGAGTTTACCTTGGTAGGGTAATAGGATAAGAGTTAAGATAATACCTATAACTAAGATATGAGTTTAACATGTTTAAGATATGGTTAGAAATATGATAGCTTGGTTGGTAATGGTTAGGAATAGGGTAAATGACTTAGGGTTGACCCCGTTTGACCATGGTTGACCATTTTGACTAACATTCAACCAAAAGTCAAATTTAGCCTAAAATTGACCAAAACTTGACCAGAGTTGACCAGTTGACCAAAGTCAACTGTGAGTCAACCATTGACCTAGTTGACCTAGAGTGGACTATGAGTTGACCAGGGTTGACCAGAGTTGACCATTTGACCAAAACTCAACTGTAAGTCAACCTTTGACTTAAATCGACCTTGTTTGACTTTGTTTGACTTGCCTTGACCTAGTTTGACTTAGAATCATGATAGTTTGTATTGTAGATTTTATTATTACAATTTGAGTACTTTATAATCTGTTTTACTCTAATAGGACTCTGTAACACCAGTTCGGACATCTATTCATATCAGTCGTACAGGGTGACAGGTGAGTACATTCTCTGATCGTTTCATACTTGTCAGGACTTATATTCTTGCTCTAGATTACTTTAATTGATACTGACACGATTGTTATCACGGATTGGTACTATATGGATCTTCTTTTGCGATGTTATCCCCATTGTCTTCAGCAGATACATATTGTGATGTGCATTTCACGAATATATTGTATTTATTGTACACCCTTATTCATGTATACTCATTGTGCATCTTGTACTCTCATGATCACATGAGCTTCATGGAAAAAATATTGTACAAGGTAACGTAACTGGATTGGATCCTTGTGTATTGATTGGGGAGGGTGAGCAGGAAATGGTTATGTAATTAAATCCCATTATACAAATATTGTATAAACTATTGTATATGTCCATTGTACACTCACGTTGATGGAGTTACCATTTTTATTGTATAACCTAACCTGTTTACATAACCATATTGTGCTCTAAATCACTAGTACTTGTAGTTTTACTTATCTTGTATATATTTTCAGTTATAAATTCTCTCTCGTTTTCATGTACATCTTCTTACAGTTCATGTATCTTACTCTTTTGCATGCTTTATATTTCCTAACATGTTATAAACTGCGTGAGATATATTGTGCTCGCTTCTGTCCTGACTGGACCTGTTGAAAATGTTATAGATGATGATGGTGACTGCCCTACTTTCTATAGGGCATATGAGGGTGACATTCAGGAGCCTGAGGAGCATTTAGCTCAGTAGAGGGTGCTTAGTCTAGTCTAGTATTTATAGCTTTCAGTTTGTATCGGATTGTTTCGATTGTTAGTTGAGACTTAGTTATATCAGGACTTGTATTTATTTGTATTGAACATCTATTTTGTGTGGTGTGATAACTCTATTTATATTCAGTTTCTTCCTTTTATCTGATTTCATATCGTGCTCTATCTTTCCTAGACTTGTGATTGAGATATAGAGTTGAGATGTTATATTATACCTCCGTGCGGAGATGACAGGTTTATATATCTTGTTGTTAGATGTTAGATGTAATAGAGGACCTATATAGCGTTCTACCTGCCGACACTGCGGCGTAGGCTGGACGTACCCACGTTCTCGTGTCCCTAAACAGGGTGCGGGTCGTGACACATTGGAAAGCAGTAAAGTGGATCCTAAGATATCTTAGAGGAACCTCCAAATATTCTTTATGTTTTGGAGATGACAAACCTATCTTAGAAGGTTACACTGATTCTTACATGGCAAATGTCTGGGACAAATGGAAGTCCACATCGGGATATTTATTTACCTTTGCAGGGGGAGCTGTATCATGGAAATCAAAGCTACAAAAGTGTATTGCTCTATCCACCACAAAAGCTGAATATATCGCTGCTAAAAGCTAGCAAGGAGCTCTTGTGGATGAAGAATTTTTTAAAGGACTTCTCTCTCAAGTAAGAGAAGTACACTCTACATTGTGACTAATCAAAGCGCCATTGACTTAAGTAGAAATGCTACATATCACTCAAGGACGAAGCACATCGACGTTCTCCATCACTGGATCCAAGATACTTTGGAGAATTGTCTTATGCACATCAAAAGATTGATACAAATCAAAATCCGTCTGATATGATGACGAAGCCTCTACCAAAAGAGAAGCATGACTTCTGCCGAAGGATGGCAGGTATGACTACTGTTTGAGATCTTTCTCTTCATGAGGATGAAAGGAGAGATTGATGGGAACGGGGTCCATCCTCATGATGATTACATGTATGCAACTTTAATACATTACCTTTCTCCATGAAATGAACCTTGGAGAAAGAGGAACAAACCTCAGAAGGAGGAACGAACCTTGGAAGGAAGAACGAACCTTGGGAGATGGAAGGGCTATCTTTTGATCTTTTCCATTCAACTAATATGGTGTACCCAAGAGGTATATCCTCTCTATAAATAGGAGGGAGATGGTGAAGTTTGAAAACATAAACAAGTTGCAAGAACAACACAACCACACACAACTTGTAATTCTCACACTTGTAATCCACTTCAAGTGAATTTGTGAGAGAAAGTGATCCTCAAGTTAAGTTGTACCAAATTGAGAGAAGTCCTTTGTAATCTTTCATTTGATTATAGTGAAAATGACGAAGAAGGGGTGAGCGGAGGATGTAGGCTCAAATTGAGCTGAACCTCGGTAAATCTTTTAGCGTGTGTGCAATCTTTCTTATTTTCTCTTTTCTTCCATTTTTAGTTTATTCTCATCTTATCACAAAGACGGAAAATGTCTTGTTTTTCCCAACAATCCCTTCCTCAAGAAAGAAAGTTTGGCTATTTTTTGCTATTTTCTAGATTTTGGAGCAAATGTCAAGATAATGCCATTGTCAGTTAACTTAACAGAGAAAATTGAAAAAAATACAGTAAATTTGCATAGTTATTGTTTCTAACTGAGTTCTTTTTTTTATAAAAGTAGGAATGTAATTCAAGTGTTTTGTATAAAGTTGGACATAAAAACCTAAGTCTTGCAACGAGTACGTACAAGGACTAGAGATTAGGCAATCCCTTGAAAAAAAAGAAGGGAAGCAAGCAATAACTTAGGAGAGAAGAACCCACAAAAACAAGGAAACACAAGGATTCTACATGGAATATCCAAAAGAAAAGAAAAGGTTTCATGGTCAATTTCCATAAAACTTGCAAATTTAACAAAGAGCAACTGAGAATTCATTACAAAACCCAAAACAAGTAACAAGAAACAGCAAAAAAAAAAACACTCTTGTGATTTGAGAACCCCAGGAGAAGTGCACCCTAAGAACATGAATCGAGGATTTTGTGTTCTCTTTAGTTGTGTTTGTCCCAAGGCATCAAAGCCTAGGTTTCATGTGTATAGCAGACACAAAATTAGTCTCGAAGTTACTAACATTTAACAATCTAATTATTCCAATAGAAATTGCCAGGGGATGATCCGGGATTGATGGGAGTTATTGGAGAGGTTCTGTATTCGAGCTCAGGTCTCTCTATATAGAGAAAGGAGGAATCGGTATCCCTGTTCTAAAGCATTCTTGAATGTTTTCAAAACTATAGACGTTAGGATCATGTCTTTTTCTACCGTTCATATTAGATCATCAAAACTATTCATATTAGATCAATAAAGTACTCAATTTTTTGGCAAAAATAGACACAATCCAACGACCGTAATTTTGTAAACATTTAGAAACGTTTAAGAACAAAAATCATAATTGACTTACATGATGGTTCATATGAGAACTTTTGATGCATTGTGCCAATACAAGCCTCGTCTCTCATTCCAAAAGGGTAGCTATCATCCATTGCTTCTATCCCACAATCCCTAAGCCCAAATCATGTAAGGGGCTCGAAGGGCTTGTGCCCAAGAAACTAGTATAGGCCCTTGGGAAGTATAAATCTTCTTAGATGCATTTAACAAAATGTGCTAGGACATATGACTCCCAAAATTTTCATATCCATCTGTATAGCCTTGCAGCATCCTTCTAGTCTCTTCAGCCCTTTGGGGAAAAAATAGTCATTTAAAAAAAAAGGACTAAAAGTCCCCTCCAAATTCATAGTAGCATTGGAGATGCTCCTAGACCTCTGTTCTTCCCATCCACTCCTCACTTGACCACTCTAACTCAGCCAACATGAACAATTCGGCTTACTCCAACCACATTTTCCTTAAAGCTCTAAATGTGGCGATAACTATCAATTTTATGTTAATATACCATCTTCCTCAATTTGGGCCGGCCTGTTAGAAGAATATTAGGCCCATTGTTTAGCCCAATACGATAAAAGGGATTTGGTAGGTAGATAGAGCAAAGATATATAAACACAAGAGTTGTTCTAGGAAGATGAACAACTTGTTGATAGCCGTCGAAATGGAAGCAGCTCTCCTTCCCTTCACAACCCTTTCCCTCTTCTGTTCTTCCCCCTCTAGGGACAAACTCTCCTTCCCTACCAAAAGAACTCATCACTAGTACCAGTAGTAGAACAAGAAGGAATGCTTATACTTGGAAAAGCCATCAACTTATTCCTTCATTAAAAGCCTTTTCGAGGAGAAATTATTCAGTAGACTAGATCACCATGCACGTTCCATGCACGTGATAGTGGTGAATGGTGTGAATCCGTCCAATGGAATAATATAACATGATAATATCATACTATTTTTGGTAGTCCTATCATAATGAAATTTGATAATTGTTTGTTTAGTTTCGTTTTTGTCTTTTGATATTATCATGCGTCATTGTACTGGCTCACAATTCACCGTTGTCACGTGGTGAGCCCAGTCCGTCCCACTGCATAATTTCTTCTTTTGGAGTTTCAGAAATCGAAACAATATCCACAGAAGAAAAAACAAAGATTGACAGGTTTGTAGAAAAATCAGAGATTGACAGGTTTGTAGAAAAAAAATTAGAAATATCAAAACATGCAGGTAGGTGTATATCGAGGTGGGTAAAAACCTCAACCACCCAGATTATATCGGTGACCTCTTTATTTATAAGAAACTTAGTAACAAAAAAGATAGAAACAAAATAACCAAGATAACAAACTTAGTAACAATAATGATAGAAACAAAATAACTAAGATAACAAACTTAGTAACAAAAAAGATAAAAACAGAATAATCAAGATAGCAATAATACAATCTAGGGATATTCTCCTTATCCATGATGATTGAGATGAATGACTTGGCAGGTTTGAATTGATAAGCTTGAACTTGAATTGGTAATTGGTTTTATCTTCTAACATCTTCCCTCAAACTGTGTGGTGGTCATGCACAGTTTGTAACGTAATGATTCCAAAGAAGAGTTTGTATCGTAATGATTCCAAAGAAGCTTGTGTTTGGGCTTGTTTGAGAGAGAGCAGCATGTTCATCCATAATCTTGGGCTTATTTGAGAGAGAGGGATAGAGAGAGAGAGAGTCTTGTGTCACGACCCACACTCGATTTAGGGGCACGAGCACGTGGGTACGTCCAGCCTATGCCGCAGTATCGGCGGTAGACGCTGTATAGGTCAACAGCAATAACTAGACAATCTAACATATATGAAATATAATCCTGTCAACAATATAACTCATCTCCGCAACGAGGAATAATATGACATCTATAAACATATACCCAATCATGTAATCTAGAGGAATATAATAGCACGAAATTGATAGAAGATAATGAAAAGATGAAAACATAGTAGTAGCATAAGTCTCATAAAACAAGTCTAGAAGTCTATATCAAATAGTACATGTCCTGAATAAATATAACATCCCCAAATATATCAAACTGGAGACAAATCCAGCAAACATAGCTACTGGCTAAAGTACTACTGGAGGTGCATCCTCAGCGAGCACCGGCTCCAAGGAAAATCTCCTGGGCATGGTTGTCAGTTCTCTAAATCTTCTGAAAAATATTATCCAGTCAGGATTGGAGCGAAGTACAAATACTAATAACAGTTCCAATTAATTGACAAAAACTATAAAGCAATGATAAAGAAGATGCTATATATGATGAAGAACAAAACTGATGTAATAAAAGTAATGCAAGGAGACAGGAAATATAATCAATAGGATGTAATCAGTGCGAGCAAGAAATGGAAGAGAAACTACTATATCAGGGATAGAGCAATGTAGCCTCCCTTCCCGAATTTTTTTTAAAAAATATTTTATTATTATTTATTTGGTTTAAATGGTGATTTTTAAATTTTTTTATAAATAATTATTTAGTTAATTATTACGGTAGATGATTTTTAATCAGGATTAAATTTGGAGTACAATGCGACTAGGAATCATGGCACTGGATAGTGCAGTGGAGTGCTTTGACTAGTGTATTAGCCCTGGCAGGGAAGGCCGAGCCATAGTGACGTCATAACTAAGAAAACCATGCAAGGTTGCGACATAACCCTTACCGAAGATTTTATTTATTATTTAATTTTTTATTATTAAGGTTTATTGACTTATGGAAGATCCGGTTGTACCAAACCAGTCTGGACTGGAACCGAACTAAGCCAAGCCCATGTAGTCAATGTAGTGCGACCAACAACGCCCATGTAGACGTACATATTGTATTTATTATTTCTGATTGTTAAATAGTCATTTCGTATATAAAAGATTTATATACATAAATATAATTTATTATTACTGAATTAATATTCTATTTTAGAAATAGGATAAATATTCTTATATTATTATATTGGTGCATTTTTTGATAAATATATGTGTATACATTTATAATTCATTTTCACCATTATATATATATATTAATTTTTATGTGCATATTATATTTAAGAATATATAATTATATAAGATATAAAATGTATCTAGGGATTATATAGATATATACTTCTATATATATATGTATATACATATATACATACATATAAATGGGTGTAAATGTGTATGTATATATATAAATATATATGGGTGTAAATATGTATGAATATATAAATGTACATAGATATATGTGTGCTGGTTTATATATAAATATATATATATAATATATATATATATATATATATATATATATATATATATATATATATATATATATATATATATATATATATATATAAAGAAATATATAATATATATATATATATATAATATATATATATATATATATATACGTATATATATATATATAGAAATATATATATATATATAAATATATATATATATATATATATAATATATATATATATATATATATATATATATATATATATATATATATATATATATATATATATTTTATATATATATATATATATTTATATTTATATATAAACCAGCACACATAATCTATGTACATTTATATATTCATACATATTTACACCCATATAATAAATATATATATATATATATATATATATATATATATATAAATATATATATATATATATATATATATATATATATATATATATATATATATATATATATATATATATATATATACGTATATATAAATATTTATATGTAAGTTACTTATATAAAAGTAATAGAATGAACCAGGCCGAGCCCAGCCCACCCGCACCGCAAACCCAACCAGCCCGGCCCAACGTCCCTGCTAACCCACACCCGAAGCCCAGCCATTTAAATCCCCATTAGCTATCAGCCTTTCCCCTTAGACCCAGAGGCCCAGCAAAGCCGACCAGCTGACCCCAGTTGAAGCGCCCTGACCCGAGAGTTCACCCGAGCCCCAACAGAGCTGCCGAGCGTATAAAACCACCATCACCACGCGAACGAAACCCTAACGGCGCCTCCCCAACACTCCTGACGGCCACCAGGCGCCCCGCGCACGCGCCAACCCCGCCGTGGCGGCCATCGGCCGGTGATGGAGTCGCCGGAGGCCACACGCACGCGTGTAAAGCTGAGAGAAAGTAGCAGCAATGGCGGATGGAGGGAACAACTTCGCGGCGATTTTTCTCCCTCGACTACTGATCCCTTCACGAACCGTTTGATAAGGTACGACCACAAACTAACCATCTTTATATCCCTTCAATTAGTTCAAATCTAGATGGTCGAGGTTGGCCAGAAAACAGAGTTGAAGTTGACGAAAAACCCGCTAGTAAATAGGGCAAAACCCAGTCCCAACACCCAAGTTGGAAGGCCAATTAATGGCAACCCATAGACATCCTATAAAACCTATCTGAACAGTATTTTAGTTGACCTAAACAGCATCAAAACCCTTTTTGTAGTTTTATGTTTCATCGAATATAGCTTGAGAAATTCGTTTTCCAAAACAGAAAAAAACCACGTTCAAAACAGTTTTAACTTTGGAAATTTGTCCGATACGACGTGCGTCCCGCCAATCCGGGCAACGTGGTCACGAACTGAAGGCATCGAAAGGTGCGTAACGGCTTCGTGATCGTGTGGGCTTTGGCGGAATTCAAATTGGTCGCGTGTGCGCGACGAATTTGATGCGTATCCGTCGAAATTAACCGTATCGACCACTTTGCACAAACTCCAATTACTTTATGCACACTCGTCAGATCGAGACGAAACTTACGCCATCAGGACCGTATCATTTTTATGGTCCTGTATGCCAAGTTTGGTCCGATTCTGAGACAGTTGATCAGATCGTCGTTTCGTGGGCCCCACGGTCCGATTTAACGGGCGATTTTGTGCACGGCCCGCCGGAATCCAACTTTGGACATACGGTTGGGTTCGTATCGAAAAATCGTATCTGTAGACATGTAGTTTGATGACTTTAGAGACCATAGACTTGGGCACATTTTTCGGTGCAAAGCGGGTCCAACGGCGGACATCGTTTTTGCTCAAAATTACCGTTTTGCCCCTATATCCAAAATTGGACTTAAGAATAGACAATCCTAGCTAATTTGACTATTCTGAGAATGTTGGTAACATTTATTTCAGCTTTCGAAGACAGTTGTGATGACTTGGACTTTCTGACTTGTTGATTGGTGATACATTGTTGGTTCTTCGTGCAACCCTCAGGCAAGTATACCTTGTCGAACATATACAGTATTTATATTATTTTCTCTTTCTTTATTGTATTCTTTTTCATATTGTCACATGGTTCCATATCGTTATTGATTCGTCCTGGATTACTTTACTGGTTCTAGATTACGTGCACGTATAGGATGTTCGACATTGTTTGATTATTGGTCTTTTCGTGTTATCTTGTCTTGTGATTGAGTTGTCAGTTTCTATATCTGTCCTTGACTTGACCATTCTTGACTGGGAGTATCTTGCATTGTACTACAGTTGAGACATACTATAGATTGGGAGTATCTTACATTATACTACGACCTATAGCCGATTCTTCTACCCTGATATCACTTGATTGGCTTGACTTGAGACATGCCATAGATTGGGAGTATCTTACATTGTACTACGACCTATAGCATATATTGATTGATTGATTGACTTGACTTGCTGATACTATAAATTGGGAGTATCTTACATTGTACTACGATTTATAGGAGTCTACTTGACTTTGTATCCTTAGGAGAGGAGATCGATACTAGAATTGGCTAACCTTGACTGGGATTATCTTGCATTGTATTACAGTCAAAATCTACTATAGATTGGGAGTATCTTGCATTGTACTACAAGCTATAGAGGTTAATCGATTGATTGGTAGCCAAGTCTAGTATTACATTTCCACACGACTCGTCGTCCTTAGATGTTCTCCTTGCTGTGTTCTTATCCCTCTTACATGTTATTTACTGTCATATTAGTAGGCATATTTTATGTATGTTGCTAGTCCTCTGAGGACCTGATGCTCTTCAGGTAGCTGATTGCACGGAGTTAGTTAGCTGAGCATGTGGTAGTTGACTTATCTGCATGATTCAGGTATTTTGTTAGTGATATTGACTTACTATCTTTCTCGTGCTTTTATGATATATTCTGCTTATCAGCTTTAGTTTATAGACTCATATCATTCTTGGAGTCTAATCGAACAATATGCTAATGGGCTGCAGACCATGACCCATACTTGTTCATTCTTATTTTATATGATTCTGTGGATTGAGATATAATTTAGATTAGACATGATACCCATGACCTTGACAGCTTATACGTACTCGAGTCGGGATGGAGTTCGCTCGATACGTAGCTGGCTTGCTCACGAGCTCGCGTCCGAAAATCAGGTGCGGGTCGTGACAAGTTTTTGTGGTGGCCCATGCAGGTCAGAGCATATCGTATCGGTTACGTAACTGTACTGATACGAGCCTGCGATAATGACTAAACCCTTAGAAATCTCAATCCACTCTACCTTGAAAATTCTCCTAGAAATTCTCTGCGTCCTTGAAAACTCCATATTTGCTCTCGATTATACTCCTTGTTTTCTGTACCATTGATTCTCGTTCCCTTCCTATTTCGGGGTGACAAAAAATCGTGCTATCTAGAATTCATCAGAAATCCTTAAATTATAATATAATATTGCTTGACTATTGAATATTTGGTTGCTTATAGATATGAGAGATTATAGATGCCATATGCCCTAGATATCTATTGGAAGGACTGTTAGCCAGTAGTTAGAAGACCATAAGATTTTAGTGATCGTGTTTTGAGGAGTAGTGTGACCAAAGGTGGGTAGAAGTCCTCAAGTATTTGAAGTTATAAAATGGCTAGAGAAGGTTATAGAATATTTTTAGAAATTAAATTTGAGGAGATTACGGTAATAGTGGACTTTGATTTTAAGGAATAATTATTAATTAGAATTTCGAGGACGAAATTATTTTTAAGGTGGATAGATTTGTAGCCTCCCTTCCCAGAAATTTTTTTAAAATATTTTATTATTATTTATTTGGTTTA
This sequence comes from Iris pallida, assembly GCA_029216955.1. NCBI lineage: Eukaryota > Viridiplantae > Streptophyta > Magnoliopsida > Asparagales > Iridaceae > Iris > Iris pallida. The sequence continues at coordinate 16,742,969 of JANAVB010009400.1, forward strand.
AATGGTGATTTTTAGATTTTTTTATAAATAATTATTTAGTTAATTATTACGGTAGATGATTTTTAATCAGGATTAAATTTGGAGTACAATGCGACAAGGAACCATGGCACGGATAGTGCAGTGGCGTAGCTTTGACTAGTGTATTAGCCCTGGCAGGGAAGGCCGAGCCATAGTGACGTCCTAAATAAAAAAAACCAGACAAGGTTGCAACTTAACCCTTACCGAAGATTTTATTTATTATTTAATTATTTATTATTAAGGTTTATTGACTTATGGAAGACCCGGTTGCACCAAACCAGTCTGGACTGGAACCGAACTAAGCCAAGCCCACGTAGTCAATGTAGTACGACCAACAACGCCCATGTAGACGTACATATTGTATTTATTATTTCTGATTGTTAAATAGACATTTCGTATATAAAAGATTTATATACATAAATATAATTTAGGCTTAATTGCTACTTGAATACCCTCAACTATTACCGTTTTTCAACTTGGTACCCTAAACTTTTTTTGTAACAACTTGATACCCGGATATTATTTTGGACAAAAATGCCCCTATCCCTAACCTCCCTCCCCCCTGCTAGCTTCGCGCCCCCTCTGCTTGCTCCGATCGCAGCTCCCCCCCACCCCCCCTGCTCGCTTCAGGCCACCCCCCCTCTCGCTCTGGCCGTCCGCCCGCTCCCGTCTCTCCCCTAGGGCTCGGCAGCGGAAGGAGGGGGGGCTGGGAAGGGGGGTGCGGGGCGGAAGGCGGGGCAGGGGTTGGCCGGAAGCGAGGAGGGGGGGTTGGCCGAAAGCGAGGAGGGGGGGTCCGGCCGGAGCTAGCAGGGGGGGTGGCTGGAGTGGGGGAGGGGGTGGAGTGTAAGCCCCCTGAATTTCAGGGGTTTATTTTTATTTTTCTAAATGAATTATTATCGGTAAATATTTTATTTATTTAATTGTTTTGATCATTTATGTGCCTTTCCGTAACTTTGACTTCTGGAGCGTCAGGGATGCCAATCTCTGTAAACTCTCTTCATGGATTTTGAAGTAGGCAAGATTATCTTCCTGTTGATATATCGTGTCCCACTTGAACTCGTTCCATTATGCTCTTTTTGTATCACGCAAGTTCGGGTCAACTTAGACCAATTAATCGTTGAATAATTATTCCCACTTTTATTTTTGATCATCGTTTGCACGTTACCGTTGCTTTTAATTTAGGAGCACCAGATCAGCCATTTTCTCGGAACCAACTTCTCATGAATGATCTACTCGAGATGCTCTCCACCCATGACCTTCGTATCCCACTCAGACACTCCATTTTGTGCTCCATTTCCTTCGCACAATTTTCGGTTCAATTTAGGACAATTAATTATCTACCGTGAAACCTGATTTATTTTCCAATTTAATTTCGGGACCCGACATCGAGCCAACCTAGTAGACCAAAGTATGGACGTGACCCATACGAAGCCTACTACCCACATGAAACTTGTGTCCCATTTATTGGAGTCCCCGCATGTTGTTTATTTATCCATGATTATAAATCCCAATTTTAATTCCATTATTGCACCCGGTCCGATTTTGACCCGACCCGGCTCGACCGAACCCGAACCCAAGCTCCACGTTGTCCTCTCATGACTGTCCAAGTACCCCACTTAATTTTCCTATTTTTCCTATTTTGAAAATATGTCTCCCTCTCTCTATTTTACAAATATCTCATATATATATATATATATATATATATATATATATACATATACATATATATATATATATTTAAAATATATATATATATATATATATATATATATATATATATATATATATATATATATATATATAATTATATCTCTCTCTCTCACTTTACACAACACCCTCCCCCTCACCTCCACCTCACAGCCATCCCCTCCCCCCAACAGTGACCGACCTCCCCATCTCCCCTCTCTTTTCAAATATCTTTCTCTCTCTCTCTACTATTCTCACTCTCTTTACATATATGCACTCCCACACATATAACACAACCCACACACACACAACTCTCTCTCTCTCACTCAACACACACACACAAGCCGACACCCTCTTCCTCCCTTGGCCGAGAGCCTCCACAGCCGAGCAACCACCCTCTCCTCCTCCCGAGCTCCTCCTCCACACACCAACACCACCATTACCATCATCATCATCATCTACAACACTACAACCACACACCACCACCTTCACCATCCCCTCCACCACCACACCGCCGCCGGGCAGCCGCCCCGCCGTGCCCCGGCGATGCTCCGCCGCAGCCGCGCGCTACAAACAGTAGCAGTGGGCAGCAGCAGTAGCGCTGGCAGCGCCTCCGCGCGCCGTTGCCGGCAGCAGCGCGCGCCGCACGCGCCACCACGGCCGGCAGCCGCCGCCGGCGACCCACCCTACCGGCGTACGACCCCCCGGCGATCACCCCCTGGCCGCCACCGGCCTCCCCGACGTGTTAAACACACGATTCGTGCGTTTACGTCGAAATCCCGTCGGCGCGCGCGAGTTTGGAACTCAGAATTCGCGCTCCGTCGCAGCAAGTTCGTACGTGTTTTTCGGGAGATCCGACCGTTGGATCGGCGATCTCTTTGCTCCGTCGTAATCTCGGTATATCCATCTTCCCCCCTGTCAATTTTCGTCCGTTAATTTCGTCGTTTGATACATCAAAACTGGCCACCAAGTTGACATTTTAAATTGAACTGTTTTTGGACAGTTTCGTGGAGCCGACTTCGTCAGCTCGTAACTTCGCCGTTGCAGCTCCGTTTTGCGCACCGTCAGTTCTGGTGCACATCTGGTATAACCATCTTCCTGTCTCCTTTATATTTCGTTTCATTTTAAGCACGTTTGGTTGGTTGAATTCGACGCCAAAGTTGGCCGTCCGAATTCTTTAAATCGCACTTGTAAAATTCTATTTTTGAACCCGGGACTCCGGATTCAATTTCTGACACCACCAGTAGACTCGTGGCGTCGTTCTGGCATGTTTTCATATAAAATTTGCTTGATTTGGAGAACGTGGGCCCTGGCACGCATTTCGGTGCAAAGCGGGTCCCACTTTTTGGGTCAACAGGTCACTTTGAGATCGACTCATCGGAATCCAATTCCGGATATACCGTTGAGTTCGTATCGCCATTCTGGACTCGTTGACATATAATTTGCTGAGTTTTGAAGACATTTGCTCCGGCACGCATTTCCGTGCAAACCGGATACCAAGTGTCGCGTCAACGTATCATTTTGAGATCGGCACATCGGAATCCTATTTCGGACATACCGTTGGGTTCGTATCATCATTCTGGATTCGTGGACATATAATTTGCTAGGTTTTGTAGACTTCTATCTCGACACGTTTTTCGGTGCAAAGTGTGTCCAACGGCGGATATCATTTTGACCCGAAATTACCATTTTGCCCCTATGTCCAAATTGGACTTATGGGTAGGCTATCCTAGCTGATTTGACCGTTCTGGACACGTTGGGGATATTTATTTTATCATCCGACAACATCTGTAGATTTTGATTATGTATTATCCTTAATTTATAATTAATTATTTTTCTAGATATTGTTACTTTCTGGTTTTGAATTTTTATATATATTTTAATTGCTGTAAAAATCTTGGAAAAATTATATTTAAATACTATGTTAATTTAGCTAATTTATTATAATTTTTTTCGGCATTTAATAAGTACTTTTGGTATTTTATAAAAATGGGAAAACAGAACTCATTTTCAATATATTTATGTTTGCTGATTTTTAATAATTATTTATGAGGGTTTATAAATCCCAAAAAAATTAGTATAAATTTCTATAATTAACAAGGATAATTTTGGTACTTTATTTTATATATAATTTAGCTTTTTGTCTATCTCTAAAATTGTTGGAACTTAGTGTACAGTTTGATTTAATTATTGAATAATTACGACTTGCAACTTTTTATGTTGTTTTGTGTTTTAGTCGTATTGGACCTCACCCCGTACTAGTATAAAGACCCTAGGAATTTAGTTTGTGTATAGTGGCACTCCACATTAGACTTTTATGCTAGGTCCCCATTTAGTTAGTATCCAGTCAGGAGTCGTGTCTCACCACTAGTGTAATATTGAACATAGCTTAGAACTGAGTTTGTATATCATTATTGACAGGACACCAGGCATCTATATCTTCGTACTAGTATTCTTGCTTTGCTCGAGGCAAGTACATCTACAAACTTATTTACTGTCTTTTAATGCTAGAACATGTATTAACCTTGTTAAAATACTGATCCTTGAGGTAGCAAGCTATGTCTTCACATGTTGTATTACTTACAGTACCTGACATGCTTAGGACAGTTCTTATATCTTTACATGTTCCTTACTGGTTCTCAGTACATGTTTCACTATGCTTTATCCTACTCGGAGTATTCACATGTTTCATACTGTTCCCAGTACCGGCCATGCTTATATTACTCCCAGTATCTCTCACATGTTTTTACTGTTCTCGTATCTCTCACATGATAGAATATGGGTTATGGAAAAACTGATAGTTGAGTACGTGATCATGCCCCCCTACTCGTACGTATGTACCGAGCAAGGTTGACATTTTATGTATACCTTGTCGTAGGCGCACCAGCTGTATTTGTACGTATGTACAACTATCGCTTGTTTTACTTGTACGGAAGTATATTTTAGATACTTGTACCACAGTACATTTTACACCTATTGACCGATCACGTACCTGCTACAGTTTTAAATATTACATATACATCTGTCTCTATGACATATGTATCCTTGCCATGATAGATTATGAGTCACATCATGATTCCAGATATGCCATGTTCCATATGTTACTATGACACTGTGATCCCAGTTGTACCATGAGGCCATGTTTCTAGTATTTCCTATTTTATAGACTCATCACACCATGTTTCTTGTTGTACATCTCTTTCATTATATGTTCAGTACTTTAGTTGTAGAGGTTGTACTTGCTCCCGTCCTGACAGGATAACGTTGTAGGTATACTTTTTGAGAAGGAAACGCTATGTGTTACATATTATGGTACTGCATTGAGGACCTGGTCTTAGCTCCAGTAGAGGCCCCAGCGGGAAACCTTGCTTAGATATCTTTCTTGTGTTTTGGGACTTAGACTTTGGTCTGTACTTATATTTGGATACTGGACTTTGTCTCCAGTTAGATACTTTGGTTATGTATTATTAAGTCTGTGCTCATGTTACCTTCGCTTATAGATGCTGTGTTGTGATGAACTTTAAATATGATTTTAGAACTGTTAGTAGCTTAGATCATTTATTGTCTATTCTTAGAACAGCTTACTGCGCTTTAACCAAGCGTAGGCTGGACATGGCTCGACCCGGCCCAACAATTTGGGTAATGGGTCGTGACATATTTTTTTGGCGGCCCATGCAGGTCTCGACTTAAGTTGTTTGGTTACGTTATTGTACCAAGCATGCCTGCAATTAGGATCTAAAATAACTTGTTAACACTAGGAATAACATTTAGAACACCTAGAGGATTTCTAGGATTACAACATAGGAGAACTCATCACAGCATAGGATCGTTAGCTATAATTAGCCTCTTGTTTGTATTTCAGTGGGTCAATTTAGACCAAGTTTGTACCCTTGGGATGACCCCTGAGAATCTCACTCTAATCTTATCTAGAAATCAGTTTCCACTTATTTCTATTTGCTCCTCTTTAAATTCGTTGTTGAATTTAATTTCTGATTTTGTTGTTAACTTTGATCTTGCATCGTGATAAATTTTGTGGATTGAATTGTGATATATTCTGATAAGGTAAACGTCTGTTTTAGTTATGGAGTTTAGAATTTATCGCAGCCATATTAGCTGGTATGACAAAAACGTAGAGCCTGATTTTGGATATACTATCCTATTCATAGAATTTAGATTTTCTCGCAGCCATACCGGTTGGCGTGGCGAGGATATTCTAGATAACATGATTATAGGGTGTATACCTTAGTTATGACTCTATCGTTTATTGCAACTAAGCTTACTGGTGGGGCAAAAATTTTGGCAACATGATTTCAGGAAGACGTGTATGGTTATCAGATCATATCCCAACTTGGTTTACTTTGTTATGACCGAATGAGCAAGAATAAATTCTTATTATCATTCTTTCCAGTCTTGATTAACTCTGTTCTATCTACACTACAACTAGGATTACAGGTTCTCTAGGACTCTCCAATAGGATTGCTTTCGCATTATCTTTTGGACATAATTATTTTTGTGTTCCATCTTTCCTATGACTTGACTAAATTCTTCTTCGTTAACCTCTTTGGTAATTCTTCTCGTTATACATCTCGTTGTCTTCGTACCATTCTTGGAAATATTTCGATAAACTTTTCTGTCTTGCTTGAGCCTTTAACTTGTTTGGACACTGTTATGGATTGCTTAACCCAGTCTTAGGCCTTGTTACCTCCTATTTGATAGACGACCGAAATAGCCAAACCTTGTTGACTGATCCTTTAGTATAACTATAAATGTATTGTGTGTTTGTGATAAGTACTTTTCCTAGGGATTGGTTAGATTAAGCTTATAGGACAAGTATAGGTGACTGACTGTAGCAGACTTGGAAACCATTAAGAACGATTGCATTGATAGTATGACTTGATGATAGGGTATCTAAGATGGAGAAATGAGATAGTATATTGTTGTGACTACAGAATGAGGATCCGAATCATGTATTTACAAATTGAGGATTTAGCATTTGTAGAATTTTGGTTGGTTATCTATAGCTAATTACATGTGATTAGAGGGTAGATCGATATGTGGATTGATATAGAATAAGTTAGAATGAGATATGATATTGCGTACGAGATCGGGAAAATATCAGTTAAAAAGGCATGGAACAAGACAAAGACATATGTACATTGATAATTAATAAATCGGAAGTTTTGAAATCGAGGATTTATATTCGGAGGACTTGTTGAGTATATAGAAGGAGGCTCTACACCAAGGATAAGAATTGAACATATGATTTCGAGGAGAAACTGTAGAAAATGATTGACGACAAATGATGCAAGGGAACTGTGGATTGATAGAATAAGGATACTTAGGATACGATAAGAAAATCCAGTATTTACAGTTAAGGTTGGAAATATGGTTGATGATTAAGCATTATAGGTTATAAACATACCCAGAGAATGACCTATAATTTAGGGTATACATAAATGTTTCATGTTAGTATGGAAGATTTTAAAGGATATATGACGTAGTTATGATAGAAGGACTTTGTTGAGCCTGAACCAAAAAGTTTGTAGGAGAAACAAAAGAGATGATTACAAGGATAGCAGATTGAGTATTGTAGCCAGAGCAGCTACATGTTATAGTTTGACCTACTGGGTGATTTTTAATTTCGAGGACGAAATTTTTGTAAGGTGGGTAGGATGTAAGCCCCCTGAATTTCAGGGGTTTATTTTTATTTTTCTAAATGAATTATTATCGGTAAATATTTTATTTATTTAATTGTTTTGATCATTTATGTGCCTTTCCGTAACTTTGACTTCTGGAGCGTCAGGGCTGCCAATCTCTGTAAACTCTCTTCATGGATTTTGAAGTAGGCAAGATTATCTTTCTGTTGATATATCGTGTCCCACTTGAACTCGTTCCCTTGTGCTCTTTTTGTATCACGCAAGTTTGGGTCAACTTAGACCAATTAATCGTTGAATAATTATTCCCACTTTTATTTTTGATCATCGTTTGCACGTTACCGTTGCTTTTAATTTAGGAGCACCAGATCAGCCATTTTCTCGGAACCAACTTCTCATGAATGATCTACTCGAGACGCTCTCCACCCATGACCTTCGTGTCCCACTCAGACACTCCATTTTGTGCTCCATTTCCTTCGCACAATTTTCGGTTCAATTTAGGATAATTAATTATCTACCGTGAAACCTGATTTATTTTCCAATTTAATTTCGGGACCCGACATCGAGCCAACCTAGTAGACCAAAGTATGGACGTGACCCATACGAAGCCTACTACCCACATGAAACTTGTGTCCCATTTATTGGAGTCCCCGCATGTTGTTTATTTATCCATGATTATAAATCCCAATTTTAATTCCATTATTGCACCCGGTCCGATTTTGACCCGACCCGGCTCGACCGAACCCGAACCCAAGCTCCACGTTGTCCTCTCATGACTGTCCAAGTACCCCACTTAATTTTTCCTATTTTTTCTATTTTGAAAATATCTCTCCCTCTCTCTATTTTACAATATCTCATATATATATATATACATATATATATATATATATATATATATATATATATATATATATATATATATATATATATATATATATATATATATATATATAATTATATCTCTCTCTCTCACTTTACACAACACCCTCCCCCTCACCTCCACCTCACAGCCATCCCCTCCCCCCAACAGTGGCCGACCTCCCCATCTCCCCTCTCTTTTCAAATATCTTTCTCTCTCTCTCTACTATTCTCACTCTCTTTACATATATGCACTCCCACACATATAACACAACCCACACACACACAACTCTCTCTCTCTCACTCAACACACACACACAAGCCGACCCCCTCTTCCTCCCCCTGGCCGAGAACCTCCATAGCCGAGCAACCACCCTCTCCTCCTCCCGAGCTCCTCCTCCACACACCAACACCACCATTACCATCATCATCATCATCTACAACACTACAACCACACACCACCACCTTCACCATCCCCTCCACCACTACACCGCCGCCGGGCAGCCGCCCCCGCCGTGCCCCGGCGATGCTCCGTCGCAGCCGCGCGCTACAAACAGCAGCAGCGGGCAGCAGCAGTAGCGCTGGCAGCGCCTCCGCGTGCCGTTGCCGGCAGCCGCGCGTGCCGCACGCGCCACCACGGCCGGCAACCGCCGCCGACGACCCACCCTACCGGCGTGCGACCCCCCGGCGATCACCCCCTGGCCGCCACCCGGCCTCCCCGACGTGTTAAACACACGATTCGTGCGTTTACGTCGAAATCACGTCGGCGCGCGCGAGTTTGGAACTCAGAATTTGCGCTCCGTCGCAGCACGTTCGTGCGTGTTTTTCGGGAGATCCGACCGTTGGATCGGCGATCTCTTTGCTCCGTCGCAATCTCGGTATATCCATCTTCACTCCTGTCAATTTTTGTCCGTTAATTTCGTCGTTTGATACATCAAAACTGGCCACCAAGTTGACGTTTTAAATTGAACTATTTTTGGACAGTTTCGTGGAGCCGACTTCGTCAGCTCGTAACTTCGCCGTCGCAGCTCCGTTTTGCGCACCGTTAGTTCTGGTGCACAGCTGGTATAACCATCTTCCTGTCTCCTTTATATTTTGTTTCATTTTAAGCACGTTTGGTTGGTTGAATTCGACGCCAAAGTTGGCCGTCCGAATTCTTTAAATTGCACTTGTAAAATTCCATTTTTGAACCCGGACTCCGGATTCAATTTCTGACACCACCAGTAGACTCGTGGCGTCGTTATGGCATGTTTTCATATAAAATTTGCTTAATTTGGGGAACGTGGGCCCTGGCACGCATTTTGGTGCAAAGCGGGTCCCACTTTTCGGGTCAACGGGTCACTTTGAGATCGGCTCATCGGAATCCAATTTCGGATATACCGTTGAGTTCGTATCGCCATTCTAGACTCGTTGACATATAATTTGCTGAGTTTGAAGACATTTGCTCCGGCACGTATTTCCGTGCAAACCGGATACCAAGTATCGCGTCAACGTATCATTTTGAGATCGGCACATCGGAATCCTATTTCGGACATACCGTTGGGTTCGTATCATCATTCTAGATTCGTGGACATATAATTTGCTAGATTTTGTAGACTTCTATCCCGACACGTTTTTCGGTGCAAAGTGTCCAACGGCGGACATCATTTTGACCCGAAATTACCGTTTTGCCCCTGTGTCCAAATTGGACTTATGGGTAGGCTATCCTAGCTGATTTGACCGTTCTGGACACATTGGGGATATTTATTTTATCATCCGACAACATCTGTAGATTTTGATTATGTATTATCTTAATTATTTTTCTAGATATTGTTACTTTCTGGTTTTGAATTTTATATATATTTTAATTGCTGTAAAAATCTTGGAAAAATTATATTTAAATACTATGTTAATTTAGCAAATTTATTATAATTTTTTTCGGCATTTAATGAGTACTTTTGGTATTTTATAAAAATGGGAAAACAGAACTCATTTTCAATATATTTATGTTTGCTGATTTTTAATAATTATTTATGAGGGTTTATAAATCCCAGAAAAATTAGTATAAATTTCTATAATTAACAAGGATCATTTTGGTACTTTATTTTATATATAATTTAGCTTTTTGTCTATCTCTAAAATTGTTGGAACTTAGTGTACAGTTTGATTTAATTATTGAATAATTACGACTTGCAACTTTTTATGTTGTTTTGTGTTTTAGTCGTATTGGACCTCACCCCGTACTAGTATAAAGACCCTAGGAATTTAGTTTGTGTATAGTGGCACTCCACATTAGACTTTATGCTAGGTCCCCATTTAGTTAGTATCCAGTCAGGAGTCGTGTCTCACCACTAGTGTAATATTGAACATAGCTTAGAACTGAGTTTGTATATCATTATTGACAGGACACCAGGCATCTATATCTTCGTACTAGTATTCTTGCTTTGCTCGAGGCAAGTACATCTACAAACTCATTTACTGTCTTTTAATGCTAGAACATGTATTAACCTTGTTAAAATACTGATCCTTGAGGTAGCAAGCTATGTCTTCACATGTTGTATTACTTACAGTACCTGACATGCTTAGGACAGTTCTTATATCTTCACATGTTTCTTACTGGTTCTCAGTACATGTTTCACTATGCTTTATCCTACTCGGAGTATTCACATATTTCATAATGTTCCCACTACCGGCCATGCTTATATTACTCCCAGTATCTCTCACATGTTTTTACTGTTCTCGTATCTCTCACATGATAGAATATGGGTTATGGAAAAACTGATAGTTGAGTACGTGATCATGCCCCCCTACTCGTACGTACGTACCGAGCAAGGTTGACATTTTATGTATACCTTGTCGTAGGCGCACCAGCTGTGTTTGTACGTATGTACAACTATCGCTTGTTTTACTTGTACGGAAGTACATTTTAGATACTTGTACCACAGTACATTTTACACCTATTGACCGATCATGTACCTGCTACAGTTTTAAACATTACATATACATCTGTCTCTATGACATATGTATCCTTGCCATGATAGATTATGAGTCACATCATGATTCCAGATATGCCATGTTCCATATGTTACTATGACACTGTGATCCCAGTTGTACCATGAGGCCATGTTTCTAGTATTTCCTGTTTTATAGACTCATCACACCATGTTTCTTGTTGTACATCTCTTTCATTATATGTTCAGTACTTTAGTTGTAGAGGTTGTACTTGCTCCCGTCCTGACAGGATAATGTTGTAGGTATACTTTTCGAGAAGGAAACGCTATGTGTTACATATTATGGTACTGCATTGAGGACCTGGTCTTAGCTCCAGTAGAGGCCCCAGCGGGAAACCTTGCTTAGATATCTTTCTTGTGTTTTGGGACTTAGACTTTGGTCTGTACTTATATTTGGATACTGGACTTTGTCTCCAGTTAGATACTTTGGTTATGTATTATTAAGTCTGTGCTCATGTTACCTTCGCTTATAGATGCTGTGTTGTGATGAACTTTAAATGTGATTTTAGAACTGTTAGTAGCTTAGATCATTTATTGTCTATTCTTAGAACAGCTTACTGCGCTTTAACCAAGCGTAGGCTGGACATGGCTCGGCCCGGCCCAACAATTTGGGTAACGGGTCGTGACATGGAGGGAGGGAAGGGATAAGGGCATTTTGGGGGTTTTTTAAAATGTTAGGTACTAAGTTGAAAAAAAAATAGTTGAGGTATCATTCTGTTACGAAAAACAGTTTAGGGTATCAACTTGAAAAAGTGTGATAGTTGAGGGTAGCAATTAGCAATTAAGCCTATAATTTATTATTACTGAATTAATATTCTATTTTAGAAATAGGATAAATATTCTTATATTATTATATTGGTGCATTTTTGGATAAATATATGTGTATACATTTATAATTCATTTTTACCTTTATATATATATTAATTTTTATGTGCATATTATATTTAAGAATATATAATTATATAAGATATAAAATGTATATAGGGATTATATAGATATATACTTGTATATATATATATATGTATATACATATACATACATAAATGGGTGTAAATGTGTATGTATATATATAAATATATATGGGTGTAAATATGTATGAATATATAAATGTACATAGATATATGTGTGCTGGTGTATATATAAATATATATATATATATATATATATATATATATATATATATATATATATATTTGTATGTATATACATATATGCGTATATATAAATATTTATATGTAAGTTACTTATATAAAAGTAATAGAATGAACCAGGCCGAGCCCAGACCACCCGCACAGCAAACCCAACCAGCCCGGACCCAACGTCCCTGCTAACCCACACCCGAAGCCCAGCCATTTAAATCCCCATTAGCAATAAGCCTTTCCCCCTTAGCCCCAGAGGCCCAGCAAAGCCTGACCCAGCTGAACCCTCCCAGCTGAAGCGCCCAGACCCGAGAGTTCACCCGAGCTCTAACAGAGCTGTCGAGCGTATAAAACCAGCATCACCACGCGAACGAAACCCTAACGGCGCCTCCCCAACTACTCCTGACGGCCACCAGGCACCCCGCGCACGTGCCAGCCCCGCCGTGGGCGGCCATCGGACGACAACGGAGTCGCCGGAGGCCATACGCGTGCGTGTAAAGTTGAGAGACAGCAGCAGCAATGGCGGGTGGAGGGAAGCAACTTCGCGGCGAATTTTTCTCCCTCGACGACTGATCCCTTCGCGAACCGTTTGATAAGGTACGACCACAAACTAACCATCTTTATACCCTTCAATTAGTTCAAATCTAGATGGCCGAGGTTGGCCAGAAAATAGAGTTGAAGTTGACGAAAAACCCGCTAGTAAATAGGGCAAAACCCAGTCCCAACACCCAAGTTGGAAGGCCAATTAATGGCAACCCATAGACATCCTATAAAACCTATCTGAACAGTATTTTAGTCGACCTAAACAGCATCAAAACCCTTTTTGTAGTTTTATGTTTCATCGAATATAGGTTGAGAAATTCGTTTTCCAAAACAGAGAAAAACCACGTTCAAAACAGTTTAACTTTGGAAATTTGTCTGATACGACGTGCGTTCCGCCAATCCGGGCGACGTGGTCGCGAAACGAAGGCATCGAAAGGTGCGTAACGGCTTCGTGGTCATGTGGGAATTCAAATTGGTCGCGTGTGCGCGACGAATTTGATGCGTATCCGTCGAAATTCACCGTATCGACCACTTTGCACAAACTCCTAATTACTTTATGCACACTCGTCAGATTGAGACAAAAATTGCGCCATCAGGGCCGTATCATTTTTCTGGTCCTGTATGCCAAGTTTGGTCCGATTCTGAGACAGTTGATCGGATCGCGGTTTCGCGGGCCCCACGGTCCGATTCAACAGGCGATTTTGTGCACGGCCCGCCGGAATCCAACTTTGGACATACGGTTGGGTTCGTATCAGAAAACCGGATCTGTGGATATGTAGTTTGATGACTTTAGAGACCATAGACTTTGGCACATTTTTTGGTGCAAAGCGGGTCCAACGGCGGATATCGTTTTTGCCCGAAATTACCGTTTTGCCCCTGTGTCCAGAATTGGACTTAAGGACAGGCAATCCCTAGCTAATTTGAATATTCTGAGAATGTTGGTAACAGTTTATTTAAGCTTTCGGAGGCAGTTGTGATGACTTGGTCTTTCTGACTTGTTGATTGGTGATACATTGTTGGTTCTCCGTGCAACCCTCAGGCAAGTATACCTTGTCGAACATATACAGTATTTACATTATTTTCTCTTTCTTTATTGTATTTTTTTTATATTGTCACATGATTCCATATCGTTATTGATTCGTCCTGGATTGCTTTATTAGGTTCTAGATTACGTGCACTTATAGGATGTTCGACATTGTTTGATTATTGGTCTTTTCGTGTTATCTTGTCTTGTGATTGAGTTGTCAGTTTCTATATCTGTCCTTGACTTGACCATTCTTGATTGGGAGTATCTTACATTGTACTACAGTTGAGACATACTATAGATTGGGAGTATCTTACATTGTACTACGACCTATAGCCGATTCTTCTACCCTGATACACTTGATTGACTTGACTTGAGACATGCCATAGATTGGGAGTATCTTGCATTGTACTACGACCTATAGCATATATTGATTGATTGATTGACTTGACTTGCGATACTATAAATTGGAAGTATCTTACATTGTACTACGATTTATAGGAGTCTACTTGACTTTGTATCCTTAGGAGAGGAGATCGATACTAGAATTGGCTAACCTTGACTGAGATTATCTTGCATTGTATTACAGTCAAAATCTACTATAGATTAGGAGTATCTTGCATTGTACTACAAGCTATAGAGGTTAATCGATTGATTGGTAGCCAAGTCTAGTATTACATTTCCACACGACTCGTCGTCCTTAGATGTTCTCCTTGCAGTGTTCTTATCCCTCTTACATGTTATTTACTGTCATATTAGTAGGCATGTTTTATATATCTTGCTAGTCCTCTGAGGACCTGATGATCTCTTCAGGTAGCTAATTGCATGGTAGTTAGCTGAGCATGTGGTAGTTGACTTCATCTGCATGATTCAGGTATTTTGTTAGTGATATTGATTTACTATCTTTCTCGTGCTTTTATGATATATTCTGCTTATCAGCTTTACTTTATAGACTTATATCATTCTTGGAGTCTAATCGAACAATATGCTAATGGGCTGCAGACCACGACCCATACTTGTTCATTCTTGTTTTATATGATTCCTGTGGATTGAGATATAGTTTAGATTAGACATGATACCCATGACCTTGACAGCTTATATGTACTCGAGTCGGGCTGGAGTCTGGCTCGATACGTAGCTGGCTTTCTACGAGCTCGCATCCGAAAAATCGAGTGCGGGTCGTGACAAGCAATGTAACTGATAGACTGAATATGAAAGCTATAATATACAATGTATTTTCAAATACCAAGTAGATATGTAATTGGCTTGGGAGATTAATGATTTACACTAAGAAAAGCTAGCTCAACCATATGTGAAGTGTATGATTAGCTAGTAGCCGATAATTTATACTACTTGTCGATAGTTCTTGATCACATACCTAACGAGTATTTTTTTTGTCCCGACTGATACGATGGATCCAACCATGAAACGTTACTAGCCGATGTATCCAATGTTAAACAATATTCTCCAAAGTTATCCAATACCAACGAGGAAGAGTATCTGATACCATTACGATGAGTCAAGGTAACATCTCATGACTGAAGATCCAATATCAATACTAATCCGTGTACCATCATGTCAAGAATCATAAGTAATATTTCTAAATACTTGAAATTATAGTAGTAAATCAAATAATAGAAACTATCAGAGATGTACTCGCCTGTGGTCATAAGCAACAAATGTGAATCGAGGCCGAATCACAAAGACCTAGCTAAATATGAAATATCAAAGTTAATTAGTGTTTCTGTGTGTTAAACATTAATATCTAAGATAAAACATAATTTCTAGGTCAATTCTAGTCTCTGTAGTCAAACTAGGTCAATTTGACTTAAAGGTTGACTTTTAGGGTCAAACTAGTCAGCACTAGTCAAAACTAGGTCATACCCTATGTATCTTACCTATAATGTACATACATAAACTCTATGATACAATACCTTATCCTTCACCTCATTATCTATACATATTACCTTATATATATATTACCTAGGCATATCTATCAGGATACTCATATCACATGTGGACTAACATACCCAATCCATATGTTACCTTGGTAGGCCCAATTACTCACTACCTATGCTCTCATACTCATGTCCCTACTGAGCCTATTATCCACACACTCTACATGTATACATATACACTAATATTCTTATAACTATATACACTAATATTCTATATATATATATATATATATATATATATATATATATATATATATATATATATATATATATATATATATATATATATATTTATATATATCATAATAGATAGATATATATATAGATAATAGATAGATAGATAGATAGATCGATAGATAGATAGATAGACAAGTAGATTGGTAGATAGATAAATAGGCTATATTGCTAACCATACTATCTACTCAATTTTGTGGACTAATACCAACTGCCCACACATACAAAGGCTCTAAATCCTATACTACCATACACTTCCTTGCTCAAACTGGTTCTCCACATTCCTTGCTTACCTTATCCCTGCACACCCTACTTGTTGTGTGCAGGCCTGACCAAGCTTCCCTCTCCTAGCCTAACAATCTACAATCTAGAGTACCCCATTGTTTTTCCTTCTCTTCATTTTCTACTGCACCTCATTTCTACCTATCTACCATTGGCCATCACACATACACTCACACACATATATACAAACATATATATAGCAGTTTGAACTGCTGCTAATGCTACTGCCTACTGTCGAATGAGTGTAGGAACCCTTGCACTCTGCCTGTGTTAGCAGGTGTTAGGGTTATATACTAAAAGCATCACTTTTGTTTTAACTATATTTTTCTATTATTTTTGAATGAGAATCATATGGACAAATATTAGCATTTTATATTGGTTATATGTTAATACAAATGTCTGATATTCTACATTGTAGACAATATGGTGTGTGATGACACACAGAAGATCCTATTATCAGTCCCTTGAAGAATATATAAATAGTTACAACCTAGATGGATTTGGACAAACCATTGGTAAGGTTGTAGTATAATATGGTATTAGTCTATCTTGACTATAGGTTTATACTAGTACACTTTGTGTGTGTTGAACAGGACTACATGAGATTGTTCTCTTTGTACTGACTACATAAGTGAACAAATACCTTTGTTATTATGGATGCTTGTACTCTTAATCCGAATATAATAACAGACATGTATGTGTAGTGTGTATTACTTTGATTCATAAAAGAATAAGATTCATAATGAGTCAATACCCTTTATGAATTGGGTAATGGATTATGTGTATGATGGGTTGTTGATTGTAAAATAAATCCATGTCCCGATGTATCGGGTTGATGATGTCCCCTTAAGAAACTCATAAGGATTGTCATGTAAATCCTGCAGGTGGATTATATCCGACATGACAAATAAAGTTGAGTGGTACTACTTAAGGATAAAAGATGTCGATCAATGTAGTTGTCAGTAACTTATTTTGATTGACGGACATTCGATATCTTAACATGGGAAGACAAACAAGCATAATAAGAAGGAGACCATAAACGTAATTTGGGATTAGGAAGGTAGTGCAACAGTAGATCTTTAATTTAGTGGACCGAGCTATTGTTAACAGGCCTTGGTTGTGTGTTTAGGCTGAACACGTGATACCTAGATCCGTTAGGAGACCTAAACCTAATTTCTTTTCATGGTCCCTGCCATAGCCTATATATACCCTCTATTTTCTGGCCGTCATATGCATCATAAGAAGAGCAACTTTTTTTAATTCATTCATCATGAGAGAAGAGAAAAGGAGGACAGCTAAGGGAGAAAAGATTGGGAGATCGTCGCCCACACGACGTCCAACCCGAGGAAGGAATACGTACAAAAGGTCTTGGGGTCGCTGACTCCTCAAGGTTGCTGGAAACTGTCATCTTTTTCTCATCGCTGACTGCTCGAGGTTGCTAAAAAGTGTTAAAATTGGTTCATTCTGATTTGTGTAGGGCCATGACTATCCAGGCTAGAGGTGGCTTTGAATATTTTGTCACATTCATTGACGATTATTCATGGTATGGATATATTTACTTGATGCACCACAAGTCTGAGTACTTTAAAAAAATTCAAAGAGTATAAGACTGAGACAGAGAAACGTCATGGAAAATGTATCAAGTCATTACGTTCAGATCGTAGTGGCGAGTACCTTTTTGGTAAGTTTAGGGATTACTTATCAGATGATGGATTACGTCTCAATTGACTGCACCTAGGAACACCCCAACAGAATGGTGTAGCAGAAAGAAGGAATAGGACTCTTATGGAGATGGTTAGATCAATGATGAGTTTTCAGGATTTGCTAGATTCGTTTTGGGAATATGCCTTGGAGATTTGTCACGACCCGTTCCCGAATAATCGGACACGAATCGGACACGAATCGGACACGCCCAGCCTTCATCGTCAGACACGATGAAGTAAGCTGTACCAATCTAGGAAAATCTAACCAGATAAACATGAATAAGTACAAGTCACAGCATCTATAACTGAATCCCAGAATCAAAGTACATGTCTAAGAGTTATTACATCATCCAGATGAAAGGAAAGTAAAGTCTGATAGTCTCAAGTACAATAGAATATAAACTACTAAGGGTAAAATACTAGGCTTCCTCAGCTTCTAAGTCCAGAGCAACTCCAGCTGGCTCTACTGCATCTATAGGCTCACGGCCATAGTAGGTGTCACACAATGCCTCCATCTCACCTGCAACATATCCTAGTCAGGAGCGGAGCAAAATACAGTTCTAGGTAATGAACAAGAATATCATGATATGGAAATGAGTACAGGAGACCATAAAAATATGAGATACATGAAATGAACATGAAAGTACAGGAATATAATTACAGGAATATAAGTACAGGAAATAAAGTACAGGAATGTAACCATGAACCTGAAGTACAAGACATGACAAGTGCACAATGTTTGAAATACAACTAGCCTATGTGACCGACTGGGGTAAGTACAGGAACATGCACAGGAGTACATGAATATCGGTACGACTTAGGACCCGCGTGCACGATGCGAGGCCTAAGCTATCTACATGAATATAGTAACCGGGGTTTGGTCACATAGCTAGTGTATTTCCCCACCCGACACAAGTAAGTACAAGAACATGAAAGTACAAGGGTACAAGATATCGTGTCATGACGTGTTACAAGAAAAGTACAAGATATTTAAATGCACAAAAACTATAGAAAAGTACTTGCCTTGCTCTGGAAAATCAAGTGTACTAGATGGAGCTGGATGTCCTCCTGTTATATGATTATAAGTTGGTTAAGTTCTAACCAATTACCATTTGGCTAACAATAATTCTTCCATTTACTACCAGACTAATTAATCACTTATTAAATATGACTAAGAAGTAATCCAAGGCTAGTGTCTAAGTAATTATTAGCTAACCCTTATTCTTCCAATCACATCTCACCCTAACCTGCTGTATGCTTGGCTAGCAAGCAATACTAGTAAGAAAATACACACATGCCTAGATTCCCTTCAACACAACACCGCACCCAACAATGTGCTGCAAGATTTAAACTCAAAAATGAATATCAAAGAATAAGAATATATACACAACTCAACAATACTCCCCATTTCCAGAATTTGTTGTTTATATAAAACACAGTATTTAAGTAAACCCAACCAAACCAAAATACTCTTGTCTAAGCTCATATGAGAATTTCTCCTGACATTGGCTTCCCATACTTGTACCAGCATAGCTAACCCATAATTTAACTCAAGAATGAAATCAAAATAACAGTAAGACAAATTTATACAAATCAACTAAGGAATCTAAATAGGATTATTATATATAAATTAAATTATCAATGAATATACAGTCCCAACCAAGAGTAAAAATAGAAACTAAGTTAATCAACATAAGCAATTTGCTCTGAACTCAGCAGAATCCCCACATGCAACCCGCTAATGACTGCAACACCCCTGTGTTCAATTGGTTCAAACACCCAACACTCCGTATCGAACACGAACCCACATCAACCATGGTAGACACGAACGCAACGCTGAACCAACATGACACGAACGCTGGACACAGATAACACAACCGATATTATCCCAAAAACTTGAACTAAACGATAACAGAGCAGTATTGGAGAAAATTACCTGGAAAAGAAAGATTGAGAGAACACTCGTCTTCAACTTGAAGAGACTTAGAATCCGATTTCACACTCAAGAATCAACAGGTCCAAAATTCCTCAGATCAAATCAAAATTCACTCGAATACTCTGAGATAAATTAAAACTGATCACTAATTGCAAATTAAATAACTCAGGAAGTAAACTCTCTGCCAAACAATACTTACCGATCCTATAGCTCAAATAATTGGAAGTAATCTGGTTTTGAACAACTGACTGGATCAATCGATCGATCTACACAATTTGATCGAAAATAATAAATTACTAGAATCAATTAAAAGAAGACGACCCAAAAGAATACTCGATCTCAACGTACCCTATCGATGACTCAACATCGGATCATGAACGTTGCCGCAAGAACTGATGCTCAAAGGAGTTGCCGATCGAAATGACTCATTGGGACGGTCGAGTTCACCCTTCCCGCTGTCATCCAGTCTCACAAACCCTGACGAGATCACAGAGAATATCGACGGTCCAAATCGGACCTGATCTAACTAGGAAAGAGAAACGATCCAAAGGAACTTACCATCGTCGTTGAGACGCTGCCGATCGTACGGAGGAGCTGAAGGAGCTCCGCCTCTGCTGACTGCTCGAGAAGAATGCCGTATAGTGAAGTCCGCTCAGTCGCCGGTGGAGACAAGGCTCTCCACCGCGGTCGTCGTCTTCATCGCCGCCATGCTCGCCGGAGGCTAGGGCTAGGTTGGAATTGGGGACTAAGCTGAGGAGTGAAATAAATGAGCTCTCTGCTCATTTCTCTCTCCAACGTAGCCTAAATAGAAACGACAGTTAAGGAACTAAGCCCCTCCACTAAATGGTTATTTACAATCCAGCCCTCCCCCTTTTCAGTAATTACATAAACTATCCCAAATTCTGTTAGAGAGGTGGTTACAAGTTGTTAGGGTGTGGGGACCACTCCAAATAGATTTGAAAAATAGTTATTTACCAAAAATTCAAATCTCCCTCCAAAAGTAATCATGATATATTTATTTAAAAAAATATTTAATCAAGAATTATTATTCGAAATGGTTTAAGTCAAACTTATTATTATTTAGTAACCTAAAATATTTCTCAAAAATAGGAAAGGTGGAGTTACAAATCTTTTCCCTTAATATAATTTTGTCCTCGAAATTCGAGAGACAACAAAGCAAAATCATAATTAATTTTTCTAACACAAGTCATTTATTGAATTTAAAATTTTTAAAAACCAGAATACAATCAAACAAACAAACTAGGATAGCGCTCCCGCATCTTGTCCTTGCGCTCCCATGTGGACCCTCCCGGAGAGTGGTGTTTCCACATGACTCGGACAAGCGGTATAGTCTGATTCTGCAGTTGCTTCTCCTTTCTATCAAGTGTCACCCCAGTTTTCCAGAAACAGGAGTATTTTTATCATTTTTCATTTTAGAATATTTTTGAAATTATTTATTTATTTATAATATTATTTTGGGGTTATTTGAGTCGGGTTCGAATTTCAGCTCAATCCGACTTGAAACGGGGACCCGGGGTAGTTTTGACTCTAGTAGACCCACCCATTAGTTAGCCATGGCCCACATGATATTTATTCTAGTTAGTGGTTAGTCTAATTATTATGGATAAGGTTTGGTAGATTAGAGACTTAAAACTAGACTAAACTAGCCCCCGGCTTAAACCTTTCCCAATAATTAATTAAATAGGCTAGTGGGGGTATTTTAGACTTTGTGAAATAGGGGGAAAACAGCCCATATGGCCGGCCCTAGCTAGGAGGAGGGGTTGTGCCTCTTTGATATTTTTTTACTCTACTTTCTCTCTCTTGTTCTTTTCCAAATTTCTAGAGAGCAAATCCCTATCATTTCATCTCCTAAATCAACTCCTTCTTCCACCAAATCTTCTCCATTTCTTCTCTACTCTATGAAAGAAGGAGCTAGCCAAGTTTGGAAGGATTCGGAGCTCGTTCGTGTCCTTTTGGAATCTCTACGTGTCGGTGTCGAGTCGAAAGGCTTTTTCCTTTGAATCTCTCTCCCGGAAGGTATAATCTCTCCTCTAAACCACCCCAACATGCATATAGGATTATTTTGAACCTGTAGGAATGACCCCCTTGGTTTTGTGTCTATTTGAGTCCATTTCATGTCCATTTGGACACTTGTAGGAGTGTCCTTGTGAGTAGGATCGTGTCCTAGTGGGAAAACCCCTATTTGGACACATGTGGATTCATTTATATATTGTTTTGATGTTATTCTAATATTTATTCCAGATTTTCATGTGTTTAGGAATTCCATAGTATCATAATGTATCATATTATCTAATATCTATATATATATATATATATATATATATATATATATATATATATATATATATATAAAATATATATATATATATATATATATATATATATATATATAGAAAAAAAAAAATATATATATATATATATATATATATATATATATATTTTATATATATATATATATATAAAAAAAAAAATATATATATATATATATATATTTTATATATATATATATATATATTTAATATATATATATATATATAAATATATATATATATATATATATATATATATATATATATATATATATATATATATATATATATATATATATATATATATATATATATATATATATATATGGTGGCTTATATATATGGTGGCCTATATATATAAAAAAAAAATGGTGGCTTATATATATGGATATATACTATGGTAGGATGTGTGAATTTGTGTTGGTATGGGGCACAAGAGGGTTCGGCCAAGTGGGAGAGTTTAGTGTGTGTGTTGGTGCATGGAAGGTGTTTGAGAGATTGAGAGTAGAGAGAGTGATTGAGGGAGAGAGTTAGAGATTGAGAGTGGTGGTAGAATTGATTTTAGTGTGTGTTTGTATAGAGAGTTAGAGAGGAGAATTATAGGGATTGAAACAGCAGGTAGGGACAGTAGACACACTACTGTGCAGTGTGTATCAGACCCTTAGATGGCTGTCATTGCACCCTTTATTTAGTCCTTTACCACCCCCACATGCTGTCCCCAATTTGGCCCCCATCTAGACTCAATAACAGCCCCTTGTTCAGCCCTAGGACAGCCCCCAATAGCCCCATGTACAGTCCACATTTAAACCCCCATATCAGTCCCATATAGCCATCCATAACAGCCCAAATAAGCCATCCTAAACCTGTCCAAATTCAGTCCTATGCACAGCCATAAATCACCCTTTGAACACCCATGGACAGACCTCTATTAGCCCCACAAATCAGTCCAGTTTGCTCTCCCATTTTTTGCCTAGAAATAGTCCAAAACACACCCCACATGGTTGTCCATTTCTTGTCCTAACTTCAGTCCCAAAATAGCCCAGTTTTAGCCTATACTTGGCTGTCCCTTTGGCCACATTTCAGCCTATAGATGAGTCCCACACAGCCTTACATGGCAGCCCCCAAATCACATGTTAGCAGCCAACTAACAGCTCCTAACCACAGCTATAACAGTAGCACTTGGCTGTCCTATTTGCCCACAAATTCAGTCCTATATACCACTCAATTTCAGTCCTAAACAAACACTTATATGGCTGTCCCTTGCTCCTAAACAACCAGTCCAAAACCATCAGTGACAGCCCCCAAATTCAGTCCACATTTGCCCCATTTCTAGCCCCTTTTTCTGTCTTAACTCAGTCCATAAATCAGCATGTGTGTGTGTGTGTGTTATGAGGTTGTATGTGTGTGTGTGAGCCTAAATGAGTGTAGCTAGTAGCCTATAGGTTAGCCTATGTGTAAACTAGTAGAAAAAACCTATAGGAGAGCCTATGAGTGTGGTATATGTGAGAAATATATGTGAGTGTTGTATGTGAGTGAGTGGTATGGGTGAGTGATAGAGTGATGTGAGGATATATGATATTGGTAGGGGTAATGAGGGTAAAACCAATACATGTCCTAAAATAGGTTAGATACCTAGGATATCCATATTTCTTGGTAGGTAAGCCTTAGATAGGATAGTATCTAGATACCCTAAGGAGCCTAGGCTAGTATCTTGGGCATTAGCGGGGTTTTCTTGGTATTGTGCAAGGTATAGGTATTTACCTTGGTAAGGTAATGTGGATTTACCTAGAAATAGGGTATTGGAGTCTAGAGTCTAAGATAGGGTTAGAACTTGGTTCCCTTGGTTGGTAATGATCAAATATAGTGCTCCTAGACTAGTTTTGACGTCGGTTGACCATCTTGACCAAAAGTCAACAAAAGTCAACCGAGAGTCAAACTTAGTCTTTAAGCGACTAGATTTGACCGAAACCAAACAAGAGTTGATCAGTTGACTGAAAGTCGACAGTTGGTCAACATTAGATTTATTTGACCTAGGGTTGACCCAGGGTTGACTCAGTGTTGACCAGAGTTGACTTTTTGACCAAAAGTCAACTGTAAGTCAACCTTTGACCCCGTTCGACATAGTTTGACTTGGATTGACTTCCAATAACCTGGTATAACCTAGTATGAACCAATATGACCTAGTGTGACTCAGTTTGACCTAGATTGGCCTAATTTTGACTTAGACTTGCATTCATGACTTATATTTGTTCTTTTTTTCAGTATAAAGCCCTTTTTGTCTCATAGTATCTTATTTTAGGTCTGTGATTACTCTGAGCGTCTGTTCACTTTATCAGCTCAGGACCACAGGCGAGTACATTCACTGATAGTTTTCGTTGTCTTGATATCTACTATATCCGATTCAGTTGTAGTGTCTTACATGATTTCCGACACGACGGTTCACGGACTAGTATACGTTGGATCCTGTCATGAGATGTTATTCCCGGATTTTCCTTGGTATGTTGGTATGTGATATCCATGTTCATGTACTTATATAGACATCGATTTGGGAGTGGGTTGATCACCTGCTTTCGAATTCGTGTCATGATGTGCCATGTCCGGATCCATGATACTATTCAGGGATGGGGGAATTATTAGGGATTATGTGATCAAAGCCTTCCTGTCACTATTTTGCTAGCTCCACCCTCACCTCACGTATGGTGTAGCAGATACCCTATGCCAGGTTATCCAGGTTGGCCGGCATGACTCTCCGTTGAGGTTACCGTGGATTGTCGGGCCAAGTGGATAACCCCACCATGACTCCCTAGCCGATCACATATCGCTCTAATAATTCAAATCACATTTTATATTATTGTCGTATCTTATATTCCAGTTCAGCTTTACTTTCTGTACTTCTCACCATGCTATGATTCTATTACTCACATGCTCTACCTGCTTTTATACAGTACCATGATTTGAGACTAAGTTCTATTTGAAAGAAGGGTTACAACCCCGGTCCTTGTTTGGTTCAAGGGTTGTAACTCGGCTTTCAAATGGTTCCCAAGTCGCCTATATCTTTGTCTTGTATTTCATTATACTGTCTCTTATAGTATTTGTCAATTCATATGGAACTGCTGTTGGTGTTTGTACTTGCTCATTTTTCTGACAGGATACCGTTGACATATTACAGATGATTCTGAGACTGATTGCCCGACCTACTATGGGGTCTAGTCTGACGGAGTAGACTTAGACCGTGGCTTGTTGGTAGAGCCACTAGACTTCGCTCACCCTGAGTAGTATAGTTAGTTAGGTTTGCCTGGTCTGCGAGCCAGCTAGCTCTTTCTGTTTGTAGTATCTTACATATATTTTCTGTGACTCTGGATGTTTGTGTATAGCTCTGATTTGTGTGGATCTTGGACTATTTCCTGCTTTCATCTATTATATTTCCTTTCTATGCTATCTACCTTAGTTTGATATATGTGATTGAGACTGTATTGCTATGTCACCTCCATTCGGAGAGTATATACTGTACAGGTACATTTATCTGTTTTAGTCGTAGTATTTACAGACCCTATATACAGCGTTCTACCACCGATACCGCGGCATAGGCTAGACGTAACCACGTGCTCGTGCCCCTCTTCAGGGTGCAGGACGTGACACATTTTTGTGGTGGCCTATGCAGGTCAGAGTCGCAATTAGTGCGATCTCGTAATGGTGCTCAACTTAGAGTGCTAATTACGAGCCTGCGACTAGGACGTAGGATCTAGTGTATGATAGGAGTTACTCAATCACATTTTAGAAAATTTCTGATCTTTTGATTACCATGACAACTCTTCTTGCATTTGAATTCAATTGTCCTTCTTTGATAATATTTTATCATGTGCCATATTGATCTCTTGGGTTCAATTTATCTTCAGGATGACGGTAACTCGTTCTCAGGCAGCAGGGCCCAGTACAGTTCCAGAGAGGTCAGATCCGGGAGGTCTTCCACCTCCGGCTACGGAAGTAGCATTCGAGAGAGCAGTAGCCTCAGTTCCTACCCTTCAGGCAGGAGTAGCAGCGGCAGTTCCCGGAGGTCTTCCACCTTCAGCAGAGGGAGCTGCAGTTTAGGGAGCTTCTACCTCAGTCCCTGCCCTTCAGGCGGGAGCAGCAGGGACGATTTCAGGAGGTCTTCCACCTCCAGCAGCGAGACCGTCCATGGTCATCCCTGACATTCTTCCACCGCCGCCTCAGCTACCGACAGATACTCAGGGGATGATAGCCCTTCTGCAGCAGATACTGCAGACACAGAAAGCATAGGCAGAGACACAGCACCATCAGGCAGAGGTGCTGCGACAGACTTTGGAGAACTCGCATCAGCTAGCGTTGGCAGCAGTGGAGAGAGGTGCACAGACTACAGTTCAGGAAGCACCAGTGTAGCACCAGGGCCAGGGGAGGCCCGGTACACACCTCGACTTCAGGAAGATGAAACCGCAGAAGTTCAAGGGTACTGAGGGTATCCTATATGCGGACGACTGGCTAGAGGATGTCCAGCGGAGTCTGGAGTTGGCAGAGGTCCCGAGAGGTCTGTAGATGACTTCTGCAGCGAGCCAGTTTTTCGACATAGTGCTGACTTAGTACCGTACGGATCCGCGTGCGTCAGTGAGGGGATTGTCTTGGAAGGACTTCAGGAAACTCTTTAAGGAGAAGTTTTTCCCAGATGTAGCCTTGACAGCTTTAGAGGGGCAGTTTGCCAGTCTGGTGCAGGGGAACTCGTCGGTAGACGAGTATGCAGCGGAGTTCTTCCGCCTGAACAGGTTTGCACCTAGTTTGGTCCATGATGAAGGGTACAAGGCCCGGAAGTTCCGGAGGGCCTTATACATGCAGTGCGCACTCGCACCTCTGGGAGACGTGATGCGACCTTCGAGCAGATCCTTTTGGCGACGCAGATTGTAGAGGAGGACTTCAGCCTCAAGCCGAAGAGGGGCAGTGACGCTCTTGGAGCTAGTTCGAGTGCAGGGCCAACGAAGTGCCCATATTTCCAGCAGAGGCAATTCCAGCAGCAGCAGCCTCAGTTGTAGTTTCAGCAGGCACCGGCGCGTGTCCAGCAGCACCAGGGTCAGGGTCAGGATCAGAGGCCGGCTACACAATGCACCTTCTGCGGGAAGCCGAGGCACACCAGAGAGGCTTGTAGGAAGAGGTTGGGCGTCTGCCTATACTGTGGGGTGCCTGACCACCAGCTGAGGGATTGCCACGCTAGTAGAATTCGAAGAGGCCAAGACGGCGTGCAGCAGGCTAGAGGAGGCCAACAGGGGCGTGCTTTTGCCATGACAGTTGAGCCCACTCAGGCAGTAGCAGAGCAGATAGCAGGTTCCAATATTTCGAATCTCTTTTCCGTATTTGCCTTCTTATATACTGTCTTGGAATTCGATTCTATCTGTTCTTGATCGTAGGATGAAAATTGTTCTTGTGATATGATTTTTTCTGAGATAAGTTGTATGGCTAGGTCGTCTCGATTATGAGATTTTAGAATCCTCTAGGGTCATGCTGGCAGGCAGAGTGAGGACATATAGTCGGATTATGGACGTATTTCTTGGATGTGGGAATTTAAGGTTTTCGCTGCCAAGCTAGCGGCAATGCAAAAATTTTAAATACCATGATTCTAGAGGTATGTACCATAGTTGAGGACTCTGTGATTATCGTAGCCTTGCTCACTGGCATGACGGAGATTCTGAGTATCATGATTATTGGACAGACGCATACGATTATCAAATTGTATGATTTTCTGTGTTTACTTTGTTTTAAATTTTTGAGGATGATTTTTAAGGTGGATAAACTTATAGCATCTATTTGAGAGTAATTTTAAATTTTATAATTTTAGTCATTTAATTCATGCTTTGATTTTTGAGACTTAAATCATTTTAAATTTTTAGCCATGACTTGTGGTTTTGATATTTTACTATTGTTTGGTTTAATTTCGAGGACGAAATTTTTTTAAGGTGGATAGATTTGTCACCCCCAGTTTCCAGAAACAGGGATATTTTTGTCATTTTTTATTTTAGAATATTTTTGAAATTATTTATTTATTTATAATATTATTTTGGGGTTATTTGAGTCGGGTTCGAATTTCAGCTCAATTCGACTTGAAACGGAGACCCGGGGTAGTTTTGTCTCTAGTGGACCCACCCATTTGTTAGCCATGGCCCATATGATATTTATTCTAGTTAGTGGTTAGTCTAATTATTATGGATAAGGTTTGGTTAGATTAGAGACTTAAAACTAGACTAAACTAGCCCCCGGCTTAAACCTTTCCCAATAATTAATTAAATAGGCTAGTGGGGGTATTTTAGACTTTGTGAAATAGAGGGAAAATAGCCCATATGGCCGACCCTAGCTAGGAGGAGGGGATGTGCCTCTTTGGTATTTTTCCACTCTACTTTCTCTCTCTTGTTCTTCCCCAAATTTCTAGAAAGTAAATCCCTATCATTTCATCTCCAAATCAACTCCTTCTTCCACCAAATCTTTTCCATTTTTTCTCTACTCCATGAAAGGAAGGAGCTAGCCAAGTTTGGGAGGATTCGGAGCTTGTTCGTGTCCTTTTGGAATCTCTACGTGTCGGTGTCGAGTCGGAAGGCTTTTTCCATTGAATCTCTCTCCCGGAAGGTATAATCTCTCCTCTAAACCACCCCAACATGCATATAGGATTATTTTGAACCCGTAGGAATGAACCCCTTGGTTTTGTGTCCATTTGAGTCCATTTCGTGTCCATTTGGACACTTGTAGGAGTGTCCTTGTGAGTAGGATCGTGTCCTAGTAGGAAAACCCCTATTTGGACACATGTGGATTCATTTATATATTGTTTTGATGTTATTCTAATATTTATTCCATATTTTCATGTGTTTAGGAATGTGTTTTCCATAGTATCATAATGTATCATATTATCTAATATCTATATATATATTTTTTATGGTTATATATGTATATATATGGTTATATATATATAATATTTTTTTATATAACCATATATATATATATATTTTTTTTTTTTTTTTTTTTTTTTTTTTTTTTTTTTTTTTTTTTTATATATATATATATATGGTTATATATATATATATATATATATATATATATATATATATATATATATATATATATATATATATATATATATATATATATGGTTATATATATATATATATATATATATATTTTTTTTTTTTTTTTTTTTTTTTTTTTTTTTTTTTATATATATATATATATATATATATATATATTTATATATATATATATATATATATATATATATATATATATATATATATATATATATATATATATATAATATATATATATATATATATATATATATATATATATATATATATATATATATATATATATATATATATATATATATATATATATTATATATATATATATATATATATATATATATATATATATATATATATTTATATATATATATATATATATATATATATATATATATATATATATATATATATATATATATATATATATATATATATATATATGGTGGCTTATATATATGGATATATACTATGGTAGGATGTGTGAATTTG
The DNA here is from genome assembly GCA_029216955.1 of Iris pallida. Taxonomy (NCBI): domain Eukaryota; kingdom Viridiplantae; phylum Streptophyta; class Magnoliopsida; order Asparagales; family Iridaceae; genus Iris; species Iris pallida. Next base: position 16,772,886 of record JANAVB010009400.1, read on the forward strand.
TGTTGGTATGGGGGCACAAGAGGGTTCGGCCAAGTGGGAGAGTTTAGTGTGTGTGTTGGTGCATGGAAGGTGTTTGAGAGATTGAGAGTAGAGAGAGTGATTGAGGGAGAGAGTTAGAGATTGAGAGTGGTGGTAGAATTGATTTTAGTGTGTGTTTGTATAGAGAGTTAGAGAGGAGAATTAGAGGGATTGAAACAGCAGGTAGGGACAGCAGACATACTGCTGTGCAGTGTGTATCAGACCCTTAGATGGCTGTCATTGCACCCTTCATTAGTCCTTTACCACCCCCACATGCTGTCCCCAATTTGGCCCCCATCTAGACTCAATAACAGCCCCTTGTTCAGCCCTAGGACAGCCCCCAATAGCCCCATGTACAGTCCACATTTAAACCCCTATATCAGTCCCATATAGCCATCCATAACAGCCCAAATAAGCCATCCTAAACCTGTCCAAATTCTGTCCTATGCACAGCCATAAATCACACTTTGAACACCCATGGACAGACCTCTATTAGCCCCACAAATCAGTCCAGTTTGCTCTCCCTATTTTCTGCCTAGAAACAGTCCAAACACACCCCACATGGTTGTCCATTTCTTGTCCTAACTTCAGTCCCAAAACTAGCCCAGTTTTAGCCTATACTTGGCTGTCCCTTTTGCCACATTTCAGCCCATAGATGAGTCCCACACAGCCTTACATGGCAGTCCCCAAATCACATGTTAGTAGCCAACTAACAGCTCCTAACCACAGCTATAACAGTAGCACTTGGCTGTCCTATTTGCCCACAAATTCAAGTCCTACATACCACTCAATTTCAGTCCTAAACAAACACTTATATGGCTGTCCCTTGCTCCTAAACAACCAGTCCAAAACCATCAGTGACAGCCCCCAAATTCAGTCCACATTTGCCCCATTTCTAGCCCCTTTTTCTGTCTTAACTCAGTCCATAAATCAGCATGTGTGTGTGTGTGTTATGAGGTTGTATGTGTGTGTGATGAGAGCCTAAATGAGTGTAGCTAGTAGCCTATAGGTTAGCCTATGTGTAAACTAGTAGGAAAAACCTATAGGAGAGCCTATGAGTGTGGTATATGTGAGAAATATATGTGAGTGTTGTGTGTGAGTGAGTGGTATGGGTGAGTGATAGAGTGATGTGAGGATATATGATATTGGTAGGGGTAATGAGGGTAAAACCAATACATGTCCTAAAATAGGTTAGATACCTAGGATATCCATATTTCTTGGTAGGTAAGCCTTAGATAGAATAGTATCTAGCTACCCTAAGGAGCCTGGGCTTGTATCTTGGGTATTAGCGGGGTTTCCTTGGTATTGTGCAAGGTATAGGTATTTACCTTGGTAAGGTAATGTGGATTTACCTAGAAATAGGGTATTGGAGTCTAGAGTCTAAGATAGGGTTAGAACTTGGTTCCCTTGGTTGGTAATGATCAAATATAGTGCTCCTAGACTAGTTTTGACGTCGGTTGACCATCTTGACCAAAAGTCAACAAAAGTCAACCGAGAGTCAAACTTAGTCTTTAAGCGACTAGATTTGACCTGAAACCAAACCAGAGTTGACCAGTTGACTGAAAGTCGACAGTTGGTCAACATTAGACTTGTTTGACATAGGGTTGACCCAGGGTTGACTCAGTGTTGACCAGAGTTGACCAGAGTTGACTTTTTGACCAAAAGTCAACTATAAGTCAACCTTTGACCCCGTTCGACCTAGTTTGACTTGGATTGACTCCCAGTGACCTGGTATGACCTAGTATGAACCAATATGACCTAGTGTGACTCAGTTTGACCTAGATTGACCTAGTTTTGACTTAGACTTGCATTCATGACTTATATTAGTTCTTTTTTCAGTATAAAGCCCTGTTTGACTCATTGTATCTCATTTTAGTTCTGTGATTACTCTGAGCATCTGTTCACCTTATCAGCTCAGGACTAAAGGCAAGTACATTCACTGATAGTTTTCATTGTCTTGATATCTACTATATCCGATTCAGTTGTAGTATCTTACATGATTCTCGACACGACGGTTAACGGACTAGTATACAGTTGATCCTGTCATGAGATAGTTATTCCTAGATTTTCCTTGGTATGTTGGTATGTGATATCCATGTTCATGTACTTATATAGACATCGATTTGGGAGTGGGCTGATCACCTGCTTTCGAATCCAGTGTCATAATGTGCCATGTCCGGATCCATAATACTATTCGGGAATGGGGGAATTATTAGGGGTTATGTGATCAAAGCCTTCCCTGTCACTATTTTGCTAGCGCCACCCTCACCTCACGTAGGGTGTAGCAGATATCCCCATGCCAGGTTATCCAGGTTGGTCGGCATGACTCTCCGTTGAGGTTACCGTGGATTGTCCGGGCCAAGTGGATAACCCCACCATGACTCCCTAGCCGATCACATATCGCTCTAATAATTCAAATCATATTTTATATTTATTGTCATATCTTATATTCAGTTCAGCTTTACTTTCTGTACTTCTTACCATGCTATGATTCTATTACTCACATGCTCTACCTGCTTTTATACAGTACCATGATTTGAGACTAAGTTCTGTTTGAAAGAAGGGTTATAACCCCGGTCCTTGTTTGGTTCAAGGGTTGTAACTCGGCTTTCAAATGGTTTCCAAGTCGCCTATATCTTTGTCTTGTATTTATTATACTGTCTCTTATAGTATTTGTCAATTCATATGGAACTGCTGTTGGTGTTTGTACTTGCTCATTTTCCTGACAGGATACCGTTGACATATTACTAGATGATTCTGAGACTGATTGCCCGACCTACTATGGGGTCGAGTCTGACTGGAGTAGACTTAGGCCGTAGCTTGTTGGTAGAGCCACTAGACTTCGCTCACCCTGAGTAGTATAGTTAGTTAGGTTTGCCTGGCCTGCGAGCCAGCTAGCTCTTTCTGTTTGTAGTATCTTACATATATTTTCTGTGACTCTGGATGTTTGTGTATAGCTCTGATTTGTGTGGATCTTGGACTATTTCCTGCTTTCATCTATTATATTTTCTTTTCCGTGCTATCTACCTTAGTTTGATATATGTGATTGAGACTGTATTGCTATGTCACCTCCATTCGGAGAGTATATACTGTACAGGTACATTTATCTGTTTTAGTCGTAGTATTTATAGACCCTATATACATCGTTCTACCGTCGATACTGCGGCGTAGGCTGGATGTAACCACATGCTCGTGCCCCTCTTCAGGGTGCGGGTCGTGACATCAAGGATCTCCACTGGCTGCTCCTTGTAGGTCAAGCTCGGACCCACCTCTAGCTCTGAGTAGTCCACCACATGGCTCGGATCTGGAATGTAGCATCGAAGCTGAGACACGTGAAAGACGTCGTGCACTTCCTTCAAGATAGCAGGAAGTGCTAGTCGATACGGCACCTCGCCAATCCGTACTGTCACGTCGAAGGGCCCGATATATTTGGGGCTGAGCTTCCCGTCTCTGCCAAAATGAATGATGCCCCTGGTCGACGAGATCTTCAGGAACACTCTATCCCCAACTGGAACTCCAGTGGTCGTCTGTTGCTGTCCGTCCTAGTGCTTTTGCCGATCCTGTGCAACTCTGAGATGCTCCCTGATCAATCTGATCTTCTCAGGTGAGTCTACCATCATCTCTGGCCCAAGCAAAGTCCTCTCGCCAACGTCGTCCCAAGATAAAGGTGTACGACATCTCCGTCCATATAGTATTTCGAACGGGGTCATCTCGATGCTAGCCTGATAACTATTGTTATAGGCAAACTCTACAAGATGCAAGTGATCCTTCCATGAACCGTCGAAGTAAAGTACACAAACTCGCAGCATGTCCTCCAGTGTCTGAATGGTCCTCTCGGACTGTCCGTCCGTCTGTGGATGATAGGCGGTACTAAACTTCAACTGTGAACCCAAGCTCAGCTGTAGAATCCTCCAAAAGTGTGATGTGAAGTGGCTGTCCCTGTCTGAAATGATACTCACTGGTACTCCGTAAATCCGTACAATCTGACGCATGTAGAGGTCTGCAAGCTTCTCAGTCGACAGCCCTATCTTGAACGGAATAAAGTGAGCGGATTTCGTTAATCTGTCCACGATAACCCAAATAGCATCTTTGCCACCGGGCATACGCGGTAACCCAGCGACGAAGTCCATGGTTATGTGTTTCCACTTTCACTCTGGAATAGGTAAAGGCTGGAGTAATCCCGCTGGTCTCTGGCGCTCTGCCTTGACTTGCTGGCACACAAGGCATCTAGAAACGAATCTGGCAACTTCTTATTTCATCCCATACCACCAAGCATACCCCCGCAGATCCATATACATCTTGGTAGATCCAGGATGAATAGAATACTACGACTGATGGGCCTCCTGCATAACCTCCTCCTGCAAATCCTTGGGCACACACAACTGGTTCCTGTGTCTCAGGGATCCATCATCTGCAACATTGAAGTCGTCAAGCAATCCTGCCTCTGCCTGGCCTCTGAGACATCGGAGTCTCTCATCAAGAAATTGAGCCTCCTTGATCTTCTCTATCAGTCCTGACTGTATCTGCATGTGCATTAGCTGCCCTCCAACTTCCGAAAGAACAATCTCGATCCCCAGACTCTCGAGATCCTCTAGAAGATGTCGATCTATAGTGAGAAACATAGCAACAGGATATCTACTAAGAGCATATGCCACCACATTCGTCTTCCCAGGATGGTACTGTAGATTGATGTCGAAATCCTTCATGAGTTCCAGCCACCTTCGCTGCCTCATGTTCAGTTCCTTCTGAGTGAAAACAAACTTCAGGCTTTTGTGGTCCGTGAAGATGTCCACTCTCTCTCTATACAAGTAGTATTTCCAGAGTTTCAAAGAAAAAATAACTGCTGCAAGCTCCAAGTCATGTGTGGGATAATTCTTCTCATGAGGCCTCAACTGTCTAGAAGCATAAGCAATGACCCTCTTGTTCTGCTCAAGCACACATCTTAAGCCCTTGCCTGATGCGTCGTTGTAGATGACGAATCCTCCAGATCCTGATGGCAAAGCTAAAACTGGCGCTATAGTGAGTCTTCTCTTCAATTCTTCAAATACTGACTGGCAGACGTCGCTTCAGATGAACTCCTCGTCCTTCTGCGTAAGCTTGGTCATCGGCTCTGCTATCTTGGCAAAATCCTTTACAAACTTTCGGTAGTAACCTGCTAGCCCCAGGAAACTACGAATCTCTACTACTGACTTGGGAGGTGCCTATGCTTCTACAGCTTCAATCTTCTTGAGATCTACAGAAATCCCCTCTCCAGTCACCACATGCCCCAAGAACTCCACTCTGTCCAAGAAAAACTCATACTTCAAGAGTTTTTTGAACAGCCTCTCCTTCCGCAAAATCTCTAAAATAATTTGCAGGTGCTCCACATGCTCCTCCTCAATCTTCAAATAGATCAGAATGTCGTCAATGAAGACTACGACAAACTTATCCAAATACTTGTGAAAAACTTTATTTATCATGTTCATAAACATTGCTGGGGCATTGGTGAGTCCGAACGGCATCACCAAGAATTCATGCTGGCCGTAATGAGTATTGAAAGCTGTTTTCGGAATATCTTGCTCCCGGACCTTCATCTGATGATATCCCGACCGAAGGTCAATCTTGGAAAAGACCTTAGCTCCACTAAGCTGATCAAATAGCTCATCTATCCGCGACAATGAGTATTTATTCTTGATGGTGATGTTATTGAGTACACGGTAATCGATACACATCCTAACAGTCCCATCCTTCTTCGGCACGAAGAGTACCGGTGCTCCCCAGGATGAAGCACTGGACCGAATAAAACCCTTGCCTTCTAACTCATCAATCTGAGCCTTCAACTCTGCAGCTTCCTTTGGGTTGATCTTGTAGCAATGCTGGGACTTCGACGCTAATCCGGGCACTAAGACGATACTGAACTCCAAATCTCGATCTGGCGGCAATCTTGGCAACTCCTCGGGGAAGATGTCGAGAAACTCTGCAATCAACGGGTATGGCAACTCCTGGTCTTCTGCAACTGCTTCGAAGTAGATTCCCTCTGACCTCTCTGTAATCCATCTGCTGACCGAACGGTGGAACTCCAGGCGGACTGAAAATCACTTTTCCTTCATAGCAGTCTATTATGGCAAACTGCTCACTCATTCAGTCGATGCTGAGGCCTGATATCAAATTCGGGCAATGGCATCACTAAAAGTCGAGCCCTAAGCTCCCTTCCAGCTATAGTGATAGGACAATCCACCATCTCACTAACTGGCACTACCTCTCCTCCTGTCATAATCCGACAATCCCTTCTAGTAGGCTTAGGTGTGAAGTCGTGTCTATGCAGAAACTCATATGATACAAAGCTATGTGCGGCTCCAGAATCAAACAATACAATGGCAAAAAATTAATATAAAAGGATAAAACCTGTAATTATATCTGGAATTGCCTTATCCTTCTCAACTGTGGCCATGACGTAAGTACGTCCCTGCTGTGGTGGTCTCTTCCGCTGATGTTGTACGAAACGCTGCTGCTGAGTAGGTAAATCCTGAACCCTCTGTGGTGCAGCTGGTAGTGCTCTGGATGGTGCAGGTGGTGGTCCTCCAGCTCCTCGAGGTCCTCCTATTAGTCGAGCTGCAGCCTGTGGGCAGTCCCTCATCTAATGTGCGTCTGATCCACAAAATAAGCAGAGCCCGAGCCTCTTACAATATTAGTCAAATCGGTGTCCTGGCCGGTAACAGAAAGCACAAGTAACTGCCTGCGGCTGTCTCTGTGGCTGATGTGTAGGAACTCTGGCTGGACGGTGATGTTGTTGTGCCGGCTGCCATTGCCTCGCCTGAATCTGAGTCCTCTTCGTCGGTATTTGGAAGCTTACTACTGCCGATGTCCCGGTCCCTCTTTAGTTTCGGATCTGCGTCTTTCTCTATAGCCTGAGCAATCTTGAGGATGCTCGCATAAGTCATTGCCTGGATGATCTCCACTGCATACCGCAACTCTCTGGTAAGGCCCATCTTGAACCTCTAAGCCCTATCCTCTGGTATACTGACTAAGCTCTCCGTGAACCTGCTGAGTCGGGTGAACTCTGAGGTGTACTCCGCCACTGTCATGTTCCCTTGCTGCAATGCCTCGAACTGCATCCGAAGCTCATCTCGCTCCACGTTGGGGAAAAACTTCTCCTTGAACAAAGTTTTGAAATCTGTCCAAAGAACTTGGGGCGCAGCTAACTGGGACTCCTTCCGGTACCAAGCTCTGGCAAGATCAAAAAGTCGTATGCTCGCAACTTCCATCTTCAGGTCATCCGGGATCCTCGCCATCTTCAGTGTTCGCTCGACATTTTCCAGCCACTCATCCGCATATACGATCCCCTCGTGACCCCAAAAATCTATTGGACAGAGGTTATGGTAATCTCTGGCAGTCCCTGGTCTCGGTGCTGCTGGTGGTGGAGGTGCTACCGATGCTGGTGCAGCCGGCTCTCGAGTCCTGAGTGCATCCACGACTGTCGCTCGGAACTGTGCACTACCAAAATCTGCTCTATTAGCAATGTAATTTAGCGACGGAATAAAATAACGTCGCTAAATATTGAATATAGCGACTCATTTTGATAGACATCGCAAAACATCGCTGAATAGCGACGTTCCGCGACATAAGATAAAGTACGTCGCTGAATAGCGACGTTCAGCGACGTAACTTAAGTTATGTCGCTATATAGCAACGTTCAGCAACGTCAAAAGCAGACGTCACTAATATTTTTATATATCCCGTTCGAAACTTTTATTTTCCCCTTCTCTCTCTCCCAAAAACTTTCCTCCGACGATAGCAGCCTCCTCCGACGACAAAGCCCCCCTCCTCGCCGCCTCCCTCCTCCGACCGAGCCGCCTTCTTCAGGTAAACCCTAGACCTAGCTATCTAGACACAAACACGGACACAAATGGGGGCACAGACACAGACACGAGAACCCTAACCCTAGCCCTAGCCCAAGGTTGCGGTATGGGAAGTAGGGAGAGCTCGTGTTGTGTGTATAGAGGTAGAGGTAGAGGGGACTTGTGCACAATAATGTGTGTGTGTGTAGAGGTAGAGGAGACTTGACCTAGCCCTAGGTTACAGTATGGGAAGTAGGGAGAGCTCGGGTTGTGTGTATAGAGGTAGATATAGAGGTAGATGGGACTTGTGCACAATAGTGTGTGTATGTGTGTAGAGGTAGAGGTAGATGGGACTTGCCCTAGCTAGCCCTAGGTTACAGTATGGGAAGTAGGAAGAGCTTGGGTTGTGTGTGTAGAGGTAGAGGTAGAGGTAGAGGGGACTTGTGCACAATAATGTGTGTATGTGTAGAGGTAGAGGGGACTTGTGCTCAAGCTAGGCATAGGAGAGGAGAAACTGAACATAATGTGTCTTGTGTGTGTATCAATCTTGGGTAAGGGTCTTGACAACAATATGGGATTTTCCTGAGAATAGGAGAGGGATGGATACACAAGGTATCACTTCTATTTTCAGGCCTTGTTCAGTAGAGAGCACAAGTGTATGTGCAAGGTCTGTGCATGGGACAGCATGCCAGGAAATAGGGAGTTGATACTTGGTATCATAGGTAATAGGTTGTGTTGATGGATAGTGTAAGGTAATAGGTAAAGTATATTATTGGAAAATTAAGTAGTTAAGGTATTAGTGTTAGTTAAGTTATTGATGAGTATAAGATACTATAATAGATAGTATATGATAAGGTAATAATAGAGTGAGTATTACCTACTAGTAGCTAAGGTATGGGTTATTACCTTAGTCTAAGGATTGGATATTAGGTAAGTGTCAAGCTAGCTATGGGTTACATACCCCCATGTAGCAATATATATGAGATACAATTTCATTGTTCAGGTTATCCAACAGAATTCATTACTCAAATTATGAAGATACACTACTCATTATAATAAATACTTAGAGTGTAAAACACACACACACACACACACACATATTATTAAGTGAGATACAAGGTAGACAAGGATACGAGGATATATAGATAATAGGTTAAGTGGTGATTTCTTAATGCAAGTATGGTAGGATTTTGGAACTTAGATATCAAGTTATAATACTAGTGTAGGTATTTATGATACGAATTTGTGCCTATTGGATAATTGTGTGTCCATATCTGCAGAAGTATTTCCAAATGGATATGAATTACTACTTGCGGTGTCGTTCATGGATGTACAATCATCGTCCTGATGATATGTGCGGTGTGCGGGATGAATACATAGCGGAAGTAGAGCAGTTCATGCAGTTTGCCAAGGCGTTCCCTCAGTACATGGACGGTACCAAAATTAAGTGTCCGTGTGTGAAATGTCATAACGTAAAATATTATCCAGAAGTGGAAGTGACATCATTTGTACTCGAGGGATTTTATGCCTAATTACTATTAGTTTACCGTACATGGAGAACTTGTGTCTTTAGCATCAGAGCCGGAGCCTTATGTCGAGCCGTATATGCATGCGGGACCTAATTTTGTTTCAAATAATCATGTATACGACGACGGGTGCGTGAACATGATTTTTGACGCTGCGGGGCCTAGTTTCGTTCATGATGCAGCTGAGGAGGCACCCAATGTCGATGTTGCAAAGTTTATGGAGTTGCTGGAGAATGCAAGGACTCCATTGTATCCTGGTTGTGAGGATCATTCACCGTTGGAGGTAGTTACAAGACTGTTGAGCATTAAGTCAGATTTTAACATGTCGTAAGAATGCTACAACCGAGTGTTGGAGTTGATTATAGAGATCTTGCCGGCGGGTGCTAAGTTACCTAAAGACTTCTACCGGTCTAAGAGGATGATGACATCGCTCTGGATGGGATACGAAAAAATCGATTCTTGTCGCAATGGGTGCATGATGTACTACAAAGACTACAAGGACGCGAATGTGTGCAGATTTTGTGGTGTTGATCGCTATAAGACAACTAGTACAAAAAGGTCTACCGGTGCAAGAAGATCGACCGATTCAATGTACTACTTGTCTTTAATGCCGCGGTTGCAAATATTATTTATGGTGAAAGAGACGGCTAAAAATATGAGTTGGCACACGCGAGAACAGATTGAAGGAGTGTTGGATCACCCATCCAATGGAGAATTGTGGAAGTACTTTGATCGATTGTATCCTAATTTTGATTCAGATCCGCGTAATGTCAGGTTGGAGCTATCTTCTGACGGTTTTACTCATTTTGGTCTTTCGGGATCCCAGTATTCGTGCTGGCCTGTGATTGTCACTCCGTATAACCTACCGCCTTGGATGTGCATGAAGACTCAGTACATATTTCTAACCATTATAATTCCTGGTCTGAACAATCCCAAGAGGAACATTGATGTGTACTTACAACCTTTGATAGATGAGTTGAATCAGTTATGGGAAGTAGGCGCTAACACGTACGATGTTTCCAGGAAGCAAAATTTTTAGATGAAGGCAACCCTTATGTGGACCATCAACGATTTTCCGGCATATAAAATGTTATCTGGATGGAGCACTCATGGTCGTCTCTCATGTCCGTATTACATGGACCATACTAAGGCTTTCCGCTTGAAACACAGAGGAAAACCGTGCTTCTTTAATTGTCATCGACAATTTCTGCCAAAAGATCATTCGTTCAGAAGGAACAAGAATGTATTCCGTGTCGGCATTGTAGAGAAGGGTGATCCACCGCTAAGGTGGTACGGAGCCATGATATGGAAGAAGGTTAGAAATTTTCCAAGTGCTATCGAAGATCCTACAACTGGATACAAGTGCGATGGATTTGGTAGTGATCATAACTGGACAAAGAGGAGCATATTCTGGCATTTGCCATATTGGAGTACCAATCTGGTCAGACAAAATCTTGATGTCATACATATTGAGAAGAATGTGTTTGATAACATAATTAATACTGTAATGGACGTAAAGGAAAAAACGAAAGACAATCCTAAGGCCAGGTTGGACTTAGAAGAAATATGCAAACGTCCTGCGTTGCATTTGATAGAGGAGAATGGAAAACAGTTCCTGCGAAAGTCAATTTTTTCACTGGACAAGGCGGATAAAGTGAGACTTTGTCGGTAGATCCAGGGCCTAAAATTTCTAGACGGATATGTGTCAAATCTGAGAAGATGTGTCGATCTGAAGGAAAACAAATTGACGGGTATGAAGAGCCACGATTGTCACGTATTCATGGAGAGGTTAATTTCGATTGCATTTCGGGAATTCTTACCGCAGGCAGTTTGGGATCCATTGACAGCTTAGCATATTCTTCAGGGATCTTTGTTCTAAGAAATTGCTCGTTGATCGTCTAAAAATGCAAGAGAAGGACCTTGCGGTAACACTGTACAAGCTAGAGAGGGTATTTCCTCCTGGATTCTTCGACTCTATGGAGCATTTGCCGATTCATCTTTCCTATGAGGCACGTATTGGTGGACCCATCGAATATCGATGGATGTACCCATTCGAGCAACATTTGAATCACCTAAAAGGAAAGGTAAAAAATAAGGCACGGGTCGAGGGTTCTATTTGTGAAGACTATGTTCTCGAGGAGATTACAAACTTTTGTTCGATGTATTTTAAGCCTCATGTTGCAACTAATAGAACGAGAGCTTCCAGAAACGACGACAAAGATCATGAATGTAATGATACAATACTGAAGGTATTCAATGCTCCAGAAAAGCCATCGGATAAAATGAAGAAGAGATATTTGAACGATGATGAGCTAAGGGCTGCTCAGGTGTATATATTACTCAACTGCGACGAAGATGAAGTAGAAAAGCTGGAGGGGTAAGTAATTAATACGTCTACATTATTTTAATAGTGTTGATTACTATACTATTACATTAATTGAACGATGTTGTTTTCAGCATATTTAATGATGATGTGAGATCAGGTAGGCCACACATAACAGAAGAAGAACAAGAACAAGAAATAAGGCGTTATTTCCCATCATGGTTGAGTGCATATGTAAGACTTGAGAACTCTGTAATTACCTTTCTGTATATGCACTTGAGAATGAGCTTAATTTCTTTTTTTGTGGTATTTAGGTCGATCGTCCATACGCAAGACTTGAGAATGAGTCTATTAGAACGCTAGCCAAGGGACCAATTTATGCTGCAAAAATATGGCCAAGCTACTGTGTGAATGAGTTTAGGTTCAAGTCAACAACTTGCCCGATCAGAGACAACTTTGTGGATCTCGATTCCACCAAAAATAGTTGTTTGTGTATCAGATCTTCGAACTACAAAGATGTTGATATGGGCAACGATTTCTATGGCGTCCTATGGAAGATTGTGGAGCTGACATATAGTTATGGAATAGAGCCTGCTAAGATTGTGTTATTCAGGTGTGATTGGTTCGATCCGATTGAAGGTCAAGGTTGGAAAGTAGACAAGCACGGTCTTGTGGATATAAACTATCGACGTCGATATCAAGCCTATGAACCATTTGTCCTATCAAGTCAGGCTCAGCTCGTGTACTTCATAAGTTATCCTAAACGGGGAACAACAAGGTCAGACTGGTAGGAAGTATGCAAGACCAAAGCTAGAAATACCTTTGAGGTTGATGATATAGCTTATCAAGAGGATGAACTACCTCTTGTAACAAATATTATAGAAGTGGACACGACGGAAGTTCCTCATTACATATCTAATTTTGTAGAAGAAGTAAAATTATCTGAAGAGAAAGATTAAGATGAAAGTGAAGATGTAGAAGAAGAAGAAGAAGAAGAAGAAGAAGAAGAAGAAGAGCTAAACGAACAAGATGAATTTTTAGAAGAGGATTAAATCAGTACGTTTGTTTTATCATCATATTTGACACTTTAGTGACACTTTTGTGACTATGATATTTTTTAAAAATCTGTGATATCTATCATATAAATATGTATATTTGTTTTATTGTCATATGTTATTATCAGGTATGACTAGACCAGGAGGACGACGCGAAGGATATTATGTTAGGCAGTCCCGTGTGCGTCAGTTGTTCTGAGACGACATGGCCGTTCCACCGAGGGTTGGTAATCCCGACCGCTACGTGGGCTCCTATTTTATTTTTGTTTCCGGAGATGAATATTGAAAGGAGTGGAGAAACCTGATCAAAGAGAACTATACTTCCTTCGTACCGTGATATCAGAATTTCAGAATGGTTGAACATAGAAAAGGTTAGCTGGGGAAAAGGTATTCTTGGTCAGCCTTCCTAACGGGACTTGCATCGATGTTAGATTGCGATATCGGCCATACAAATAGGAAAGCGCCCTGCCCCAGCAGGATGAAAGGTATACGAACTGGTCTCTTCGCGGTCTTGCTTCTTTGCTTACTTAGCTGTGCTCTCCTAGTCTCGATTAGGATTCCCATCGTTCAGTGAAGGCTCGAAGCCATATCCATTCATCGGAAACTATCAATTACGAGTCCGGGGCAGGCTAACCACCAGCATCTTATCTCTTTTCATCCTTTTCGGTGGCTGCAGCCACTACTGAAGGTACTTCTATCAGCTTGTCACCAGCTGCTAGCCTTTCCACTCCTAATTAACCGTTTTGAAAACTGCTAGTAGCCGGAAGTGAGCTAGAAGTCCCACCTCTGCCTTCCGTCTGGTGAAGTTCTAAAGTTTCCTGCGGTGAAGTGACATTCCTGGCCATATCCCCTACGGGCTCATTATAGGAAGGCAGATTCCGTACCCTCGTCATCATCTTTAAGTACGCCAGTGTACCATTTTGTTCCCGGTCCATTACCGGGACAGGGCAGTTCCTGCAGGTTGGCGACTCCTCCCTCATCGTCCAACATTCCTTCCGCGTCCAGCATTCCTCCTGTGTCCAGCATTCCTCCTGCCAATGGCTCCATGGGGAGAGCCGACGCCGAGTATATGGAGGACGGAGATCAGACTGATCCTGGTCAGGCAGGAAGTGAGAGCGACCCTCCATCCACTCCCTCGGACGAGACGCGTATGGAGATTTGGACGGACGGGCCTACGAAGTAAGTTAATTAGTTAATATATATTTCTCAAATGATTATATATACATATATATTCATGAAATTTATTATTGCATAGATATCGGCCTACTATAGTACAGAGACAGTTGGGGTTATTTCTGAGGCAGAACTATGGTGGGCCTTGGATTAACTACTCAGATGCTCCCGCAGATAGGAATGCATTTTGGTTGGCCCACTTCAAGGTAAAAAATTTGTTTATTTTTAAATTTTAATAATCATTTGTGTATATTATACAACTCTTTCTATTTTACTTCTTATAGAGGACCTATTTCTATCCACCATCGGGCGGCGAAGATCGAGGCCCAATTTTCTGCCGTCGCAGGCAAGCTCATCCGTGATGCGATCTACAACTAGAAGTCTCGTGATCGCTCTGAAAAGCCGATCCATGGTTGGATCACGCCAGAGCAGTGGACTGCGATGAAGGCTAGATTCGGCGAGGCCAGGTATCAGGAGCGGTCTGACAAGGCAAAGGTAGCGCGGTCGAACGCCAGTAAGTGGTGTGGTGGCTCCATTCCTATGACGGAGCATTTTTGTCGTCTGGTATATTTTCTTTACCGGACATCATTTTATATATAGTTGGATAGAATGTTTAATACTAATAATAGATAATATATTTTAACAGGTAAAAGAGGGTGAGGACCCCAACATGGTGACCGTCTTCCTGGTCACCCATCGAAGGGCTGGGGAGTTTATTGACGAGAGGGCGACGCAGGCATATGTACGTTCTATTCTTTATATTAATTTAGTATAATTTAGAAAACAGGAAAAATATATCAATATAGACTTTAGCAAACACTTAGACGTTAGAAAACAATGTTCTAGGCCGAGTTTCTTCGGCTACAAGAGGAGGCGGCTGCTGCTGCTAGTGTGCCAGCAGAAGGAGGGGCTGGTACTTCTTCCCAGCCGCCTACAGCTCCATCGCCAGACGACCTCTGGATGACCGTCGTTGGTGGTCTTCAGAAGGGTACGTACTACGGTACGGGATCCTACGGTGCCTATTTGGCTTCAGAGTCATCCCGGGCCCCCTCTGTCAGTGCACAGTCTCCAGGTTCGCAGGCGTCATCATGAGCTCAGGATATTGGTCGTCAGATCGACGAGCGACATCACGAGTTGCAGCAGCAGATTTCTGATCACCATACCGCAGAGCGACGATCCGACGATCCGATGATCACCGGACGATTTGATACGGTCGAGCACAGTATACATGAGCTGATGAGTCTGCAGCAGGCTATAGCTGCCAGCTTGTACACGCTCACCGAGTCTACGGAGCACACAAAGCGTAGACAGGTCGAGCTGGAGGGATCGCAGAGGACCGTGGCTGCCTCACTCACCTAGCTACATACTTCTCTTGAGGAGAGTACTCAGAGGATGGTGAGTACCTTTGCGGCGCATGGTGACCGACTGCAAGAGCTGGAGTAGATACGTCCTCCCGGTCCATCAACGGTGTCGACTCCAGACGTTGCACTGCCTCCTCCTGCCCCTGTGGTGCAGCTTACACAAGAGCAGTATGAGTTCATGTTATCTCAGATGCGTATCAGGGATCCTCAGTGATCCAGTAGATTTTTTTATCATCTTTGTATGTATTGGCCCTATGGGCCTATTGATCATTGGAACACTGATTTTCATTCTTATTTGACTCAGTTGGACATATATGTTTGTTGGACATGTATGTTTATGATATTTATTTTGTTGGTATTTTTATTGAGTACATGTATGATATTTACTTGGACATGTATGTTTGTGATATTTACTTTGTAGACTGTTATAATAGGAGACTGTTATTCATCTATTTGTTGTAGACTGTTATGATGGAAGACTGTTAATTATGATGATATCTGCGACGGGGATGACAAATATACCTATACTGGGTTATAAGCGATGATCTGATATACAAAGGAGGTACTGCCCAAATTTTTAAAAAATATAATGTGTATTTTTGTGATGATGTGTGTCTGTGTTTACAGTGTATATGAAATGCAGTATTCGAAACCATCGATAGTTTCGATTACTGTTGTATGTTTTATCTTGGACAGAAAGAGGAACAGTTCAGGGTGTACTTCTGAGAGCTTCATTTTCATATCCTTCACTTTTTTGGGACGTCGTAAAGGATCCCGAGAAGGTGAAGGACGTGAAGAGGAAGCTCTGAGAAGTGCACCATGAACTGTTGCTCTTTCTATCCAAGATAAAATATAGAACAGTAAGCGAAACTGTCGATGGTTCGAACATTGTACTTCACACACACTGTAAACACAAACAAACAGCATAACAAAAATACCAAACATATTTTTTTAAATTTTTTTCATAATATCTGCGACATATAGCGACGATCTGCGACGTATAGCGACATATCCTGACGTCGCTAACTAGCACCGTTACGTCGCTATTCGTCGCTCAGTAGATGATGTGACAGAGAGATGACGTCGCTAATTTGGTCGTTGTACGTCGCTTCACTGCTGACGTGGCAGGCATGCCATAAAAAGAAATGACGTCGCTAAGTGGTCGCACTACGTCGCTGCTTTGGCGACGTACTGTTACGGTGCTATATGTCGCTAATTTTGTGACGTCCTAGCGACATTGGCTGTGACATCGCAAACAGCGACGAATGGCAACAAAATTATCATCTGCGACTAGCTTTTCCGCGACCTTCATGTT
Source organism: Iris pallida (assembly GCA_029216955.1). Taxonomy (NCBI): domain Eukaryota; kingdom Viridiplantae; phylum Streptophyta; class Magnoliopsida; order Asparagales; family Iridaceae; genus Iris; species Iris pallida. The sequence continues at coordinate 16,789,474 of JANAVB010009400.1, forward strand.
TCGTCGCTAAAGTTGTCGTTAATTCCTATTAGCAACGTATTTTTATTATTTAGCGACGTATCCCCTGCTGCAACACCTCGAACTGCATCCGAAGCTCATCTCGCTCCACGTCGAGGAAAAACTTCTCCTTGAACAGAGTTTTGAAATCTGTCCAAAGAACCTGGGGCACAGCTAACTGGGGATCCTCCTGGTACCAAGCTCTGGCAAGATCAAAAAGTCGTATGCTCGCAACTTCCACCTTCAGGTCATCCGGGATCCTTGTCATCTTCAGTGTCCGCTCCATATTTTCCAACCACTCGTCCGGATATACGATGGCCTTGTGACCCCAGAAATCCATTGGACAGAGGTTATGGTAATTTCTGGCAGTCCCTAGTCTCGGTGCTGCTGGTGCTGGAGGTGCTACCGATGCTGGTGCTGCCGGCTCTCGAGTCCTGAGTGCATCCACGACTGTCGCTCGAAACAGTACGGCCTAGTGGTTCTGAGCCTCCTTGAACTGCTGGAACATAGCCATCACCTGGGCGCCATCGAACGTCATCGTCGGGGGTAACGGAGGAAAGATAAGAGGCGGTGGTGGAAGCTGCTCCACTGGAACGTCTGGTGCAGACTGTCCTGAACTACCTGCAACTCCAAACTGATCCGCGGTCTTCCTCGTAGTGACCATCCTGCAACAAAAGAAAACTTCGTGATTGATAAAAACCTACCCTACAAGTAAATGTAAATGTTTATGTAATATCCATATATACCCGATGTACCCGATGTACTCGATTTCCTATGATGTGATCAAGTTTCCCTAGTTTAATCAGGTCCCCCAATTGTACTTTAATACCTAGGTACTATTAGGATAGATACCTGCATGGACCACCACTAAAAATATATCACGTCCCGTTCCCCAATAATCGAACACGAATCGGACACGCCCAGCCTTTATCGTTAGATACGATGAAGTAAGTTGTACCAATCTAGAGAAATCTAACCAGATAAACATGAATAAGTACAAATCACAGCATCTATAACTGAATCCCAAAATCAAAGTACATGTCTAAGAGTTATTACATTAATCCAACTAAAAGGAAAGTAAAGTCTGATAGTCTCAAGTACAATAGAATATAAACTACTAAGGGTAAGATACTAGGCTTCCTCAGCCTCTATGTCCAGAGTAACTCCAGCTGGCTCTACTGCATCTATAGGCTCACGGCCATAGTAGGTGTCACACAATGCCTCCATCTCACCTGCAACATATCCTAGTCAGGAGCGGAGCAAAGTACAGTTCTAGGTATTGAACAAGAACATCATAATATGGAAATAAGTACAAGAGATCATGAAATATGAGATACAGAAAATGAACATGAAAGTACAGGAATATAAGTACAGGAAATAAAGTACATAAATGTAACCATGAACATGAAGTACAAGACATGACAAGTGCACAATGTTTGAAATACAACTTGCCTATGTGAACGGCTGGGGGGAGTACAGGAACATGTACAGGAGTACATGAATATCGGTACGGCTTAGGACCCGCGTGCACGATGCGAGGCCTAAGCTATCTACATGAATATTGTAACCGGGGTTTGGTCACATAGCTAGTGTATTTTCCCACCCAACATAAGTAAGTACAAGAACAAGAAAGTACAAGGGTACAAGATATCGTGTCATGACGTGTTACAAAAAAAGTACAAGATATATAAATGCACAAAAACTATAGAAAAGTACTTGCCTTGCTCCGGGAAATCAAATGTACTAGATGGAGCTGGATGTCCTCCTGTTATATGATTATAAGTTGGTTAAGTTCTAACCAATTACCATTTGGCTAACAATAATTCTTCCATTACTACCAGACTAATTAATCACTTATTAAATATGACTAAGAAGTAATCCAAGGCTAGTGTCTAAGTAATTATTAGCTAACCCTTATTCTTCCAATCACATCTCACCCTAACCTGCTGTATGGCCTGGCTAGCAAGCAATACTAATAAGAAAATACACACATGCCTAGATTCCCTTCAACACAACACCGCACCCAACAATGTGCTGCAAGATTTAAACTCAAAAATGAATATCAAAGAATAAGAATATATACACAACTCAACAATACTCTCCATTTCCAGAATTTGTTGTTTACATAAAACACAGTATTTAAGTAAATCCAACCAAACCAAAATACTCTTGTCTAAGCTCATATGAGAATTTCTCCTGACATTGGCTTCCCATACTTGTACCAGCATAGCTAACCCATAATTTAACTCAAGAATGAAATCAAAATAACAGTAAGACAAATTTATACAAATCAACTAAGGAATCTAAATAGGATTAATATATACAAATTAAATTATCAATGAATATACAGTCCCAACCAAGAGTAAAAATAGAAACTAAGTTAATCAACATAAACAATTTGCTCTAAACTCAGCAGAATCCCCACATGCAACCTGCTACTAACTGCAACACCCCTGTGTTCAATTGGTTCAAACACCCAACACTCCGTATCGAACACGAACCCACAACAACCATGGTAGACACGAACGCAATGCTGAACCAATACGACACGAACGCTGGACACAGATAACACAACCGACATTACCCCAAAAACCGAACTAAACGATAACGGAGTACTATTGGAGAAAATTACCTGGAAAAGAAAGATTGAGAGAACACTCATCTTCAACTTGAAGAGACTTAGAATCCGATTTCACACTCAAGAATCAACAGGTCCAGAATTCCCGGATCAAATCAAAATTCACTCGAATACTCTGAGATAAATTAAAACTGATCACTAATTGAAAATTAAATAACTCAGAAAGTAAAATCTCTGCCAACAATATTTACCGATCCCATAGCTCAAATAATTGGAAGCAATCTGGTTTCGATCAACTGACTGGATCAATCGGTCGATCTACACAATTTGATCGAAAACAATAAATTACTGGAATCAATTAAAAGAAGATAATTCGAAAGAATACTCGATCTCAACGCACCCTCTCGGTGACTCAACGTCGGATCAGGAACGTTGCCGCAAGAACTAATGCTCGAAGGAGTTGCCGATCGAAACGACTCATCGGGGACGGTCGAGTTCACCCTTCCCACTGTCGTCCAGTCTCACAAACCCTGACGAGATCACAGAGAAGATCGACATTCCAAATCGGACCTGATCTAACTAGGAAAGAGAAACGATCCAGAGGAACTTACCATCGTCGTTGAGACGCTGCCGATCGTGCGGAGGAGCTGGAGGAGCTCCGCCTCTGCTGACTGCTCGAGGAGAATGCCGTACAGTGAAGTCTGCTCAGTCGTCGGTAGAGACAAGGCTTTCCACCGCGGTCGTCGTCTTCATTGCCGCCATGCTCGTCGGAGGCTAGGGCTAGGTCGGAATTGGGGACTAAGCTGAGGAGTGAAATGAAATAAGCTCTCTGCTCATTTCTCTCTCCAACTTAGCCTAAATAGAACGACAGTTAAGCAACTAAGCCCCTCTATTAAATGGTTATTTGTAATCCAGCCCTCCCCCTTTTCAGTAATTACATAAACAATCCCAAATTCTGTTAGAGAGGTGGTTACAAGTTGTTAGGGAGTGGGGACCACTCCAAATAGATTTGAAAAAATAGTTATTTGCCAAAAATTCAAATCTTCCTCCAAAAGTAATCATGATATATTTATTAAAAAATATTTAATCAAGAACTATTATTCAGAATGGTTTAAGTCAAACTTATTATTATTTAATAACCTAAAATATTTCTAAAAAATAGGAAGGTGGAGTTACAAGATTGCAGCTTATCTTCCGAACTTGGTACCTTTTAAAGCCTAGCCTAAAACATGTTCGGATTTGGGTAGTCCAGCACATGTGCTGAATGGCAAAGCAGATAAATTGGAATCTCATACAAAAGTAAGCTTGTTTGTAGGCTATCCAAGAGAAATGAAGGGCGGACTATTTTGTAGTCTTAAGGATCAGAAGGTCATCGTTAGCACCAATGCCCAATTCTTAGAGGAAGACTATGTGATGAGCCATAAATCCCTGAGTAGAGTTGTTCTAGAAGAGTTGATAGGAAAGACACTTAATACTTCAATACCAACAGTACAAGAGGAGGAACCATAAGTAACTGTACAACGTGACACAAATGTTACACCACAACCCATAGTGCCTCGTCATAGTAGGAGGGTTGTTATACAACCAGACAGTTTATGTTTTTGGAAGAGTCCTCAGACTTTGTCCTTGAGGAACAAGACTATGATCCCTGTACCTATAATGAAACACTACAAGATAAAAATGCTGAATCTTGGCAAAAGGTAATAAAATCAGAAATAGAACCAATCGATTCTAATAATGTCTGGAAACTTATAGAACCACCCACTGGTATAAAAGCCATTGGATGCAAGTGGGTCTATAAGAGAAAAAAGAGGAGCAGACGGTAAGGTTAAAACCTTTAAAGCACGGCTTGTTGCAAAAAGTTTTACTCAGAAAGAGGGTATTGATTATGATGAAACCTTTTCGCCAATAGCCATGCTTAAGTCTATCCGGATACTTTCATCTACTGCAGCTCTTTTTGATTATGAGATTTGACAAATGGATGTCAAGAAAGCTTTCCTTAATAGAAGTCTTGAGGAAAACATCTATATGAAGCAACCAGACGGGTTCATTAAAAAAGGCCAAGAGTAACTTGTTTCTAAGCTCAAGAAGTCCATTTATGGACTAAGCAAGCTTCCAGATCTTGAAACATCTGTTTTGATTAGGTAATAAAATCCTATGGATTTGATCAATGTCCGGATGAATCTTGTGTGTACAAAAAGTATGACATAAACGTGGTAGTATTCCTAGTACTTTATGTGGATGACATATTACTCATTGGAAACAATATAAAGGTATTATCTAACGTAAGGGTATACTTATCCAAACAGTTTGATATGAAGGATTTAGGAGAAACATGTCCCATCCTTGGAATCAAAGTTTTATGAGATCGCAAGAAAATGATGTTAGGCTTATCTCAATCTGCCTATATTGATACTGTATTAACTCGTTTTAGCATACAAAATTTCAAGAAAGGTTGTATACCTTTTGGGCATGCAATAGCTCTATCAAAGGAATGGTGTCCGAGGACACATAAAGAGATAGAGTACATGAAAGCGGTTCCTTATGCTTCGGCAGTAAAAAGCTTAATGTATGCAATACTATGTACAAGACTAGATGTCTGCTTTGCCGTAGACATGGTTAGCAGAGATCAGTCTAACCCAGGACAAGATCACTGGACTACGGTAAAGCATATTCTGAAGTACTTGAAAAGGACTAAAGATTATATGCTGGTTTACCAGGTAGATAGTTTAGTGCCCTTAGGGTATACAGACTCAAATTTTTAGCCAGATAGAGATGCCACAAAATCTATATCATATTATGTATTTACCTTGGGAGGTGGAGCCATAGTATGGAGGAGCATCAAGCAAAAATGTATTACTAAGTCCACCATGGAAGTCGAGTATGTGGCAGCCTCTGAGGCAGCCAAAGAAGCGGTTTGGCTTAGAAACTTCCTATTGGACTTTGATGTGGTACCTAGTTTGCCTAAGACTATTATACGTACTTTATTATGATAATAGTGGTGCAGTTGCAAACTCGAAGGAACCGCGAGCCCATAAGACAAGTAAACACATTGAGCATAAGTGTCACCTGATACGAGATATCGTTAAAAGATGAGATGTTGCTATGACCAAGATATCATCAGCAGACATCCTAGTCGATCCCTTTACAAAGAGCTTACCGGCTAATGCTTTTGATACTCATGTTGAGAGAATGAGAGTTAGATGCATGGACACATGGCTTTAAGTATAAGTGGAAGATTTGTAACAATATACTAAAAAGCAATGCTTTGAGTAGTGGGAGATTGTTAGGGTTATATACTAAAAGTATCACTTTTTATTAACTATATTTTTCTATTATTTTTGAATGAGAATCATATGGATAAATATTGACATTTTATATTGGTTATATGTTAATACAAATGTCTAATATTCTATACTGTAGATAATATGGTATGTGGTGACACACATCAAATCAAATTATCAATCTGTTGAAGAATATATAAATGGTTCACAACCTAGATGGATTTGGACAAACCATTGGTAAAGTTATAGTGTAATCTGGTATTAGTCTATCTTGACTATAGGTTCATACTAGTGCACTTTGTGTGTATTGAACATGACCACATGAGATTGTTCTCTTTGTACTGACTACATAAGAGAACAACTACCTCTGTTATTATGGATGTTTGTACTCTTAATTCGGATATAATAACTGACATGTATGTGTAGTGTGCATTACTTTAATTCATAAAAGAGCGAGATTTATAATGAGTCAATAACCTCTACAAATTAGATAATGGCATTATGTGTATGATGGGTTATTGATTATAAAAGGAATCCATGTCCTGTTGTATCGGGTTGATGATGTCCCCTTAAGAAACTCATAAGGATTGTCATATAAACTCTGCAGGTGAATTATATCCGACATGACAAATAAAGTTGAGTGATACTACTTAAGGATAAAAGATGTCGATCAATATAGTTGTTAGTAACTTATTTTGATTGATAGACATTCGATATCTTAACATGGAGAGACAAACAAGCATAATAAGAAGGAGCCCATAAACATAATTTGGGATTAGGAAGGTAGTGCAACAGTAGATCTTTAATCTAGTGGACCGAGCTATTGTTAACAGGCCTTGGTTGTGTGTTCGGACTGAATACGTGATACCTAGATCCGTTAGGAGACCTAAACCTAATTTCTCCTCATGGTCCCTACCGTAGCCTATATATATACCCTCTATTTTTTGGCCGTCATATGCATCCTAAGAAGGGCAACTTTCTTTAATTCATTCATTACGAGAGAAGAGAAAGGAAGGAAAGCCAAGGGAGAAAAGGTTGGAAGATCGTCGCCTATACGACGTCCAACCCGAAGAAGAAATACGTGCAGAAGGTCTTGGGGTTGCTGACTGCTCGAAGTTGCTAGAAACTGTCATCTTCTTCTCATCGCAAGTATAATTCGTGAACCCTAGTTATCGCCTATAAAGGATTAGAACATGTTTTAGATCTGTTAACTTTCTATCGATCAATACGCACCCTAATCCGTGGTCCTGAGAATCCTCAGTTCCATCAGTAGGTGTTTTTACCTCCAGTTTTCAAAATTGAGGGCAAATTTGTCATTTTCAATATTCTAATATTTTTTTGAATATTTATTTATTTATTAATATTGTGTTTTGGGATTTATTTTATCGGGTTTGAGTTTTGTCTCATTTCGACTTGTGTTCGTAACCCGGGTCAGTTTTGGACCCAACTGGACCCGACCAACTTGTCATGACCAAATCCAGATATTTATTTTTGACTAATCCTATTTGATTTGAGTGGAATTAGGGAATAGAATTAGATTTAGAACTTGGAATTAGGAGTTTCCAATTTACCATTTTGACTCCAACTCAAAACCACTCTTTTCTTTGACTTGGAGGGCATTTTGGTAAATTTCAAAATACCCCCAACCCTCCAAAATGTGGCCGGCCAGCAGCACCCCTCCATGCTCTCATTTGCAAGAACACACTCTCTCTCCTTCTTTTCTCGCATTTCATAAAAATCCTCTTTTTTTCCCTCTTTGATTTCAAGCCCCAAGTAACTAAAATCTCTTCCAATTCTCTAGATCTCTCTAATCTTGGTGCTAACCCTTGTTTATGTCTCATTTGTGGTTTTGACCTAGGTAGATCTAGCTTGGTGGTGGTAGAAGCATAGATTTTGTGCTTTGACCTAAAAAGAAGTGATTTTGGAACTTTTCTTTGGGATTCCAACTCCCAAGAGGTAAACCCTCACTCTATCCTTTGTAATTACTTCAAATTAGTATCATTTGCATATTAGAGGATGTCCTAGGTGTAGGATATTCCATTAGAAGAGGTTTGGAATCTATTTGGCTCAATTTGAGACTTTTGGCCTAGGTTTAGTGCCAAATTTGGGAAAAAACCTAAATTGCACGTTTTGATGTTGCCCCTAGCCTAATTAGATCTAATTAGATTAGTTTATGTGAGATGAGGCTAGGTACGTGTCCATATTCATATACGTGGGATCGTTTCGCGAGAAATCACAAAAATAGGCTTTTTCGGAGTTTTTGGGTTCCAACACATGGGTGACTTTTGTACCGACACTAGAATCGGCAAATTAGCATTTAGAATAGGTTCTAATCACTATTTAGAACTCGTGGGTAGAGTTTGGGTCGAATCCGGATAGGTTTGGTGCCCGTATCGTGCGGTATCGCAAATCGGGTACCCCAGAGTCGCCAGAATGGCCATTTGGGTCTCGTTTCTCGTTTTCACTCGTGTGCGCGAGTCAGATTACTTTTGTGGGGTACGTGTCTAAGCCCTAGAGGGTAGAATTGCGAGAATTTGGGTATTCGGATAGGTTTCGAGATATTTTGGGTATATATAAATATTAGTGTTAGTGTATGTGTGTGTGTGTGCATATATATATATATATATATATATATATATATATATATATATATATATATATATATATATATATATATATATATATGTTAGTATGTGTGTGTGTGTGTGTGTGTGTGTGTGTGTGTGTTGTGAGGAGTATGTGTTGTGTGTGGATGTTAGAGAGTCTGAAGAGAGGAGGAGAAGGATGTATGTATGTATGTATGTATGTATGTATGTACGTATGTATGTATGTATGTATGTATGTATGTATGTATGTATGTAAGTTTGTACATATTTTTGTGTGTGTGTGGGTGTTTATGTATATTTTTGTTTGTGTGTGTTAGAGGTTGTGAGTATGTTTGTGGATGGATAGATAGATAGATAGATAGATATGTATATATATATGTATATATGTGTGTGAGAGTGTCTATAGGAGAGGTTAGATGAGAAGTTTTATGAGAGGTTAAATAGGATGTTGTATGTTAGTTGAGTGTTAGTATCCTATATGTTAGGATATTGGTAGGTGAGTTATTAGATGTTAAGGTAATATTAGAAGGATATGTTAGAGGTTAGTTTAGAGTTAGATAGTGGTAGGTAATGGTTAGATAGGTTAGTGTCTTGGTATCTTAGGATACCAAGAGTGGTATCTCAAGGTAAATGTGATTTACCTTGGTATGGACAAGGTAATGTGAATTACCTTGGTAATGGGTAAGGTAAGGTATTTGTGATACCTTCAAGATAAGGTATTGAGATACTAAGTTAAAGTATCAAGATACGAGGGTATGGTATTGGGATACCATGGTATAGGTAGAGGGTTTACCTTAAGGTATTGAGGTAATACCTAGGTAATGGTTTACCTAGCTAAGGTAAGGGTTACCTTAGGCTAGGTAATAGTACTAAACCAAGGTATTGGTATTGGGATACCAATATGACTAAGATATATGGTATCTTGGTAGGTAAATGCTAGAAATATGATACCTAGGCTAGAGTTGACCCCGTTTGACCATAGTTGACTGTTTTGACTCAAAGTTAACATTGGACCTACAATTGACTAGAACTTGACCAGAGTTGACCAGTTGACCAAAAGTCAACTGTGAGTCAACCATTAGCCTGAGTTGACCTAGATTGGACTAGGAGTTGACCAGTTGACTAAATGTCAACAGTAAGTCAACTTTTGACCTAGTTTAACTTGATTTGACTTCTTTTGACCAAGTTTGACTTGGTTTGACTTCCTTTGACATTGTTTGACTTAGTTTGACCTAGTTTGACTTTATGTGACCTAGTTTGACTTAGTCTTACTGAGTTTGACCTAGATTGTATAGCATACACTAGGATATCATGCCATATACTGTTAAACCCTAAATTAACTCTTGTATATCTCATATTTAGGTCTGTGACTATTCTCTGAGCCACGATTCCTATTGAATGCTCAGGACCGCAGGCGAGTACATTCTCTGATAGTTTTTATTGTCTTGATATCTGCTATATCCGATTCAATTGTAGTATTTTACTTGATTCTCGACACGATGGTACACGGACTAGTATACGTTGGATCTCATCATGAGATGTTATTCCTGGTTTACCTGGTATATGAGTACATTGTTCGATCTTGTTTTTGTACTTGTATAGACACCAATTTGGGATTGGGCTGGCCCCCTGCTCTTTAAATCCCGTGTCATGACGTGTCATGGTTGGATCTATTATACTACTCGGAGATGGGAAGTTATTAGAGGTTATGTGATCATACCCCACTGGTTACTACTTGCATCATAGCTTTACCCTCACCTCACGTAGGGTAAAGCCTAACCTGATACTACTTGCACCATAGCTTTCCATTTTGGCCGGCCTGATCTCCAGGTTTACCTGCGCTTGTTCTTGTACCATAGCCGGTCAAATAGAAGAGCCTGATCTTGACCCAAGCCGATCACATAATGCTCTAATATCTCAAGGCACCATTTATGTTTATATTATACATCAGATATTTCAGCACTGTTCTACATTCCAGTATTTTATACCCTGACATGATATCCAGATTTACATATTCTGTTTATATTCAAGTCTGGATATTTTATCTTGTATTTCATTATAACTGTCTCTTATAGAATTTGTCAATTCACATGGAACTGCTGTTAGCGTTTGTACTTACTCATATCCTGACAGGATAACTTTATTGTATTTTTTAGATGATTCAGATACAGACTGTCCGACCTTCTACGGGTTTGGCGTAGACGTAGATTTCCACTTAGATTTAGTGGTGCCGGTGCCTTTAGAGGATGCACCACCGGTAGGGATCTAGACTAGTAGGTTTGACTGGACTGCGTTCCAGCTTATCATTTTAGCTTGTATTATATTATTATTTTGGGATATGTACATTGTGATATACTCTCTATCTCTGGTTGAACGTTGTGACTTGCATCTATTTCCAGCTTTCCTATTTCCATCATATCTTTATCTTTCGTGCGTATCTTCCTTAGATTCATGTGATTGAGTTATATATATATATATATATATATATATATTCCTCTGTACGGAGATGACAGGTACATATATATATTGTTGATTTAGATTTTATAGATGACCTATACAGCGTTCTACTACCGACACTGTGGCGTAGGCTGGACGTACCCACGTGCTCGTGCCCCAAAATAGGATGCTGGTCGTGACATATTTTTGTGGTGGTCCATGCAGGTCTATGTCGCAACTAGTGCGATCTCGTAATGGTACTCGACTTATAGTACTAATTACAAGCCTACAGTTAGGATATAGGTTCTAGGTTATGATAGGAGTTCCTCAGTCATATTTTAGAAAAATTTCTGATCTTTTGATTATCAAGACAACTTTTTTTGCATTTCAATTTTATTGTTCTTCTTTGAAAATATCTTATCTTGTGCCATATTGATCTTTTGCTCGAATCTGTCTCCAGGATGACAATGACTCGAGCTCAGGCCGCTGGATCTGGTGCAACACCAGAGAGGTTCGATCCTTCGTGACATGTTTCTCCGGTTGAGGGAGTGGCAGTCTAGGAGGCTGCCCCTACTATTTCTACCATCTAGGTGGCAGAGGCAGCATCATCTGGAGGTCTTCCGCAGCAGGTTCAGGGGCCTAGTGTCGTTGTGCCTAAGACTCTTCCGCCTCCACCTGTATTGCCTGTGGACGCTACACAGATGTTCACGCTTCTCCAGCAGATGATGGAGGCACAGCGAGCATAGGCTGAGGCACCGCAGCGTCAGACATAGGCTTTGAGGCAGAGCATGGAGAATGTTCATCAGTTGGCTATGGCAGCAGTCGAGAAGGTGGCTGCGGCTCCGGTTCAGGGCGCTCCAGTCTGCATCAGCAGTAGTCGAGGCCTGGTACAGTACTGGACTTCAAGAAGATGGTCCCTCGAGAGTTCAAGTGAGCCGAGGGCATCCTTTACGCTGATGATTGGCTAGAGGATGTGGAGAGGAGCCTGGAGCTGGCAGAGATCCCGAAGAGGCTGTGGGTATCAGCAACGGCAAGCCAGTTCTTCAACATTGCATTGACCTGGTACTGCACAGACCCATGTGCATCTGTTAGAGGGCAGACTTGAGAGAACTTTTGGAGGCTATTTAAGGAGAAGTTATATCCTGATGTAGCTCTCAGCGCATTGGAGGGCCAGTTTGTAGGGTTGGTTCAGGGGAACTCGTCGGTGGACGAGTATGCGGCGGAGTTCTTTTGCCTGAGCCGATTTACCCCAGGGATGGTTCAGAACGAGGGAGAGAAGGCTCGCAAGTTAAGGAGGGGCCTAATCCATGCTGTTCGTTCTCGTACATCTAGGCGTCGCGAGGTTACTTTTGAGCAGATTCTGATGGATGCTCAGATAGCGGAGGAGGACTACGGTCTTAGGCCCAAGAGGAGCAGTAATGCTTTGGGAGCTGGTTCTAGTGTGGGACAGGCTAAGCGTCCCCACATTCAGTAGAGGCCATTCCAGCAGCATCAGTTTCAGCAGTATCAGGCACCAGCACGTGCCCATCAGCAGCAGGGACAGAGACAGGTTCCTCAGTGTGCTTACTATGGGAAGCCGGGGCACACCCAAGAGGCCTGTCGAAGGAGGTTGGGTGTTTGCCTATTCTGCGGAGCGTTCGACCATCAGCTAAAGAATTGCCCTGTTCGTGCAGCCAAGGGAGGTCAGGACAGAGCACCACCTGCTAGAGCTCTAGCTGGACCTGCAGTTCAGCCAAGAGGCCCGCCACTTCAGACGCAGCAGTAGCATTTTGCCCAGCATCAGTGGGGAGCACCCCAGGGCAGAGCATTCATACTGGCAGCAGAGGAGGCTGAGCCCGTAGCAGATATCGTGGCAGGTTCTATTCATCTCGATTTGTTTCCTGCATTAGCCTTATTTGACTCTGGTTCTACGTACAGTTTTTTGTCTGTATCTTTTGCTCTTAGGCACAATAATATTGCTGAATCCTTGGGTAGGACTTGCAAGATTATGACTGGAGGAGGTATTATCCTAGTCAATAATGTTTGCAAGGGACGGAGTGTTACACTGGGAGGCCGAAAATTGAGTGTTTGTTTGCTCGTAATGCCACTTTCGAGCTACGATATAGTACTCGGTATGGATTGGTTGAGCAGACACCATGCTAGTATAGATTACAGAGGAGGCAGGGTTTTGTTTAGACCGCCCGGAGAGCCAGAGTTTGAGTTTTCCAGGGGAACAGCTGAGCCGGGAGATGGTTTTCGTGGAGCCTTGTTGGCAGGGCAGGATTTGCCACATCTATTGATAACAGAGTTCTTAGATGTTTTCCCCGAAGAGTTGTCTGGGATGCCGCCCGACAGAGATGTTGAGTTCTCTATAGACTTGGTGCCGGGCACTGAGTCTATCTCACAGCACGTCTATAGGGTCAACAACAGCGAGTTGGCAGAGCTAAAGAAGCAGGTCGATGAGCTGTAGGACAAGGGTTTCATCAGATCCATTTTTTTACCTTGGGGCACACCTGTTCTATTTGTACCAAAGAAGGATGGTACGGTATGCATGTGTATCGATTACAGAGCACTCAACAATCTCACTATCAAGAACAAGTACCCATTGCCGAGGATTGACGACTTATTCGATCAGTTGAGCGGCGCGAAGGTGTTTTTGAAGATAGACTTGAGGTCCGGTTGCCATCAGCTGAAAGTGAAACAGGAGAACATTCCGAAGATAGCTTTTTGGACTCGGTACGGCCAGTACGAGTTCACTGTTATGCCATTTGGGTTGACCAATGCCCCAGCAGTGTTCATGAACTTGATGAACATGGTATTCCATCAATACCTTGACAGGTTTGTGGTGGTCTTCATAGATGACATCTTGGTCTACTCAAAGATGCTAGAGGAGCATGAGGAGCACTTGTGAATTATGTTATAGACCCTCAGGAAGGAGAAACTCTACGGGAAGCTATCGAAGTATGAGTTCTTCCTGGAGCAGGTAGAGTTTTTGGGTCATGTTATGACCGAGCACAGGATCTCAGTAGACCAGAAGATGATTTCAGCAGTGGAGTCTTGGTCTACACCCAGTTCTTTCGCTGAGATTCGGATCTTTCTGGGTCTAGCAGGCTATTACCGAAAGTTCGTCCATGACTTTTCTCGGATTGCAGAGCTGATGACTAGACTTACCAGGAAGGACGTGGAGTTCGTCTGGACTGAGGAGTGTCAAGCTGCCTTCGATGAGCTGAAGAAGAGGTTGACCTCAACTCCTATCTTGACGTTGCCTTTTGGGACTGGTGGTTTCACGTTCTACAGTGACGCTTCTGGGAAGGACTTGGGTTGCGTTCTTCAGCAGCACGGAAAGGTGATTGCCTATGCATCTAGGCAGTTACGTTCTCATGAGAAGAACTACCCTACCCACGATCTAGAGTTGGTAGCTATTATCTTTATCTTGAAGTTGTGGAAGCATTACTTGTACGGAGAGAGAGTTGAGATCTTCACGGATCACAAGAGCTTGAAGTACGTGTTCACCCAGAAGGAGTTGAACATACGGCAGAGACGGTGGCTCGAGCTGATAAAGGACTTCGATATCTCGTTGCAGTACCATCCAGGCAAGGCCAACGTAGTTGCAGATGCCTTGAGCAGGTATCCAGTCGCTATGTATTTTACGACAGATCGTCATCTTTTGGCCGATCTGGATAGTTTGGGAATCGAGGTAATTGTTCTGGGCATGGAGATTCATTTGTGGGGCTTACAGATTCAGTCTGAGTTGATGGACAGAGTCAGATCAGCGCAGTATGATGATGTTGCCCTGAGGAGCATTAGGGAGCAGGTGCGGGCAGGTTTGCTCGACGATTTCTCTATAGCCGAAGATGGGTCGCTGAGGCACGGTGCTAGACTGTGCGTTCCGAGTGGAGAGCTTCTGAAGGAGGTTCTTCAGGAAGCGCATCGCTCTCAGTACTCTTTGCATCCTGGAGCCAACAAGATGTATAAAGACCTGAGAGAGCACGTATGGTTGTATGGGATGATGCAAGAGGTAGCTTAGTTTGTATCTCGCTGCTTGGTGTTTCAGCAGGTGAAAGCCGAGAGACAGAGGCCAGGCGGATTTCTACCGCCATTACCCATTCCAGAGTGGAAGTGGGAGCATATCACCGTGGACTTTGTGTCCGAATTTCCGCCATCTCCTGGAAGGAAAGACGCGATATGGGTCATCGTTGATAGATTGACCAAATTAGCCCACTTCTTGCCTTTCAAAGTGGGTTTATCTACGGAGAAGCTGGCAGAGCTGTACATGTGTCAGATAGTCAGATTGCACGGAGTTTCGATGAGCATAGTCTCGGATCAGGATAGTCGTTTTACTTCCTATTTTTTGAGGAGTTTGTATACTAGTTTGGGCATCCAGCTCAAATTCAGTACCGTTTATCATCCCCAGACAGACGGACAGTCAGAAAGGACCATCCAGACTCTTGAAGATATGCTTCGTACGTGGGTGCTAGACTTTGAGGTTTCTTGGGAGGATCATCTTCACCTGGTAGAGTTTTCTTACAACAACAACTACCAGGCCAGTATAGAGATGTCGCCATTTGAGGCTCTATACAGACGAAGATATCGCACTCCTTTATCATGGGACGATATTCACGAGTGGGTGTTGCTTGGCCCGGAGATGGTGGTAGATTCAGCGGAGAAGGTTAGACTGATCAGAGATAGACTTCGGGTGGCTCAGGATAGGCAGCAACATTGGGCCGATAGCCACTGAAGATCGTTAGAGTTCGAGGTTAGTTTCAGTTTCAGTTTGTACTTGCTTGTGATTGTTTGCTTGTGATTGGTATTGAGTCTTGCTTTGTGTCTAGGTTGGCGATATGGTGTTCTTGAGGATTTCTCGGATACGGGGTGCGCTTTACTTTGGTCGGGGCAGGAAGCTTAGCCCACGCTACATCAGGCCTTTCACTATCCTTGGAAGGGTCGGTGCAGTAGCCTATCGACTAGACCTGCGGTCTATGCTTGAGGGAGTGCACAACGTGTTCCATGTGTCACAGCTGGGGTGGTACGTGACAGATCCTAGCCATGTATTTGATCATTCCGCGATCGAGGTGGGGCCTACTCTCAACTATTCGGAACAACCTGTGGAGATTCTGGATCGTCGGGAGAAGGTGCTCCAGAACCAAGTTATATCCTTGATCCGTGTTGCATAGAGGCACAACTCTCCAGGTGAGTCTACCTGGGAGAGGGAGGATGACATGCGGAAGCGTTAACCTTATCTCTTCGAGCCTTGAGGTATTGTTTTGTTTGTTTCTTGCTTGTCTTTCTTGTACTAGCTTTCTCTAATTTCGAGGACGAAATTTTTTTGGAGGATAGATTTGTCACCTCCAATTTTCAAAATTGAGGGCAAATTTGTCATTTTAAATATTCTAATGTTTTTGTGAATATTTAATTTATTAATATCATGTTTTGGGGTTTTATTTGATCGAGTTTGAGTTTTGTCTCATTTCGACTTGTGTTAGTGACCCGGGTCACTTTTGGACCGAACTGAACCCGACCAACTTGTCATGACCAAATCCAGATATTTATTTTTGACTAATCCTATTTAATTTTAGTGGAATTAGGGATTAGAATTAGATTTAGAACTTGGAATTAGGAGTTTTCAATTTACCATTTTGACCCCAACTCAAAACCACTCTTTTCTTTGACTTGGAGGGCATTTTGGTAAATTGTCAAATGCCCCCAACCCTCCAAAATGTGGCCGGCCAGCAGCACACCCCCCATGTTCTCATTTGCAAGAACACACTCTCTCTCCTTCTTTTCTCTCATTTCACAAAAAATCCTCTTTTCTCCTCTTTGATTTCAAGCTCCAAGTAAGTCAAATCTCTTCTAATTCTTTAGATCTCTCTAATCTTGGTACTAACCCTTGTTTATCTCTCATTTGTGGTTTTGATCTAGGTAGATCTAGCTTGGTGGTGGTGGAAGCATAGATTTTGTGCTTTGACCTAAAAAGAAGTGATTTTGGGACTTTTCCATGGGATTCCAACTCCTAAGAGATAAAACCTCACTTTAACCTTTGTAACTACTTAATATCAGTGTCATTTTCATATTAGAGGATGTCCGAGGTGTGGGATAACCCATTAGAAGAGGTTTGGAACCCATTGAACTCAATTTGGGTCTTTTGGCCTAGGTTTAGTGCCAAATTTGGGGAAAATCCTAAATTGACATGTTTGGGTGTTGCCCCTAGCCTAATTAGACCTAATTAGGTTAGTTTGGGTGAGATGAGGCTAGGTACGTCTCCATATTTTGATGCGTGGGATTGTTTCGCGAGAAATCACAAAAATAGGCTTTTTCGAGATTTTCGGGTTCCAACACACCGGTGCCTTTTTGCACCGATACTAGAATCGGCAAGTTAGCACTTAGAATAGGTTCTAATCATTATTTAGAACCCGTGGGTAGATTTTGGGCCGAATCTGGATCGGTTTGGTGCCCGTATCGTGCGATATCGCGAATCGGACACCCCAGAGTCGCCAGAATGGCCATTCGGGTCTCGTTTCTCGTTTTCGCTCGCGTGCGAGAGTTAGATTGCTTGTGTGGGGTACGTGTCTAAGCCCTAGAGGGTATAATTGCGAGAATTTGGGTATTCGGATAGGTTTCTGGATATTTTGGGTATATATAAATATTAGTGTTAGTGTATGTGTGTATATTTTGGGTATATATAAATATTAGTATTAGTGTATGTGTGTATATATATATAATATATATATATTAGTGTGTGTGTGTGTGTGTGTGTGTGTGTGTGTGTGTGTGTGGTTGTGTTGTGAGGAGTATGTGTTGTCTGTGGATGTTAGAGAGTGTGAAGAGAGGAGGAGAATGATGTATGTATGTATGTAAGTATGTATATATTAGTGTGTGTGGGGGGGGGGGGGTGTTTATGTATATTTTTGTTTGTGTTTATGTATATTGTGAGTATGTTTGTGGATATATATATATATATATATATATATATATATATATATATATATATATATATATATATATATATATATATATATATATTTTTGTGGATATATATATATATATATATATATATGTGTGTGTGTGTGTGTGTGTGTGTGTGTGTGTGTGTGTGTGTGTGTGTGTGTGTGTCTATAAGAGAGGTTTTATGAGAGGTTAAATAGGATGTTGTATGATAGTTGAGTGTTAGTATCCTATATGTTAGGATATTGGTAGGTGGGCTGTTAGAAGTTAAGGTAATGTTAGAAGGATATGTTAGAGGTTAGTTTAGAGTTAGATAGTGGTAGGTAATGGTTAGATAGGTTAGTGTCTTGGTATCTTAGGATACCAAGAGTGGTATCTCAAGGTAAATGTGATTTACCTTGCTATGGACATGGTAATGTGAATTACCTTGGTAATGGTTAAGGTAAGGTATTTATGATACCTTCAAGATAAGGTATTGAGATACCAAGCTAAAGTATCAAGATACAAGAGTATGGTATTGGGATACCATGGTATAGGTAGAGGGTTTACCTTAAGGTATTAAGGTAATACCTAGGTAATGGTTTACCTAGCTAAGGTAAGGGTTACCATAGGCTAGGTAATAGTACTAAACCAAGGTATTTGTATTGGTATTGGGATACCAATATGACTAAGATATATAGTATCTTGGTAGGTAAATGCTAGAAATATGATACCTAGGCTAGAGTTGACCCCATTTGACCATAGTTGACTGTTTTGACTCAAAGTCGACTAAAAGTCAACATTGGACCTAGAATTGACTAGAACTTGACCAGAGTTGACCAGTTGACCAAAAGTCAACTGCGAGCCAACTATTAGTCTGAGTTGACCTAGATTGGAGTAGGAGTTGACAAGTTGACTAAAAGTCAACTGTAAGTCAACCTTTGACCTAGTTTGAAATGGTTTGACTTTCTTTGACCTAGTTTGAGTTTTTTTGACCTTGTTAGACTTAGTTTGACTTTGTGTAACCTAGTTTGACATAGTTTGACTGAGTTTGACCTAGATTGCATAGCATACACTAGGATACCATGCCATATACTGTTAAATCCTAAATTAACTCTTGTATATCTCATATTTAGGTCAGTGAGTATCCTCTGAGCCTCGATTTCTATTGACTGCTCAGGACCACAGGCGAGTACATTCTCTGATAGTTTTTATTGTCTTGATATCTGCTATATCCGATTCAGTTATAGTGTTTTACTTGATTTTCGACACGATGGTACACAAACTAGTATACGTTGGATCTCGTCATGAGATATTATTCCTGGTTTACCTGATATATGAGTACATTGTTCTATCTTGTTTCTTGTACTTGTATAGACACCAATTTGGGAGTGGGCTGGCCCCCTGCTTTTTAAATCCCATGTCATGACGTGTCATGGTTGGATCCATTATATTACTCGGGGATGGGGAGTTATTAGAGGTTATGTGATCATACCCCACTGGTTACTACTTGCATCATAGCTTTACCCTCGCCTCACGTACGGTAAAGCCTGACAAGATACTACTTGCACCATAGCTTTCCATTTTGGCCGGCCTGATCTCCAGGTTTACTTGCGCTTGTTCTTGCTCCATAGCCGGTCAAATGGAAGAGCCTGATCTTGACCCAAGTCGATCACATAACGCTCTAATATCTCAAAGCACCGTTTATGTTTACATTATACATCATATATTTCAGCAATGTTCTACATTCCAATATTTCATACCCTGACATGATATCCCGATTTACATATTCTGTTTATATTCCAGTCTTGATATTTTATCTTGTATTTTATTATAACTATCTCTTATAGAATTTGTCAATTCAAATGGAACTGCTGTTAGCGTTTGTACTTGCTCATATCCTGACAGGATAACTTCATTGTATTTTTTAGAGGATTCAGATACAAACTGTCCGACCTTCTACGGGTTTGGCGTAGACGCAGTTTTCCACTTGGATTTAGTGGAGCCGGTGCCTTTAGAGGATGCACCACCGGTAGGGATCTGGACTAGTAGGTTTGACTGGACTATGTTCCAGCTTATCATTTTGGCTTGTAGTATATTATTATTTTGGGATATGTATATTGTGATATACTCTCTTTCTCTGGTTGGACGTTGTGACTTGCATCTATTTCTAACTTTTCTATTTCCATCATATCTTTATCTTTCGTG
Organism: Iris pallida; assembly: GCA_029216955.1. Lineage (NCBI taxonomy): Eukaryota > Viridiplantae > Streptophyta > Magnoliopsida > Asparagales > Iridaceae > Iris > Iris pallida. The sequence goes on from JANAVB010009400.1 coordinate 16,809,483, forward strand.
AGTATCTTTCTTAGATTTATGTGATATATATATATATATATATATATATATATATATATATATATATATATATATATATATATATATATATATATATATATATGACAGGTACACATATATATATTGTTGATTTAGATTTTATAGACGACCTATACAGCGTTCTACCGCCGACACTGCGGTGTAGGCTGGACGTACCCACGTGCTCGTACCCCTAAACAGGGTGCGGATCGTGACAGGTGTACAGGTGCACCACCCTATAAGTCACTGGTGCACTACATATGGGGTTTACCTCTTACAGTCTGTGCAAACAACAAGTAACATGGTTGCTGCTACTGCTGCATAGAGCTCCTCCATCATAGACCACACACTATTAGATACCTAGGACACACATTCTCGAACCCTCACACATGTATTTTCACTCCCCTCTCTAATACACTCTCATATTTACACTCCATACCGCACATAACTGTCCCTATTTTACCTTTGCAGTCTGCTGTACAGGGAGCTAAGGCTCACCTGTGTGCGGGGCCACTTGGTCAATGCCTGCTGCTGCACAGGGAAGCAACCCCTGCCGTTGTTATTGTTTTCCCTAGTCCGTGTACTACTGTGTACAGGTGCACTTGACTGAGGATGAACCCTATACTTCTCCTCTTCCTATGCTGCCTAACAGCAGTCCTCCACTGTTGACACACTCTTCTCTGTCCTATTGAACCTCTCCCCTCTCTCCACATCATCCTACTCTTCAAAAACATGGCTCTCTTTCTCCCTGCCTGTAAACACACAACTACTGCCAAGATAGCAGCACACAGGCAGTGTGCTAATCCCCCCTTAATGCCATTAATACACATCCATCTATCCACATGTGCACATAACTCACAACATTACATAAAACACACACACACACACACACACACACACACACACACACACACACACACACACACTACTCTTTATACACATATCACAAACTATATGTATATATACACATTTATGTCCCTAGGTATAGGCACACACACTACCTATCTATTCATGTATCTAAGCACACATACACACACTCCTCTATGTATATAGATACATATATACCATGCATTTCTATATCTAGTGTATATATTGATGCACACCCATCCATCAATATACATATCCTCTATCTATATATATACATATCCACATTTTCCTAATTTCCCCTAACTAATACCCCTTATATATCTAATACCATATCCCAAGGCCATATAACTATACCTGCACACACTTAACAGTCCCAAATCCTTTATATATATATTTATACATTCACTATTCATATATATATATATATATATATATATATTTTTATATATATATATATATATATATATATATATATATATATATATATATATATATATATATATATATATATATATAGACACACACACACACCCCCCCACACCCCCCCCCCACACCAACACACATGCATATTGTATATGTATCCCATATATAATATATACAACATGGCCCTATTCGTGAATATCCATGCATATCATATGATTCACATACCCAATATTTCCTATACCAAGCCAAGACCCAAATCTAACCGTGCGTATCATGAGATACCATGACACAACGTCACATATCCTATTTAGGACACATACATCAAATCTCAACTCAAAAGGGATACAAAAATTTTTTGAGGACACATGTCGAACACTTTGTGCACAAACTTGCGATACGCTCAAGATACTCTACCAAACCTTGCTCGAATCCTACCAAAATACATGAGCATGCCTAAAATGGCAATTAGAAGCTAACTAGAGTGTTCTCTAGCTAGTGTAATGTATCATATAAAATATGACATATTGTGACAAGTATAGGAGGAGTAAATCCCCAAATTGACTCTGTGTCCTATGTAACATGACACAACCTATTAGTATGTATTTGTGGACATATTTCTAGCCACACTTATCATTCACATGTCCATTTAGTCTATCAACCATATGATAAATACTTGGTGTACCATTCTCGAATTTTCCCAAAAATGGCAAAAAAAAACCTATGTAACTTCTACCAACAAGGTCATTAGAGCCATGTTCTTCCTCTTATGGGTATCCCTAGTTATGGGTGAGTTTTTTAATGATGCCATGCATGGAATAGTATCTAAACTAGGAGAAAAGATAAGTAGTATACCTATTAGGAGATAGATTCCCAATATAGTACCATAAGTGGACACAAAGAAGGAGTTTGGACACAACCCTCAAGCTAATGAACTTCTCTTCTTGTGCTCCTTGGCTCCCAAGCTCCTTGACTCCTTGGATGAAGAATATGAATAGTTTGAGGGTGATTTGGAGTGATTTTGGTGGAGGAATGGATGGGATTTTGGAAGAGCACCAAAACTAGGGTTTTGAGCTCCAAAATGAAGAAGTGAATAATGAAACCTCTCTCCCTATAGTGGTCGGTCATATAATCCCTAATTCACCTATTTGAAATGTCCAAAATGCCCTCTTAAGTTGTCATGAAGATTTGGTTAACCTATAAATTTTTTTTAGCCTAAGTAGTTGATTGGTTCTAACCCTATTCATAGCCTATTATGACTTAAATGAATCTAATTGTGTCTAATCTAAAATGTAGATCCAAGTGCCATGACAAATCCAAATAGGTTCACTAACCAAGGGTCCAAAAAATACGCTAGTCTATTAATAAATACAACCACCATATTTAATTAATTAAATAAATACACACAATATATTAATAATGTAAATTGATAAAAATACCCCTGTCTGGAAATATGGTAGTGACATCTTGGGCATGTTTGAGGGAGAACAACAAGTTCATCTACCTTCTTTTATGTTCTTTATTTTGGTTGGTATTGCTTTTGATAGCTTCCCACATAGCATGGGTTGTGTCTAAGCCAATCACGCATCTGAGAGCATATGAGAGTTTTTTCAGAAAGTATTTCGATGATCCACTCACGAAGAAAGACTGTTGGGCACGCGGTGTGACCCGAACCGAAGTTAGCCCATGAGGTGCCATATTGAATTGTGCCCATATGCCTTAAAAGAGAATTCTATTGTAAGACATGAACCAATTCTAATTATCTACACCTCATGATCCCACCTCCTAGCCGATGTGGGACTAAATTACCAACTCCATTGTTACCCCCTTTTTAAGGGCTCTACCGAAAACGAGATACAATCCAACAATCTCCATCTTAGCTTATTTTTGCTAGCCGAATAACCTTAGCACTCCTGCTACATCTGTCTATTCCCGCTAGCCGAACAACCTTAGCACCCCTCCTACCTTTTGTTCGTTCCTGCCAGCCGAACAACCTTAACACTCCTACTACCTTTATTCATTTCTGCCAGCCAATGACCCAAGAGATCCAACATATTGTTATCTCGATCTGTTCAACCCCCTCACCACTCTTAAGAAGAAAAGAGAATATTACAATTGTGATCACTCACCAACCCGTAGCAATTTCCATAACCGAAGTTGATGACTCCTTGATTAGATCTTCTTCTTTCTTATATCTTGGACGGAGAAGTCCTAAGAGCAAAGTACAAACTTTTTCTTAAATTTTCTTGTGGACGAGCACCCCGAATCTCTACTTTGTGCCTCCTTTTTGTGCCTCCACCCTCCTATTTTATAGGATGAGAAACCTATTTTAGGGTTAGAAAATCCTAAAAGTAGTCCACCATCAAATCTGGCCGTCCACAAACAAACAAAGGTATAGATTATATCCCATCACCAATTATGGACGCCCAAATATGGTCAAATTAACTATTTAATACAAATTTATAAATCTAATTAAATAAGATATTTAATGTAGATTTCTAAATCATATCAAATTAAAATTTTTACCATATTTGGGCTCTAAAATTTGCTCTTACCAAATCCAGACTGGACTCCATCAATCTCCCCCTCCAGTATGATAAGAGGGTGTTGACCCCATGACTCCTAAACTGGACTCCATGTCTGTCATCCCGCGACAGAGTTCCTACTCCCCCATGCTATTGATCTCCGATCTCCTGAGCTGCTTTGCATCTTCCTTTGTCTTCAGTTCTTTGACTGTCACGTTGATGCTAGCTGTCGTGCATAGCACTTCCTGTACCACTGGGATCCTACCGATATCAATGACACGTCCAAGACCGAAGTCCCTGACGATTAGCCTCACCCTAAGTCTCGATTGCCTGTCCCCGACTTCCATCTTCTACCGAAAAGTATTAATGTTCCGACGAGCTTGTTCACCTTTGGTTGGTCTAACCAAACGGACGGTGCGGTTCTCTGAGATTCGAACTCCTGAACCTGCCCACCTTCGGGTTTGACTTGAAGCTTTCCCATACACATGCGTCCTCGAGCAGAATATCATGCACTATGTATGTTGTCTATGACCCACTTCTAGCTCCCCCTGAACTGTGTGAATGATGATGCTCCTGCCTCTGATTGAGTTTGCTGCAAATCTTGACCTCATTTCTGGTTTCGGACTGCTGAAATCGATGTTGCTCCGTGAAACTTTGGCAAACCACCTATCACAAAATGGGATCGTAGAGCAACCCTCACCTGGAGACTGATCAGCTGTTATGGGGCCGACAGACTGACCCTCAATCTTTGACTCATCACCATACATCGTTTTGTCTCGACGAACCGAATCCTCTGTATCCCTTAAAGCATCTAGAAGCCCTCCAACAAGTTCTCGACGATCCACCTCCTATCGAACACCACTCGAGCCACTATCCGATGTTTGTGGCCTGCCTGTACAGCTCAGCGGCTTGTTCCTGTACATGCCACAACACAAATCTCTTCGAGCCAACTGTTGGGAATCCTTCGCAAGCATCCAATCTTTGTCCCAAACAGACTGTGAAAACCATCGTCTGCTAGCCTTCCTACCAAAACCAAGTTGTACCACAAACTCGGTATTTGTCGCACACCCCCAAGGACGAGCTTCTCACCAAACTCCATCGTCAATTGTATATCACCGATGCCTACAACTGCAGCCGTCCCCTTGTCGTCCATCTTCACACGTCCAAACATGCTGCCGTTGTATGACATGAAAATTCTCCTACGTAGAATGGTGTGATATGACACTCCCGTGTCCATGCAGTCGCCATCTTGACACATGCCACAAGGTTCCTTTGTGTCGGTTGCTGTGATGATGATATCTCCAAATGTAGTGAGATCCTCCTGATCGTTTTTGTCTTTGGCCTTCTCAGCTTTGAGATTCATGCAGTTCCTCTTGATATGACCCCTTTTGCCATAGTGATAATAGTCCTCCTTACAGTCTACAATCGTAAGATCCCAAAAACTCTTTCTGTCCTCGTTTGTGACTTGGGTCTTCCCTTCCCATAGGAAGACACCAGAACGGACTCCTACGATGATTCCACTTGCTTGTGTCGGACCTCCTCATTTAACAAGCTACTTTTGACTACCTCCATCATGACAACTCCATCCGGTGCAGAGTTGCTCGCCGATACCACCGATGTCTCCCAGCTTTCCGACAGAGAACTCAAAACTAGTAGGGCTTGAAGCTAATCATCAATCACCATCTTCATCGCAGACAGTTGATTGATGATACCCTAAACCTCGTTCAAATATTGTGCCACCGAGGAACCCTCCGTGTACTTCGAGTTGACGAGTTGGTGATAAGAAACGTCTTGTTGCCAGTCGAATTCCTTGTGTACAGTAAATGCAGCTTCTCCCGTAATGCTTTTGCTAAACTCTCCATGGACAGGTGGTGAAACACCGAGTCGTCCACCATTGGCGGATGAATCCAACGGCCTTCCAATCCAGTCATTTCCAGTCTTCAGCAGCTTTGTCCGATTGCTTTGCGTTGGTGCCCTCCAACGGACCATGTAAGTTCTTGAACCAGAGTAGATCCTCCATCCTTGGCTTCCAAATCGTCCAGTTTTCTCCTGTGAGGGTGATCTGTCACGCCCCAGAACCAGAATACTGGAGAGCGGAGACAGGCATAGCCAGCTACGTATATGAAATGGAATCCATCTCGCTATACGATCACGGCTGTCTAGATACATGAAGGTTTACTACAAGCCAACAGTCTCCTATGGTCATGAACAAGCCTATTGTCTCAATCATCAGCAAGTAGGTAAAAGTCACAAGATGTATGATCATTAAATATGCAATAATAAGGCGTCCCAAATATTACATATTCAGCTGATCATGAAGCTAGTCGTTACAAAATGTTAGGACTAGCAAGAGTTTAGTCATACATGATCAACCCTAGGATCTGTCAATCATGTTACAGCCCGTAGGTAGACATTAAGTAAGTGCAATCGAGCTAAACAGGTGCTCGTCGGCTAAACGTCTCAAAAGAATATTTTTACAATAAAGTGGGAGATCAAAAATAAACCCACTCGTTGCCCTGGTTACGTCTAGTGGCCACCATCGGACTGTAAAGTCGGTAGATCCTCTGGAGCTGCTCCGAAATCTGGCCATACAAAACCAGCTGGGTCAGACCCCAGAAAGAGCAAGTGCCACAAAGGAAGCTTCACTTAGGAACTAAAACCAGCAATTAGCACAAAAGATAGTAATATATATAGTAAAACTGGAGAAATATAACATTACGAGGATATACGGTAAGATAACCATAGAACCATTCAGATAACCAGGTTACAATCCTTAAACCAAACAAGGACCGGGATTGTAACCCTTCGTCTGAACCAAACTTGGTTTCTCCCATTTATCAGCAAGATAATATAAGAAAATCAGAACATGTAACAATCTTATACAGGATCAAGGCAAGACTAGACTGATTATTCCCCATTCAACAATCACGGCCAAGCAATAAGTACGGCTTGATACTTTAACTAGCTAGGGTTATCACAGGCCTAGTTACTAACAAGATGCAGTGAGATTATTCCACAGCCACAAGCCCTGCAGACCATCCAGGTTACCCAGGTCAAAAATTAGGGGTTGAATTCAGGTGGGTACATCGTCCAGGAAATGCATGTACCCTTAAGTAGCTTGAATGGTGCAACACATGACAGTGTGCTGGAAATGTGCCCTACTTGACGGCAGGCTACAGATCCCAAGCGCGTCCAGGTAACAGGATTGCCTGTAGCTGGAAGATCTCTTTATGACTAATGTATTAATCTAGTTGTTAGCCTTAGTCCATTTCAATAGGTACTCCTGACCGTGGTACACAGGAGTCCCCTCCTAGACATGATGCAAGACCGGACTGGATTATTTGTACAAGCACAATCGCCCACGGTGTCCAGGTTACTTATACAGGTCATGTCATGTCAGGTAGCCGTCGCAACATCTTATCAAGATATATCATGTCCGGTTTACTATGTCAAGTTCACTTGTCAGGAGTGCGCCACGACGGGCCACTATCAGGTCATGTCATGTTTACTTGTCAGGAGTGTATCCCTACGGGTCACTATCGTGTTCAGGGTACATGTACAGGGCATCATAGTGCAAGCATTCAATCAGGAGACCCAAGTTATGCTGAGGTTACAAGATATGAATTATCAGTAAAGATCAAATAATAATAATAATTTAAATAGCAGGGCAAGGCACAGGAAGGAGCCCTGCGGCTCAGGATCACTTGAACGCATGCGGCCAGTAAAGGAGAGCGCATACGACTTGGTAAGGACAGGGGCATGCAGCTAGGAAGGCAAGGGGGCGCATGCGGTCCCAAGAAGTCGGGTCTCATGCGGCCAGCGGAAGAGTGGGCCTCATACGACGGGAATTGGATGAGCACATACGGTAGAATAGGAGCCTCAGCCTTATGCGGCTGAACTGATCGAGTCCCATGCGGCCAGGGATGGACGGTGGCATATGCGGCCAGGAGTGATGGGTGCACATGCGGCTGACGAGAAGCGAGTCCATACGGCTGGCACAGATCGAAGCTCCATGCGGCCAATGGAAAAGGCTGTATGCGACCAAGAAAGAAGTAGGCTTATGCGGCTAAGGGCGAGTTGGACCCCATGCGGCTGGAAGGGACTGAGGACTTATGCGGCCAGGGAATTCCAGACGTATGCGGTGCTGAGAAGTTCAGGTATATGCGCTCGGTTCAAGTCCATACGGCTGGAATACAAGGGTCTCATGCGGCTGAGCGACTTGCCGCATGAATGTTTATGCGGTCAAGTACTGCCATGCGGCCAGAGAACTGTTCTTCTTCTCCAAAATTTCTGAGAAGAAGAACACCATGAACCCATGCTTCCAAGCTCCATGAAACCTTCATCCAGAGTCCAAATCCGAACTTCCATAGGTCAAAATGGGGCAGAACAAAATTCTCTACAACATGGAACCATAAAAACTTAGAAATAGCAAGATTAAATAGATCAAAACCCAAGAAATCTGAAAATAAGATAAACTTAGATCTACAAGAATCTGGCCATGGAAAGTAAAAATGCCAAGTACTAAAGTATGTTAGAATGCTGTAAAGAAGAGAATGGAACAATAAAATTAGAGTTCCTCCATGAAGCAAGCTGTACTTGCCTAGACCTCTCTCTCTCTTTCTGGTAGGTGAAGAAGTTATGGTGGAGAAGAAGAAGAGTAATGAGGAGAGAGAAAGGAGAATGGGTAATAAATACTAATGGTGGTGGTAGGTAGGGGTTCACCCTTGGTTCATGATGAACCAAAGCAAAACCATGCCAAGCCGAACCAACCCAAGAATAAACCAAGCCATGAAGAAAGCTAAGCAAGGAATCATGCAATACAAGATAAAATACTTACACGTATTCCAAAAATATGTAATACGAACCACAGGCATTACAACTCTACCCACCTTAAAAGAATTCTATCCTCGAAATTTAATTAAGAGGCTAGAGAGATGAGGACAAGCTATATTAATCACATGCAAGCTATAACTAGGTAGGCAATCACTCATTCAAGCAAGGAATCGAAGGCATGAGACATAAGGAAGACATTATACCTCACGAGTCAAACAAGTCGGGATATCGCGATCGGATATCATCCTCACGCTCCCACGTTGACTCCCCTAAAGTGTGATGACCCCAAGCAACTCGGACTAACTTGATAGTCTTGTTCTTGAGTATCTTCTCTCTCCGGTCCAATATAGACACGGGCCTCTCCTCATACGAAAGGTTGGCACCAACAACCAATTCCGAATGATCCAGGATGTGGCTCGGGTCTGGGATATACCATCGTAATTGGGATACATGGAACACGTCATGCACCTCGCTTAGCGACGGCGGAAGAGCGAGACGATAGGGCACATCTCCTACTCGCTCCAGAATATCGAACGGCCCTATCTATCTAGGACTAAGCTTTCCCCGTGCGCCGAAACGAATGATGCCACGGTTAGGCAAAATCTTCAGAAATACATGGTCGTCGACAGAAAACTCGAGAGGGCGCCGATAAGAATCGGTCCAATGGCGCTGGCGATCCTAGGCAACTCGAAGATGATGCCGGACTCTTCTGACCACTTCAACTGTCTGGGCAATCATTTCTGGGCTAAGCATCTGCCTCTTTCCAACATCATCCCAGGCTAGCGAGGATCGGTACTTCCTACCATACAGTGCCTCGAACGGTGCCATCTGGATACTGGCCTGGAAAGTATTATTGTACGAGAATTCCACCATGTGCAGGTGATCTTCCCACGAACCACCGAAGTCAAGTGTACAGGACCGCAACATATCTTCAAGAGTCTGGATTGTACGCTCCGACTGTCCATCTGTCTGCGGGTGATAAGCTGAACTGAACTGGAGGTGAGTTCCCAAACTTTTTTGCATGCTACGCCAAAAGTGCAACGTAAATCTTGAATCTCTGTCCGAAGTGATGCTGACTGGTACACCGTACAATCTGACAATCTGCCTGAGGTACATCTCTGCTAACTGAGCTGTCGACTGACCAACTCGGAATGGGAGAAAGTGAGCTACCTTCGTGAGCCTGTCAACTATAACACAAATAACATCTCGACCAGCTGGGCACCTAGGTAATCCAGTCACAAAATCCATGGTCACATGTTCCCACTTCTATTCTGGAATCGGCAGGGGCTGAAGAAGTCCAGCGGGCCTCTGATGTTCAGCCTTAACTTGTTGGCAGACTAAACAACGAGAGACAAACCGGGCTATCTCCCTCTTCATGCCATTCCACCAAAAGTGCTGACGAATATCCCGGTACAGCTTCGTACAGCTTGGATGAATGGAATACTGAGAACTGTGAGCCTCTGCCATGATTTCCTGTCTGATATCACCACTGGGTGCACAAAGATGCTTACCATGCCTAAGTGTACCATCTTCATGAATGCACAACTCTGGTCGCCTTCCTGCCTCACACTCTGCTCTAAGTCGCTGAAGCTTGGAATCTGCTGACTGCGCCATCCGGATCCTCTCAACTATGGCGGACTGAACTTGCATACTGGCCATCAATGCTACTCTGGAAGGGAGGACAACTTCAATACCCATCTTCTGAAGATCTGCTAACAGCTCTGGTTGCGCTGTTAGGAAATAAACTCCGGCTCTCCTGCTCAATGCATCTGCAACGACGTTGGCCTTCCCGAAATGATACTGCAAGTTGACATCATAATCCACAAGAAGCTCCAGCCACCTCCTCTGACGCATGTTAAGATCCTTCTGGGTGAAAACATACTTCAGGCTCTTGTGGTCAGTAAAAATCTCCACGTATCTCCGTACAAGTAGTGCCTTCACAACTTAAGTGCAAACACTACTGCTGCCAGCTCCAAGTCATGGGTTGGATAATTCCTCTCATGATCACGAAGTTGACGTGACGTATAAGCTATTACCTTTCCATGCTGCATCAGAACACATCCCAAGGCTCTGCCTGAAGCATCACAATATACCGAGAATCCTCCATTTCCATCTGGAAGTGTGAGAATGGGAGCCATCATCAAGCCTCGCTTCAATTTCTCAAATGAATCCTAGCACTCTGCTGTCCAAGCAAACTGCACCTCCTTGCGGGTCAACTGGGTCAATGGCACCGAGATCCGGACAAAGTCTGAAATAAATCGCCGGTAGTAACCGGCCAATCCGAGAAAACTGCGAACCTCTGCAACTGTGCTGGGCACCGACCATGACTCAACAGCCACAATCTTCTGGGGATCCACTTCTACTCCTCCTCGAGTGATGATGTGACCCAAGTACGAAATACGATCGAGCCAGAACTCGTATTTACTGAACTTGGCATACAATTGGTACTCCCTGAGAATCTGAAGAACCACATGGAGATGCTGCTCATGCTCCGCTTCACTCCTGCTATAGACCAGGATGTCATCCAGAAACACAATCACGAACTGATCCAAATAAGGCATGCAGATACGATTTATGAGGTCCATGAATACAGCCGGCGCATTGGTCGCTCCAAATGGAATCACTAGGAACTCCCAATGCCCATATCTAGACCTGAAAGCTGTCTTCGGGATGTCCTGCTCTCTGACTTTGATCTGATGATATCCTGAGCGCAAGTCGATCTTCGAGAAAACTGCTGCCCCTTTGAGCTGATCAAACAAGTCATCTATCCTCGGGAGAGGGTATCTGTTCTTGATTGTCACTGAGTTCAAGGTACGATAATCAACACATAACCTGGACGTACCATCCTTCTTTTTCACAAGAAGCATCGGAGCTTCCCAAGGCGATCCACTAGCACGAATGAATCCCTTGGTTCGAAGTTCTTCAATCATCTTGTACAAGATCTCCAATTCTGACGGCGCCATCCTGTAGACTCTCTCTGACACTAGGGCTGTCCCAGGAATAAAGTCTATGGTTTACTCGATCTTCCATTCTGGCGGCATACCTGGAAGCTCTTCTGGGAAAACATCTGAAAACTCTTCGACTATCCAAGGCAACTGCACTGCTGCTACTGCCATCCGCAATACTGGAGGAGAAGGCTCAACTTCGCCCCGGGAAAAGGAAAACTCTGGCTCGCCTGGGATGCTAAAAACAACCCTACCAATATGGCAGTCTATTCTAGCATACTGGTTTCTCAACCAATCCATCCCTAAGACCACATCATAATCGGCCATTGGAAACTCTATCAATCTAGCGAAAAATTCTCTACCGCTAACTACGATACGACACGAGAAAAACACTCTATCGACTCCCACAAGTCCGTTACCAGTAAGTATATTAAGCCTTACTGATAATGACTCGGGCTCCAATCCTATCCGTGTCGCGAATCGTGCAGACATAAAAGAATACGATGCACCAGAATCAAATAAAGCTGAAGCTGGAAAGGAGTTGACGAGAATAGTACCTGCCACTACCTCTTCTGGTGCTAATCTTTCCTCTGCGGTCATCACCATAGCTTGACCATGCCCTCGTGGTGCTGGTCCCCTCTGCTGAAATCCTCACTGCCTATTCTGACTCAAGGCTTGGGCTTGAGCATGCTGCTGGGGGTTTGTTGCTGGAATGCCATGGACTGAGACGGCAAGTGCCTCGACAATAGATAATGCTGCTGCTGGACCGGAGCTGGTCCTCTCACCGAAGAGCTAGAAAGGTTGGACGATGATGAACCACCCCTATTCGGGCAGGATCCAACCCTATGGTCTGGTGCTCCATAAGCCAGACACAATCCCTGTGCCCTGCGACACTCTGCCACTACATGGCCTGGCTTCCCACAATGAGAACATCCCACTGCGGAAGACTGCTTCTGCTTCTGCTGCTGCTGCTGGGGGTATGTCGGGGTTGAATGCTGAACCGACGTCACTGAGGCCGCTCGCCTCGGAGCTCCAATGGTCAAAGCCCTGGCTGTCGGGGCTGGGGTTGAAGACTGATTCATCTGGCCGTAGGATCTCTTCCGACCTCCGGCCCTATCTACAATCCTCTGGGAGGTATATTCATGCCTCCTAGCTGCTCTCAAGACTGCATCAAAAGTCTGATGCTCAAACTACTCAACTACCAACAAAATCTCCAGGTGAAGCCCCTGCTGAAATCGCTGGGCTCTATCATACTTAGTTGCCACCAAGGTGGGAGCAAACCGACTGAGCCTTAAAAACTCGGCCGCATATCCGTCGACCGTCCTGCCCATCTGCTTCAGATTGGTGAATCTCGTCTGTAGATCATACCGAGCTACGGTATCAAAATATTTGGTCTGTAATCTCTCTCTGAATACTGCCCAAGCAATGGGTGCTGCTAATCTAACGGCCTGAGCCGCCCACCAGCTGCGGGCAAGATCTAATAACTGCAAGCGCACCACGGCTACCTTCTCTTTCTCTGGAGTCCTAGCTGCTTCTAGAATCACCTCTGTGTCCTGAAGCCAAGCATCTACGGCGATAGCATCTTCACTACCGTCGAAGAAGGAAGGGTTCAAGCGCTTGAAGCTGTTGGCCGTGCTGTTACCCTGATGACCTCCTCTGGTTAGAGCATCCGTCACTGTCTGGTACAAGGCATCTCCTCGACGATCTTGGAAAGCTATCAAGGTCCTGACGAGACCTACCAAAGTGCCAACATCAGGTTCTACAGGTTGGACGGGCTGAACTGGTGGCTCTCCGCCAGAAGGCACGACTCTGGAGGCTACTCCGAAATGTTGGGCTTGATCCCCTGGTTGCGGCTGGTCCACGAAAAGTGCTCTGTCTTGCTGACCGACAGGTCCAGGAACGATGCCGCTGAAGAAGATGACATGGAGAACAATAAGGAAGGACCAGGACAGGTCAATGATACAAGCATATGATCCGGACAAGAATCCAGGGATTCAGAAGATATGAGCAGAGATCAAAGACGAATACTGATTGAGACATCTATTCGGCAAACCCTCACATATCTAGATTTTTAAGACCGGCATGGGCCACCACTTAAACCATGTCACGCCCCAGAACCAGAATACTGGAGAGTGGGGGCAGACATAGCCAGCTACGTATATGAAATGGAATCCATCTCGCTATACAGTCACGGCTGTCTAGATACATGAGGGTTTACTACAAGACAACAGTCTCCTATGGTCATAAATAAGCCCTGTGTCTCAATCATCAGCAAGTAGGTAAAAGTCACAAGATGTATGATCATTAAATATACAATAATAAGGCATCCCAAATATTACATATTCAGCTGATCATGAAGCTAGTCGTTACAAAATGTTAGGACTAGCAATAGTTTAGTTATACATGATCAACCCTAGGATCTGTCAATCATGTTACAGCCCGTAGACAGACAGTGAGTAAGTGCAATCGAGCTAAACAGGTGCTCGTCGGCTAAACGCCTCAAAAGAATATTTTTAAAATAAAGTGGAAGATCAAAAATAAACCCACTCGTTGCCCTGGTTACGTCTAGTGGCCACCATCGGGCTGGAAAGTCGGTAGATCCTCTGGAGCTGCTCCGAAATCTGGCCATACAAAACCAGCTGGATCAGACCCCAGAAAGAGCAAGTGCCATAAAGGAAGCTTCACTTAGGAACTAAAACCAGCAATTAGCATAGAAGATAGTAATATATATAGTAAAACTGGAGAAATATAACATTACGAGGATATACGGTAAGATAACCATGGAACCATTCAGATAACCAGGTTACAATCCTTAAACCAAACAAGGACCGGGATTAACCCTTCGTCTGAACCGAACTTGGTTTCTCCCATTTATCAGCAAGATAATATAAGAAAATCAGAACATGTAACAATCTTATACAGGATCAAGGCAAGACTAGACTGATTATTCCCCATTCAACAATCACGGCCAAGCAATAAGTACGGCTTGATACTTTAACTAGCTAGGGTTATCACAGGCCTAGTTACTAGCAAGATGCAGTGAGATTATTCTACAGCCACAAGCCCCGCAGGACCATCCAGGTTACCCAGGTCAAAAATTAGGGGTTGAATTTAGGTGGGTACATTGTCCAGGAAACGCATGTACCCTTAAGTAGCTTGAAGGGTGCAACACATGACAGTGTGCTGGAAATGTGCCCTACTCGACGGCAGGCTACAGATCCCAAGCGCGCCCTGGTAACGGGATTGCCTATAGCTGGGAGATCTCTTTAAGACTAATGTATTAATCTAGTTGTTAGCCTTAGTCCATTTTAATAGGTACTCCTGACCATGGTACTCAGGAGTCCCCTCCTAGACATGATGCAAGACAGGACTGAATTATTTGTACAAGCACAATCGCCCACGCTGTCCAGGTTACTTATACAGGTCATGTCATGTCAGGTTGCCGTCGCAACAACTTATCAAGATATATCATGTCCGGTTTACTATGTCAAGTTCACTTGTCAGGAGTGCGCCACGACGGGCCACTATCAGGTCATGTCATGTTTACTTGTCAGGAGTGCACCCCTACGGGTCACTATCGTGTTCAGGGTACATGTACAGGGCATCATAGTGCAAGCATTCAATCAGGAGACCCAAGTTATGCTGAGGTTACAAGACATGAATTATCAGTAAAGATCAATTAATAATAATAACAATTTAAATAGCAGGACAAGGCACAGGGAGGAGTCCTGCGGCTCAGATCACTAGAACCCATGCGGCCAGTAAAGGAGAGCGCATACGACTTGGTAAGGACAGGGGCATGCGGCTAGGAAGGCACGGGGGTGCATGCGGTCCCAAGAAGTCGGGTCTCATACGGCCAGCGGAAGAGTGGGTCTCATGCGGCGGGAATTGGATGAGCGCATGCGGCAGAATAGGAGCCTCAGCCTTATGCGGCTGAACTGACCGAGTCCCATGCGGCCAGGGGAGGACGGTGGCATATGCGGCTAGATGTGATGGGTGCACATGCGGCTGACGGGAAGCGAGTCCATGCGGCTGGCACGGATCGAAGCTCCATGCGGCCAATGGAAAAGGCTGTATGCGGCCAAGAAGGAAGTAGGCTTATGCGGCTAAGGGCGAGTTGGTCCCCATGCGGCTGGAAGGGACTGAGGACTTATGCGGCCAGGGAATTCCAGTCGTATGCGGTGCTGAGAAGTTCAGGTATATGCTCTCGATTCAAGTCCATGCGGCTGGAATACAAGGGTCTCATGCGGCTGAGCGACTTGCCGCATGAATGTTCATGCGGTCAAGTACTGCCATGCGGCCAGAGAACTGTTCTTCTTCTCCAAAATTTCCGAGAAGAAGAACACCATGAATCCATGCTTCCAAGATCCATGAAACCTTCATCCAGAGTCCAAATCCGAACTTCCATAGGTCAAAATGGGGCAGAACAAAATTCTCTACAACATGGAACCATCAAAACTTAGAAATAACAAGATTAAATAGATCAAAACCCAAGAAATCCGAAAATAAGATAAACTTAGATCTACAAGAATCTGACCATGGAAAGTAAAAATACCAACTACTAAAGTATGTTAGAATGCTGTAAAGAAGAGAATGGAACAATAAAATTAGAGTTCCTCCATGAAGCAAGCTGCACTTGCCTAGACTCTCTCTCTCTGGTAGGTGAAGAAGTTATGGTGGAGAAGAAGAAGAGTAATGAGGAGAGAGAAAGGAGAATGTGTAATAAATACTAATGGTGGTGGTAGGTAGGGGTTCACCCTTGGTTCATGATGAACTAAAGCAAAACCAAGCCAAGCCGAACCAACCCAAGAATAAACCAAGCCATGAAGAAAGCTAAGGAAGGAATCGTGCAATACAAGATAAAATACGTACACGTATTCCAAAAATACGTAATACGAACCACAGGCATTACATGATCATACGAGTGTTTATCTGCTCCCTAGACATGGTTGTCAGAACCTCCAAAGCTCTGGTGCCAATTGTTGGAAACGTGGTGTGATCCGAACCGGAGTTGGCCCATGAGGTGCGATATTGAATTGGGCTCATATGCGTTAAAAAAGAATTCTCATGTAAGGCCTGAACCAATTCCAATTATCTACACCTCATGATCCCACCTCCTACTCGATGAGGGACTAAATTACCAACTCCATTGTCACCCTTTTTTTGAGGGCTCTACCGAAAACGAGATACAATCCAACAAAGACCTGATGTGGAATTTTCTGCATTGCTAGGATTGTTTGGATTTGGTTTGTGGGATTGTTTGAATTTGTTTTTGGTGTGGAATTTTATACATCAGTGGGATTGTTTGAATTTGGTGTATGAAATTGTTTGGGTTTGGTGTGATGCATCAATGGGATTGCTTGAATTTTTTTTGGTATGGAAAGGATTGTTTGGATTTTTTTTTTTTTTTGGGTGTAATGCATTAGTGGGATTGTTTGGATTTGTTTTTGGTGTGAAAGGGATTGTTTGAATTTGTTTTTGGTATAGAATTTTCTGCATCAAAAACAAATTCAAATAATCCCACAACCAAAATTCCACATCAAAAACAAATTCAAACAATTCCACACACCAAATACAAACAATCCTAACAATACATGAAGATGAAGACATGGGTCTAAGACGAGTATACAGAGACTCCAGTGTGCTGAGGATCGACGAGGAGGTTGTGTTGCCGGAGGGGAAGGAGCTACCTGGTGCTCGTCAAGGTTATAGCTGCTGCTATTAAACCAGTGGACTTCAACAAGAGGCAAGGGAAGTCCTTTTTCTCATAAGTTTTCTGCATTTTACTTGTTCCATAGTAAAATAAACTGATATTGGCATATAGTTTGACGCATGCTTGCTAAAACAAACATAAATTGAATATATTACGCTAGCTAGTCCTTCGCCCACACCTAAAATATTTTGGTGTAGTGAAGATTTGAACATGGTAGGAGAGCAACCAATATTCATGTCTTTGGCGTGCACGGCGAGAAGAAAAGGGAGATGCATTAATCAAGCTCCTTATCAAAATTAACCTTTGACTTTTTCAAAATGGACCTTCGATCTGCATGCAAGGGCGAAACCATACTGTAGACTAAGGTGGGCTACGGTCCATCCATTTTTTCCATATGAGTTAGTCCGAAGCCCATACCCCTGCTCTTTTATTAAGACCAAATCCACCCCCTCCCCCTCACAACACGAACATGTCGGACACTATAGGATACTAATAGCCCACTTAAGTCTACAATTCCATAGTTCAATAATTG
>JANAVB010009400.1:16827358-16862358 GCA_029216955.1 Iris pallida
TCAAGTCCGAAGATAATAATATATGACAATAGATCACAAATAGTCCAGAAGATAAGTTCCTATATATGCGATAGTCGTCATAATATGATAATTCGGCTCCGTATGTGGGCCCACAGAATGACCAACAAAGACAAAAGTTAGAAACGACGTCAATTTATGGAATACAATAGTCAAAAGTGAAGGAAATTGAATTACGGACTCATTGAAACTCGCAGAAATAAATTCCGAGTCCTGAATCTCATGATACGACTCAGAACGGTATTGGGTCCGACTGATATGCAAATCGAGACACATCAAAACGATTCCAATTAACAAATTATATATCAAAATTGGCTAAAATTTTGATACAGAACTTTCAATACTCTCGGATCTCGGATACGAGGTTCAAATCTCAAAGTCACTATTGCATATGGAAAGAATTTCTTAAATTAATAAGTTTCGTGCACCAAACTTTGGGTATTGAAACGGTGCATCAAATGCTAATTTTAACGAATGGAAGTTTACAGTGCTAGAGTTAAATATACCGGCTATGGAATAGTGAATAAAAATTGAAGATCCAACGGTGTCGGATTCGAAGTTATCAATGTCAAAAGTTCGGACTTTGATCTGAAATAAAATATATACTCAGCCAACAGCCAACTTTGCACCGACTTGAGCTCTCAGACTGGTTTCTGCAAACATTCAGAAACTCAAGTGTGATCAGTCCACTTTGATCACCGATTCTATCTATCAAAACCATTCTATTTGAATTGCAATTTGACCAGAGGTTTGAGGAAAGTACCAGCTATGGCTATGCAAAGGATCGATCGGATACGAGTTTGGGTGAGTGAGGAAGGAGATCCCCCTTCCCAAAATAGGGGAGGAAGAACTGTGACGATTACTTTCGTCATGATGAAAAGTAGAAGTGATCATAGGAATTGGAAGCGATTGGTTGTCGGGAACCACCGGGGAGTGTCGAAGGAGTTTGGGGACACGCCGAAGAATGTCAGGGAAGCCTGAGATGCGTCAGCGAGGCGGCGAAGCGACTGAACAGCTTCATTCGATTCGTTGGCCGG
This sequence comes from Iris pallida, assembly GCA_029216955.1. Taxonomy (NCBI): domain Eukaryota; kingdom Viridiplantae; phylum Streptophyta; class Magnoliopsida; order Asparagales; family Iridaceae; genus Iris; species Iris pallida. Next base: position 16,828,414 of record JANAVB010009400.1, read on the forward strand.
CGAATCGCTCGATCTAATCGAGCGCAGTTGGATGGGAGGCGTTACGTGACCGGAGGCGACGAGGAATTGGTCGCCAGAGGGTGGCGAACCGACAGGGAGGCCAGGGTACGCCGACGACAACTCGGTCGCGGCAGAAGACATCACGACAGCGGCGTGTATCGCTGTCATTCTCTATCTCGATCTCGATCTCGAACGGTTGGAGGCGACACGCGGTGCGAGATGGCCGGGTCAATCGCCGGAGGTGGCGAAGGAAGGGGTGGGGTCGGCGTCTAGCAAGGATTGAGGAGGAGGAGGAGGAGTTCCCGATAGGGGATTTGGAAAATGGGCGGGAGAGAGGCGAATTGATTTTCTCGTTAAATATAAAGGATAATTGATAAATTGCATAAAAAATTGTATAGTTGCAATTTTCATTTTATTTTCAAAATCTATTCAATCTTCCCTCCAATTCTAACTAATTTTGAATCGAAATCAAGATCTAGGTGTAACGTCCCAAATGTTGCGTTCCGTCCGACGTCAAGTTGTATAACCTTTCCACGGACCAAGATTATGCGAGAAGTTTCTAGAACATTCCAGAAGATGGCAGAACTCTCTGTAAGACGGTGGATTTCTTTGGAAGGCCCAAGATCCTTCTAGGAGGTCCAAAAACCTTCTGGATGACCAATGAAGTTTTCTTTTATGTTCTTAGGGAATAAACCTGGAATATGTCGTTCCAGTTATGGTAGGAAGAATAATCCTTGGAATATTCCTTGCAGGACTTTCCATGTAAAGCTCTATGAACTATTATAAATAATGGAGAGGCCTCATTTGTTACTCACCACCTAAAACTTGTAAGCATTCTCCAAGTCAATAAAGAAATCTTATGAGTCCCACTTTGCTCCACTTTTCTTATTTTCCTTAGATATTTAGCTAAGTCATTTTGAGAAGGCTTGCACGAGTCTTCGAGGAGGAAGATATTGCGCCGCATGGGACGAAGTGCTAGCAAAAACACTAAGTCCGTGACATAGGGCTCTAATTGGCTATTAAGAATATTTGAGTTCCCTTGAAATTTGCTAGGAAACTTCCCTTGGAGGGAAAATAAGTTTGGAGCTTATAATTAAAATTAAAATTAATCTAATTTCAAATTTCATTTACTCAAAAGTTTCTACTAATTTAAGTAATTTAAAATTTAAAAAACTTTTTTGTAGAAGCTTAGTCAGTTACTAATTAATCTCAGTTAGACTAACTACTTCTTAGCTAGGCTTACGAATTAGACAAAAATTAGAATTTAGGATTTAGAAATGAATAATTCGTGAAAAATACCAAAAAAGTTTTAAAAAAATCATTTTAAATTATTTAAAATAATTTAAAAATTCTAAATTGAATTACTCGTATTCTAATGTTACAATGACCCGCCCCCTCCCTTCGGCTACAGCGCCACCGCTACACGAGCAGGGGCTAATCGATTAAGTTTAATATTATAATATCATCAATATTAATGCAATCACTATAATATTGATACTTAAACTTTGCATTGTCCAAACATGTATTAAATGTTATCATATTTGCTACTGTATATTGCTTTAATTATTCGTCTAACATTTATTTGCAGAAAAATAATAAACAACTAACGAAGAAAATATGTTGTGTAAAGAAGGCGTTATACAACAAGATTTTTCTGAACCACCTACGATATCTCCGGAGCATTGCACTCGGGACTTGCGCTGCCCAGTCAATGGACGGGGGTCGAGGAGCAACATGGGGGGGTGTGGTTGGAAACAAAGCACCAGAAAGGTATACATATTTCTTGGTATGTTTATCTTTTGGACAACTGACGTTAATAAAAAAAGCCGCCTTCAAATCTGCTAAAATGTCAGAAAATTGACGTTAATAAAAAAGGCACCCCGCCCGCGCCCCCGCGTCACCGCCGGCCCTGTCCGGCGCCAGCCAACGCGGCCCCCGCCCGCGCGCACCAGCAGCCCCGCGCCAGCCCGCGCGGACCCCCCGGTCGCGGCAACACCTCCGTACGGCCCCCGCGCGCTCACGGCCTCGTGCCCGTGTTTCCCACGGTTCCATCGACTTTTCGACGATCTGTTTTGAGTCCGAGGCATCGCCTCGATATCTCCGTTCCGATAAGTTTCTGTTCCAGAAACTCTCTTTCCTTTATGTCAGAACCCAATTCCTGTTCCGACCAATTGACAGAATAAAGCTCTGTCAATTGGAATAGTTAGTTTAGAATAATTATTTTGGTGTATTTGTGGTGTGGATTAATTAATTAAATGGTTTAATAGTTATTATCTGTTAGATTATAGGAAAGGCATGAGATTAAGTTAGTAATGGTAAATTGTAGGATTGTTGTGCTCTTTTAAGTAATGTAGTTAATACTGCACTACCAAAATACAGCATTTTAGCGATGGCCATTTAGCGACGAAAATTTTCCGTCGCTATTACCGTCGGATCACCGACGGATTTGTGACGAAATACCGACGGAAAGCAGTGGACAATTTTTTTTATTTTTTTATGTCCATATCCGTCGCTACGCCGTCGATAGGTCGTCGGCCATGTAGTGACGGTTTTATATCCGTCGCTAGAACGTCGCATATTTTGGCGGGAAAAGCCTAAAATATTGGCACGAGATTTGACTGACGACTTAGCGACGGAATAATCCGTCGCTACTCTGGCGCGAGATTTACTGACTACTTAGCGACGGAATAATCCGTCGCTAAGTCGTCGCTAAATTTACGTTCCAGACTTAAATTGAAACGACGGGGGGAACTTTTTCATTCCACCCAAATTTCACTCTCTCTCCTCTCTCTCTCTCTCTCTCCCGCGGTGGTCGATCGGCGACCCCCTCTCCTCTCTCTCCCGCGGCGGTGATCGGCGACCCCCTCTCCTCTCTCTCTCCCAAAGGTAATCCCCTCTCCCTCTCCCTCTCTCTCTCTCTCTCTTTCTCTCTCTCTCTCTCTCGCGCGCGCGCGGTGGTCGTGGGTGCAGCGGGCCGGGGGCGTCGGGGGCTGCGGGGGCGGCGTCGACTGCGGGGGGCGGCGGTGGCGGCGGTGGCGGGGGGTGTGGAGGGGGCGGTAGGAGGGGGCGGGAAGCGTTGGAGGGATGGGGGCGCGCGGGGGCTGGCCGCGGGGTGCGGGGGGTTGCGGAGGGGGGCTGGCCGTGCGCGGGGGGCGGGGGGCGGGGGGTGTGGAGGGGGCGGTGGGATCGAGGGGGCGGGCAGCGTTGGAGGGGGGACGATGGGGGCGGGGGCTGGCCACGGGGTGCGGGGGGGGGTATGTGTGGAGGGGGGCTGGCCGCGGGGGGCGGAGGGTGTGGAGGGGCGGCGATGGGAGGGGGCGGGGGGTGTGGAGGGGACGGTGGGAGGGGGCGGACAGCTGCCTCCGTCACTGCCTCTCTCCTGGCTAGCGACGTCATTTAGCGACGGCGACCAATAACGTCGTTATTTATTGAAAATAGCGACGTCATAAAAATAACGTTGCAAAACGTCGCTGGCTAGCGACGTTCTGCGACAGGCATAAATATTCGTCGCTGATGAGCGACGAATAGCGACGTATTATTAAATCACGTCGCCATGTGGGAAACTTCCTATTTGGACACATCAAGTGTTTGATTTATTGTTGGAATAAATATTTTGTATATTTATTCTCAGATTTTAGATGTGTTCTTGAGAGTATCTCATGGTATCATATTGCCTATATATATATACCATTGCAGCAGCAGCAATGCAGCAGCTGCAGCAGAAGCATGCAGCAGCAGCAGCAGTTAAATGCAGCAGCAGCAGCAGTTAAATGCAGCACGGGGAGGGGGCCGGGCATTGTTGGGGTGGCTTACTGCATCCATATTGCACCTGCCCAGCTCATCATCCCTTGTGTGCAGTCAGATGATACCCCTACTACTATTTTGTCCTGCATACTATAGTTATATGTTCAGTCACAGTTTATAACTAGTGTTCTTTCCATAGCAGTAGCAGACCCATTCGTTTGAGTATCAGTCCAATATTGGTTCTATATCACTTGGGTATGTGATAGACCTTAGACTTCATCTTTTCCTTTTTAAATGAATTGTCTACACAAATAAGTACTTATCAAAAATCTGTTGTTTTCTGTGTATGGAGTGTTTTGTTGGCATGGGATGATGGCTTTTGAATTACATTGGACTAAAAACTGAGAATTAGTACACTGTTTGTGTTTACTGATTTAAGGATGATTAAATCATTAGGTTTAATCCTATGTCATGTCTGGATTTAAGTTATATGTTATGATTCATGTTGGCATGGGGATTTTGGTTTTTGAATTTGAGCTGTTACATTCTTTTACATTCTGTTACATATACATACCAGATGGCACCCATGACCCGAGGAGCGGCACGTCGTTTGAAGAAAACAGTGAATGCTGAGGTGGCTCCTCCTACAGTTGAGGAGGAAGTGGCACCGGTTGCTAGTGAGACCGGGAGTTCTAGTCATCCAGCACCGGTAGCTAGTAATGCCGAGAGTGCTTTTGTTGCAGTCCTGGCAAGGGACGACGCCTCTCCTCGCACCAAAAATCTCGCTTTTCGGAGGTGGTTGCGTGAAAGTATCACATGAGCGTTTGCGTGAGCAGCGTGGCAAGCATTAGCTATTAGTACTTATTTGTATTGGACTATTTTTATTGGGTTGTTTTGGTTTTAGACTATTTGTATTGGACTACATATATGAATTAGAACTGTGTCAATCTCTGGATTATATTGGACTACGACACCGCGGTAACATAGTTCCTGCAGCCATTCGACTGGCGAGGCAGAAACTATGTATCCGTAGATAAAGTGGACTGTCCTCCGACCCTCATCCCTCGGCAATGATGATACGACAACCAACCGGAGAGGATACTCCGAGAGATCCATCTGGGAGGGACGTATAATCTGAGAGATCACCTTTACAAGAATTATATCAGTAGTAGGATTGAGTGCTGGAGGAGATGTTATCAGAGTATACGTCCTACTCAGACGGGTCTCTCACCGTTACTATTTTTTTCTGACAGCATGGTGGATGTGCTCCGTCCACAGATTCTGGCTTCGAGCCAAAACTTTGTTCCGGAGTTCAAGTGGACATCTTTGGTGTATAGCTCGAGGGAAAGGTTCCTGACAGCATGGTGGTCTCCTCTGTCAAAGTATCCGTGCTCATCCCACATGGGTTGTGGGACGAGCACGGATACTTTGACAAACGAGACTACCATGCTGTCAGGAACCTTTCGCTCGAGCTATACACCAAAGATGTCCACTTGAGCTCCGGAACAAAGTTTTGGCTCGGAGCCAGAATCTGTGGACGGAGCACATCCACCATGCTGTCAGAAAAAAAATAGTAACGGTGAGAGATCCATCTGAGTAGGACGTATACTCTGATAATATCCCCTCCAGCACTCAATCCTACTACTGATATAATTCTTGTAAAGGTGATCTCTCAGATTATACGTCCCTCCCAGATGGATCTCTCGGAGTATCCTCTCCGGTTGGTTTGTGTTCTGAGCCATCCGTTCTCACAGAGGGTCCTTTTTTGGATTCTATATTTTGTATTTTGGTTTCTGTATTTTGGTTTCTATATTTTGTATTTTGGTTTCTGTATTTTGTTACATTCTTCAGATACTAGATACGATAAGAACATATACATTCTTTTATATTCTGTTACATATACTTACCAGATAACACCCATGATGGGTGACCAGGACATAGTCCCTGCAGCCATTCGACTGGCGAGGCAGAAACTATGTATCCGTAGATAAAGTGGACTGTCCTCCGACCCTCATCCCTCGGCAATGATGATACGACAACCAACCGGAGAGGATACTCCGAGAGATCCATCTGGATAGGACGTATACTCTGAGAGATCACCCTTACAGAAATGATATCAGTAGTGGGATCGAATGTTGGAGAAGATATTATCACAGTATACGTCCTCTCCTCCACGATGGCTCTAGACCCATCTGCTCGTCCCAGCTTCCATTCTTCTTATTTGACTCTCTCAGCCACACATGATATCCAGCTCAAGTGTAGAGTAGGCGAAAAAGAAGGGGACAGGAATAGGAGGGGAAAGCAGCACAGCCGGCGGCATGACCCGGAGGAAGTACAGAGGTTTTCTTCAACATACGTAGGAGAACTATAAGGATTTATCTTTTCACAATATGTCATCTTGTCAAAGACCCTTAATGTGACAACCATGTTACCGCGGTGTCGGAAGACTAACATGTCATAATTTTATAAGCCGTGTGTTTTGACATAATCATCCCAACTCTTTCCTCCTGTGTCGTAATCTCGCATTATTACATAGAACTGAAATCCGGTTGGGAGGATTATGTCAAAACACACGGCTTATAAAATTATGACATGTTAGTCTTTCGACACCGCGGTAACATGGTTGTCACATTTAGGGTCTTTGACAAGATGATATGTTGTGTTTACATATATCCTTATAGTTCTCCTACGTATGTTGAAGAAAACCTCTGTACTTTCTCCGGGTCATGCCGCCGGCTGTGCTGCTTCCCCCTCCTATTCCTGCCCCCTTTTTTTCCGCCTACTCTACACTTGAGCTGGATATCATGTGTGGCTGAGAGAGTCAAATAAGAAGAATGGAAGCAGGGACGAGCAGATGGGTCTAGAGCCATCGTGGAGGAGAGGACGTATACTGTGATAATATCTTCTCCAACATTCGATCCCACTACTGATATTATTTCTGTAAGGGTGATCTCTCAGAGTATACGTCCTACTCAGATGTATCTCTTGGAGTATCCTCTCCGGTTTGGTTGTCTTCTGAGCCATCCGTTCTCACACTTAAAATACAGGGATTGGATTCTGTGTTTCGTATTTTCGGCGAACCCAGGGATTGGATTCTGTATTTTGTTTTTTGGTTTCTGTATTTTGTTTCCAGCTCCATTTGCATTAATCTACGGTACGACATGGTGATCAGGACATATATAGTCCCTGCAGCCATTCGACTGGCGAGGCAGAAACTATGTAGCCGTAGATAAGTTGACTGTCCTCCGACCCTCATCCCTCGGCAATGATGATACGACAACCTATCACTATATCTTATATAGTAGTAGATGATGTCTTAGTATTACATTATGTGAGTTCATCTTGATTCTGTTACGTTCTTCAGATACTAGATACGATAAGATCATATACTACACCATATGTACAGAACATAGATGATTCACACTAATGTATGCTAGAATGAATTTTGGGTTGTGTATTCTGAGCCATCCGTTCTCACACTTGAAGATAAATTTTCAGTATAACGACGGATATTAGGTTACTCTTCAATATAATTGATGTCTATTCTTGGATAATTGGTGTGCATTAAATTCGTATGTGCATATTTCGTCTATGTAATTTTTGGATATATACCTACGCTGGGTTATAAGCGATGATCTGATATACAAAGGAGGTGCTGCCGAAATTTTTGTAGACATTTGGATACATTGTATGTTCGGATATTTTTTTTATGTTTGGATAATTTAATGTTGGATATTGGATATATTGTGTTGGTAATATTTTGTTGGATATTGGTGTCGGATATGGATATTTTGCATATGGATATATGGTGTTGGATATTGGATACGTTGGATATTCGTGTTGGATATGGATATATGGTGTTGTATATGGATATTTTGCATGTTTGATATTGTGTTGGATGTGTTGTATAAACAGGAAAGAGTCTGTTTGCAGTATATTTTTTTTCAAAAATTAGAAGTTAGCGACGGACTGGCGACCACTCAGCGACGGATAGTCCGTCGCTAACTGGAGAAACTGAGTTTAGCGACGGAGTGGCGACGTAAAAACCATCGCTACCTGGAGCATTTCAATAAAGCGACGGATTGGCGACGGACTATCCGTCGCTAACTGTAGGAATTTAATGTATCGACGGATTGGCGACGTAATATCCGTCGCTACCTGGAGTATTTTACATTGAGCGACGGTTTAGCGACGGAATATCCGTCGACCTGGTTCTGTTTGATGGCCATAAATTTTGCAGTTAGCGACGGACGTTTTGTCGCTAATACGACGCTAATCCGTCGTACACCTCGGCGGATTAGCGACGGCATAACGACGACCTGCCGTATGGGAAAATCTCTGATACGCTTTTGCCGACAAATTTACGACGGATTAGCGACGGATATTGGGTATCAGAAAATCACTGATACGGTTTTGCCGACTCATTAGCGACGGAGTTTTCCGTCGCTAACTCTATATCCTGATACATGTTTTGACGAAAGCTAGTCGGTAATCCGTCGCTATATATATTTAAATGCGCCGACGGTATTCCGTCGCTAAGTCGTCGCTGAGCGACGGAGTAGCGACGGATATGTTTTAGCGACGAGGTTATTCCCGACGGCTGTTTTACCAAAATATCCGTCGGTAATCCGTCGGTATTTATTTTTGGCGACGGACTACCGACGGATAAGGCCGTCGGTAAATACATGTATTTTGGTAGTGCTGTTATAGTAAATATTGGCCTGTTTATGTTTATAGTAAAATATATTTTTCAATAATAATTTGTCGAATTATTAAGAATTATGGAAATAAAATTATTAGTAATAGTGGTATATTATTATTAATTGATTTCGCCAAAAATATTATTGTTTGTCACTAGAAAACTTATATATATTTTCTAAAAACATTTTATACCAAAAGCTTTCAATAATTATAATAAATAATAAAATATATTATTTCTATAATTTAGTTTACTTGCTAAATTAAATTAATTTCGGTAAATAAATGGTTTGAGTAAGAATAACAAAAATGTTTTGCTATTTAGTTAAATCGTTAGTTTGATAAAAACTGTATTTTCATAAAGTACTATTTCGCAAATTAAAAGCTAATTTTCCATTTATGATTAAAAAAGGGGCTAAAAATGTATTTCTAGGAAAAAGTGTTTTTTGGTAAATTATTTCTAATTAGTAAAAAATATTTGTTTTGGAAAATCTAATTTCCTTTTTAATTATTAACCTCTAAAAATACGATTTAGAATTTTTTTTCTTAATATTTATTTCGACAAAACATATTTTATTCAAAAACGATTATTTTGTCAATTATTATTTTGTAATAAAATCTATTTTTAAAAATATATAATTATTTTCCAATTAGGTTTTCCAACCTACCAGACTTAGTCTCTAGTGTTGTTCTTTAGAAATAATGCGTAGTTCTAGTTACTAAAATCTGGTACTACGATCTTGTAGGTTTTGTTCCCTAAAACCTTAGCAGTTACCACTTGTTGCTTCCCATGCCAAGGAACAGTCTGAGACAAGTTTATATCTATTTCATGTCTGTATTGTTACTTTAATAATTAAATGTATGCATCAGTTGATTTCATATAGTATAGTGACACTGATTCACCGTGGATCCCTCTCGAACTCCACATCGATTGACGGATTGCTTGATTGCTATATTGACTTATTGACTCATTGACTCGGGAATTGCTTGGGGGAGTAGTATAACGTCTGTGACCAAAGCCAAAATTCTCGCTTGTCTCTCTCGCGCGAACCTCTGCCACACAGGGGGTTGAGCCGTACCGTATACTATTTGTTTCGGCCGAAACATTAGTATACATATTGCCTCTATCCCAGCAGGCCACAGGTCCTGTTATATACTCAAAACACTAGTTTAGCATTGCATCATTTTTGACATTGAGATCATATTGCTTGTTGTCTTTTACTATTAATTACAAAAACATATAAAGTTTCTTAAACTGCCTCACATTTTCATTTATTGTTAATTTAGAAATGCTAGATGTGAAAGAAATATGTTTCTTGTTCACTCCTGACTGGAGACCCAACATTTTTAGGTAATTGCGATAAGGAGGAGCTAGCTTATTGTTCTTTCTACGAGCCTGACTTGGGTCCCGCAGATTCGGCTGAACCAGAACCAGGAACTCCAGAACCATAAATGTTGGCATAGTTTTTGTCACCCCCAGTTTCCATGAACAGTGGTATTTTGGTAATTTTCCACTTTAAAATTATTTTGAAATTGTTTATTTATTTATTGTATTATTTTGGGGTTGTTTGAGTCGGGTTCGAATTTTAACTCATTCCGACTTGTATCGGGGACCCGGGATAGTTTTGACTCTAGCGGGCCCACACACTAGTTAGCCATGGCCCACATGTTAGTTATTTTAGTTAGTGACTAGACTAAATTATTTTGGTTAGTATTAATTGAGATTAATATTTTAGAAATGACCAAACTACCCCCGACTTAAACCCCTTTCCATGTATTAGTAAATAGAGAGGGAGCTTTTGGACTTTTCCTAATAAGACAAAACCTCCTTTTGGCCGGCCACATTAGCATGGATAGACTCCATCATCCAACATTATCCACTCCTTCATTCTCTCTCTTGTTCTTCCCCAAATTAGTTAGAGAGCAATCCCTAATCAAACCATCACCAAATCCTTCCATTTCTCCACCAAATCTTCTTCCTTCCTTCTCCATTCAAGCCAAGGAGGGAGCTACCCAAGTATGAGAGGATTCGGAGCTTGTCCGTGTCCGTTTGGGATTCCTACGTGTCGGTGGCGTATCGGGATCGATTCGAGTCACCGAGAGGTATAAATCCCTTCCTTTCCTCATTTCTCTCATGCATTAGAATGGTATTGACCTATAGGAATGACCCCCATGGTTTTGTGCCCATTGGTGTCCATTTCGTGTCCATTTGGACACTTGTAGAGGTGTCCTATGGGAAGGATCGTGTCCTAATGGGGGAAAACCCTATTTGGACACTTGTGGAATCATTTGTGTGTCGATTTAATGTGTTCTAATATTAATTCCAAATTTTACTATGTCACGACCCACACCCACTGTGAGGGTACGAATACGTAACGACGCCCAGCCTACGCCGCAGTGTCGGCGGTAGAGCGCTGTCCTAGGTTACTATCTAACCAGCAACTCACGCAATTATAATTTACTCATCATGATCAACTCCGAACGGAGGACAAGTATAAGATATTGAACTCAATCACAGTCTAAGCACGATAAGATAAACACAGAAGAATTAAACTAAGAATAGAAGAACAACTACAAAAATAATAACAACTCTCAACAATCTCAAATACTACACAAGTCTCAAAACTTCTATAACAAGTTCAACATGGAAACAAATGCTAGTCTACAAAACAAAATCCCGATCACTCCTGAGTGTCGGGGCCAAAGGTAGTCATCCCGTCGTCGGGTCCATAATAAGCAGGGCATGTGTCCTCACGACAATCATCTGTAAAATTTCAACAGGTCCAGTCAGGACAGGAACGAGTACAACTCATCAAGAAATCCCAATTAAATGATAGAGAACTATAAAGCAGTTATAGACAGTTTTATTGATGAATATGGCAGTTATATACAGGTGATGATATGAAGAACAGATAAGATACAAGGGAAGTAAGTAACTAAAACAAGAGAAGAATGATGGCAATGAAGACTGTAAAATAAATCTAGCTGAACTAAAGTAACATAATAAGTCCAGAATGTAAATGTAAACAAGTGCAAAACCCAAATAAATCCAGATAACATGAATTTGATACCAGGTGGTTCCAGTACAAGATGAGTCCGGTATAAGGTGAGTCCAGTTGGTGATCAAAGGTTCCAGGGTGAGTCCAGCCTATACTCTAACAGTGTATTTTAAAATATCTGGATCGACATGTGAACGGCTGTAGGTAATACGGCACATCACGCACCTGGCCGGATGTGAGATGGCTATCATTCCAGTATAATTCCAAGGGAGTGGTTCCAGTATGTGGGTATGTTCACATGCCTATTCCAATACTTCCCCGCCCAGCAAGTACAAGTGAATCTAGAAAACGACACGAGAAATCGGAATGAGTCCAGCCAAACATAATGATACCAGCAAAAGATTCTAGGGTGATTCCAGTAGGTGGTTCCAGTAGTGATTCCAGAAGGTGATGCCAGTAGTGGTTCCAGAAAAAAGAGGCTAGATAGATGGTATGTGTGTGTCGTATACATGAATCCAGAAATATTCATACGTGTTGTAAGAATCACATAAAACTATCTAGAACTGAAGTACAGTAATTGACAAGTAAATGAAAGAACTATCAGAGAATGTACTCGCCTGCTACTCTAAGAAGAGTAGTGTAATATCAGATGCCTGCACCAGAGTCACAATGTCCTAAATAGAATAGTACAGGTTATAATATATTTTAAAAATAAGGTAAATGAAGTCTACGATGCAATGTACATGATTTCTAGGTCAATCTAGGTCAAAGTCAACTCTAAGTCAAACCTGGTCAACTGTCTAGGTCAAACTAGGCCCAAGTCAAACTTGGTCAACTCTGGGTCAACCCAAGTCAATACTCTAGTTAAACTAGGTCAATCCTAGTCCAGTCAGTCTAACTAGGATTCTATACTAGGCTAACAACCTAGGCAAATCCAATACTAGCTATAGGCTAGAAATCCTATAGGCCTAAGTACTAAACCCAAGCCTATAGACTAAACTAAAACTCAAGCTAACACTATGGCCTACTACTACTCTACCTATAGTCTAACCAAACCACAAGCCTGAGCCATTAGTCTAACATGAACACTAGCAGTCCTACAAGTCTACTCTAACACTCTGCCAATACTCAAGTCAACCAACACTCTACATCTTCTTAAAACAAAACAATCAAAATAGAACAAATGGGACGAAAGGAAATTTGAAATCACTAGATAATTCAATAAGAATGCAAAACAAGGTAAGTGGACAAAAGGAAAATCACTCCATCAAGGTAAGGCCAACATTAGAACATGCTTCACAGTTAAATCATGGACTGAGCAATCAAGGATGTCATTCATATACATCAATATGGTTTAGAACTAACCTATATATGAAGGAAAAACCAATTAGACTCATACATGCAATGGAAGGTGTGCAGGGTCATATGTGAGTGAAATATAATATGTTTTCATGTGTGTGCTAGTGTAGTAATATACACATGTGTGTGTAGTGTCTTTGAAATCTGGAAACAGTGTGTTAACAGGCAACATGACAGTGGGTTAATATCAGGAATTAATGTGTTCAATGTGTGTATACATAAAAATGGGTCAATACAATGTGTGTGTGTATGTGTATGATATGAGAAGGGTGTGTGTGTATTGAGTGCATGAAAACAGTGTGAACAAAGGAAAACAGTGAGAAAATCAGTAAGCATTGGTAAACAGTGTAACAGTGTGTCAATGGTACATGAGTGTGTGGGATTTAAACAAACATGTGTGTTATAAGAGGGTGTCCACATGAACAGGGAACAATGTGTGTGTAAGAGGACAGTGAACAATAGATTTCAGGTATATGAAGATCAATGACAGTCCACATGACCCAAATACTGATTTCAGGTATGTGAAGATCAATGACAGTCCACATGAACCAATTCACTGATTTCAGGTATGTAAGGACTGTGTATCAGTTGATACATAGGCAGCCCCCTCTGAACCACATTCAAAATCCCTACACAACAAAACTCCTCTCACAAACTGCAGTAAGTAACAATTGAAATTGAGTTTAGCCTAGTCCTAACATCAAGGAAAATCAGCTTTTAATCAGGGACTTTAAGTTCAGGAATTCAGTTTAATGTAACAGTTCATTTGTTCAAACAAAACCAACCCAATATCGAAATCCTTTCATCAATCTCGAACTCAACTCCTAACACCATTCACATTCATCATTAGTAGTAAACTAATACTCATGCACATGAATTAAAACATAGTAAATTGAGCATCAAATCTCAGGAATATCAATTCAGAAAAAATTCAGTTTTAGAAGCAATGTAGCTCGGAAATCTCAGTTTTCAAGACTGTGTATCAGTCTACATTCATCAAACAGTCCAAAATCCCATTCTCAAATGAAAAACCTAATCTTAAATGATAATCCCACCTAGCATTTACTAATACACATGTCAAAGGATTAAACATGTCAAATAACACTAACATTCAGTAAAAAAAAAATATAGAAAGGTTCAGGAATTCACAGGACAGAACCTAGTATCAGTCTAATTAGGAATTCCAAATTTCGAAATCAAAATATGTTAAATATACAATTTAATGGTTGGTAAACAAGCCCCCACACGTGCACGTGTCCCCAGGAATCCCTTCGTGTCACCCTAGAGCCGGACACGGCGTGTCCACGTCGTGAAACACGCACAGACACGCTGTGCACAGGCTGCGTCATGCACGCGTGCACGTGTGTACAGCCCATGACATAGGACACGTGGGGACACGTGGCCATGCACACGTGTACGACCAGGGTAGGGGTACATGCCCACGTGCCTGCAACGTGTCCACAAAACGTGTCGTGTCCGTTAAACGTGCGTGTCAGTGAAGGAATACTCGCGTGCACAGTGCGCGCGCGCGGCCCGTGCGGCCAGTGCGAGTGAGTTTTCTCACTCGACACGACACGACTCGACATGATACTTTGGGGGTGTCTTGTCAGACATTGCCCCTAGGTCTGTGTCATGTGGAACGTGTCCATGTGTCGTGTACAGTGCACACGAGGTGTCAGTGAGCAGGACAGTGCACTCGTGTCGTACACGCGTGTCCAACAGCCAAAACTGACACAATATGACACAAAAACACCTAACACCCTTCACAAAAATTAATGTACATACTAAGATCTACCAATCCATGTAATTACATTTTCAAAAATAAAAAATAAATTCCTAAGGGGCATTCTATCGAACACCTAGCCTATCAAATGGATACGTGTCCGATACGGAAACGAAACCGACATGAATTGTGCCAAAATTCTTGGGACAGCTAGGGGACTCCTAGATCTAGCCCTAAATGCAAAGAAAACAGCAATTTAAATCAATTTGAGAAGTTTTACCTCTAGGTGCAAATTGTATGGAAAAGCTCCAAATAGAGGGTGTTCCTCTTGATGGCCAAATACTCCAAATGAGCCCAAAGCTGAGATTAACCTCCAGATTTATAAAATATACAAAAATTAGAACCTAATGCAAGAGACTAGGATGAAAAAGGAGATCAAATGAATAAATGGGAATTTTTGGAAGGGGGAAGAATACCTCTATTTTCTCCAAGTGTTGGAATGATAAAAAGAGGCAACCCTAATGAATAAGTGTTTAAATAGGGTGGGGATCCCTATGTGGCTGGTCATTTAGGGTTTAGTTAGGGTTAGGGCTTCTAGTTATGGGCCATGGGCCAAGTCATAAGTCATTGAGTCATGAAATCATAAGTCATTTCACTAAACCATAAATCATGAAATAATTTCACTCAAACTAATCCTCCTATTCCAAAATTAGTCTCTAATGACTAAAATTAGGTTAACCTAAGTTAGACTAGGGTTACCATAGCTAGGGTTAGGTTCTAGGCTAGTCCACTAGGTCTCAACAAGTCAAAGTCAAACTAGAATTCACCAATTCATTAAATTAATTAAAAAATCAAATAAGCCAAAATGATCAAATTCTCCTAGGCTAAAAATGATAATTAAAACATACTAATGATATGGTTAGGCTCTAGGTCATGCAGTCACTAGGGTTTCACTGACAGCACATCAAAATCACAAGTCATGACTCAAAGCAGTTTTTAAATAGTTTAAAAATTATTAAAAATCACCAAAAATTATAATATAAAATAAATATCAAAAATAATTATTATAATCACAAAATTTCAAAAATACCCTCATCTGGAAAACTGGATGTTACAATCCTACCCACCTTAGAAAAATTTTGTCCTCGAAATTAAGATGATCGCACCCTTCCTAGGTCAAACCCCCAACAAATCAAGGTCGAAGCAACACAATCCTACTGGTCGTGATTTCACAGTCTCGAACAGGGTAGCTATACTATCTAACAATCACAAACAATATCCTGGCAAGTACTAATGGAATCACACAAGAAAGTGGGGAGGAAGAATGAAAAGGACAAACCTGCTAACCCATCACCTACAGCGTCGGTCTCTTCGACCGCCATCGCAAAAGCTCTATCCCTCTGGTGCTGAGCTACAGGTGGCCTAGCTCCCTCATAAGGAGGTACAGTGGGACAATCTATCATCTTGTGAGCACCAGACCCACAAAATAGGCAAACCTTCAGCCTCCTCCTACAAGACTCCCATACATGCCCTGCCTTCCTGCAGTAGGCACAAGTCGGCACCTCGTGGTCCTGTCCTCTAGGCTGATGTTGTGCCTGCTGCACTCTCACTGGTGCCCATGCCTGCTAAATCTGCACGTAAGGCCTCTTGGCCTGACCTCCGCTGCTGCTACCACCCTGGGAGTCCCGACCCCTCTTCAACTTCAACCCCAGGTCGTCCTCCGCTGCCGTAGCCCTAGAAAATATCTCCGCGTAGGTAGCGTTCCGGTCGCTCTTAGTCAGCGACCGAACCTCCCTAATCAAGCCTCGGTGGAACTTTCTCGCCTTCGTCTTCTCAGTCAAGTCATCAATGAACCGGGCCAACCGGCAAAACTCTCCGGCGTACTCAGCTACTGACTGGTTCCCCTGAACCAGGCTCTCAAACTGTGCCTCTATGCCTACCAAGGCTACATCAGAAAAGAATTGCTCCTTAAACAGCTCCTTGAACTGGGCCCAAGTCTGGCCCTCAACTCCCATCCTGGGATCTGTCTAGTACCACGCACGGGCTAAGTACTGCATCTGACTGCCCGCTACCTCGATATGAAGTCGAGCTGGTATCTCCGCCAGTCGGAATATCTCCTCGATGTGCTCGATCCAATCATCTGTAAAATGGATGCCCTCAGTGCCCAGGAACTCTCTATGATGCATCTTCTGAAAGTCCTGGATGTCCTTCTCCTTCCGGTAAGGCTGCTGCTGCTCCCTCCGTGCTGTCACCATCTCTACTGTAGTACCAACCAGCTGGTGGGCCTCATCAATCCCCTGACGATAATCGGCAGTCTGCCGCTGCTGCTGCTGCTAGTGAGACGCTATAATCCTCTCCACGAAGAAAAACAGATGAGCAGCATCTACCATCCCCGCAGGTGGAGGCTGCTGCGGTGGAAGAATCTCGGGAAGCACCGGACTCTGCCTTCCAGCTAGTGGAACACCCACCCCAGCTGATGGATCTCTGAAAGCTGCTGAAACATCCACCCCAGCTGGCATGACTGGGGCTGCGGTACCAGAGGCTGGCTGCTGAAGGTGAGAGGTGGCAGACCCCCCTGCAGCGGCTACTGTACCAGAGCAA
Source organism: Iris pallida (assembly GCA_029216955.1). Classification (NCBI taxonomy): domain Eukaryota; kingdom Viridiplantae; phylum Streptophyta; class Magnoliopsida; order Asparagales; family Iridaceae; genus Iris; species Iris pallida. The sequence goes on from JANAVB010009400.1 coordinate 16,845,538, forward strand.
TGTGATCGTGTCTCCACCATCCTGAAGACAGATCGAAAAGAAAGTCAATACTGAGCAGGAATCGATATAATCAAAGGAGGACAGTTTATTGCAAAGAAGACAAGTCAGTAAGATATGTAGATGGCATGATTTGAAGCAGAATTTTTCTTAACTGTGATTGAGTACCTCTCCGTTAAAGCCTATCTCTCAATCCTATCGCAGGCTCGCAGCAGTACAACTAAGTCGCCGTACTACCACGATATCGCACTAATACGACTCTCAACCTGCATGGCCCCCACTAAAAATGTGTCACGACCCGCACCCACTGTGAGGGTACGAATACGTAACGACGCCCAGCCTACGCCGCAGTGTCGGCGGTATAGCGCTGTCCTATGTTACTATCTAACCAGCAACTCACGCAATTATAATGTACTCATCATGATCAACTCCGAACGGAGGACAAGTATAAGATATTGAACTCAATCACAGTCTAAGCACGATAAGATAAACACAGAAGAATTAAACTAAGAATAGAAGAACAACTACTAAAATAATAACAACTCTCAACAATCTCAAATACTACACAAGTCTCAAAACTTCTATAACAAGTTCAACATGGAAACAAATGCTAGTCTACTAAACTAAATCCCGATCACTCCCGAGTGTCGGGGCCAAAGGTAGTTATCCCGTCTCCGGGTCCATAATAAGTAGGGCATGTGTCCTCACGGCAATCATCTGTAAAATTTTAACAGGTCCAGTCAGGACAGGAACGAGTACAACTCATCAAGAAATCCCAATTAAATGACAGAGAACTATAAAGCAGTTATAGACAGTTTTATTGATGAATATGGCAGTTATATACAGGTGATGATATGGAGAACAGATAAGATACAAGGGAAGTAAGTAACTAAAACAAGAGAAGAATGATGGCAATGAAGACTGTAAAATAAATCTAGCTGAACTAAAGTAACATAATAAGTCCAGAATGTAAATGTAAACAAGTACAAAACCCAAATAAATCCAGATAACATGAATTTGATACCAGGTGGTTCCAGTACAAGATGAGTCCGGTATAAGGTGAGTCCAGTTGGTGATCAAAGGTTCCAGGGTGAGTCCAGCCTATACTCTAACAGTATATTTTAAAATATCTGGATCGACATGTGAACGGCTGTAGGTAATACGGCACATCACGCACCTGGCCGGGTGTGAGATGGCTATCATTCCAGTATAATTCCAAGAGAGTGGTTCTAGTATTTGGGTATGTTCACATGCCTATTCCAATACTTTCCCGCCCAGCAAGTACAAGTGAATCCAGAAAACGACACGAGAAATCGGAATGAGTCCAGCCAAACATAATGATACCAGCAAAAGATTTCAGGGTGATTCCAGTAGGTGGTTCCAGTAGTGATTCCAGAAGGTGATGCCAGTAGTGGTTCCAGAAAAAAGAGGCCAGACAGATGGTATGTGTGTGTCGTATACATGAATCCAGAAATATCTATACGTGTTGTAAGAATCACATAAAACTATCTAGAACTGAAGTACAGTAATTGACAAGTAAATGAAAGAACTATCAGAGAATGTACTCGCCTGCTACTCTGAGAAGAGTAGTGTAATATCAGATGCCTGCACCAGAGTCACAATGTCCTAAATAGAACAGTACAGGTTATAATATGTTTTAAAAATAAGGTAAATGAAGTCTACGATGCAATGTACATGATTTCTAGGTCAATCTAGGTCAAAGTCAACTCTAAGTTAAACCTGGTCAACTGTCTAGGTCAAACTAGGCCCAAGTCAAACTTGCTCAACTCTGGGTCAACCCAAGTCAATACTCTAGTCAAACTAGGTCAATCCTAGTCCAGTCAGTCTAACTAGGATTCTATACTAGGCTAACAACCTAGGCAAATCCAATACTAGCTATAGGCTAGAAATCCTATAGGCCTAAGTACTAAACCCAAGCCTATAGACTAAACTAAAACTCAAGCTAACACTATGGCCTACTACTACTCTACCTATAGTCTAACCAAACCATAAGCCTGAGCCATTAGTCTAACAGGAACACTAGCAGTCCTATAAGTCTACTCTAACACACTGCCAATACTCAAGCAAACCAACAGTCTACATTTTCTTAAAACAAAACAATAAAAATAGAACAAATGGGAAGAAAGGAAATTTGAAATCACTAGATAATTCAATAAGAATACAAAACAAGGTAAGTGGACAAAAGGAAAATCACTCCATCAAGGTAAGGCCAACATTAGAACATGCTTCACAGTTAAATCATGGACTGAGCAATCAAGGATGTCATTCATATACATCAATATGGTTTAGAACTAACCTATATATGAAGGAAAAACCAATTAGACTCATACATGCAATGGAAGGTGTGCAGGGTCATATGTGAGTAAAATATAATGTGTTTTCATGTGTGTGCTAGTGTAGTAATATACACATGTGTGTGTAGTGTCTTTGAAATTTGGAAACAGTGTGTTAACAGGCAACATGACAGTAGGTTAATATCAGGAATTAATGTGTTCAATGTGTGTATACATAAAAATGGGTCAATACAATGTGTGTGTGTATGTGTATGATATGAGAAGGGTGTGTGTGTATAGAGTGCATGAAAATAGTGTGAACAAAGGAAAACAGTGAGAAAACAAGTGAGCATTGGTAAACAGTGTAACAGTGTGTCAATGGTACATGAGTATGTGGGATTTAAACTAACATGTGTGTTATAAGAGGGTGTCCACATGAACAGGAAATAATGTGTGTAAGAGGACAGTGAACAATAGATTTCAGGTATATGAAGATCAATGACAGTCCACATGACCCAAATCACTGATTTCAGGTATATGAAGATCAATAACAGTCCACATGAACCAAATTACTGATTTTAGGTATGTGAGGACTGTGTATTAGTTGATACACAGGCAGCCCCCCCTGAACCACATTCAAAATCCCTACACAACAAAACTCCTCTCACAAACTGCAGTAAGTAACAATTGAAATTGAGTTTAGCCTAGTCCTAACATCAAGGGAAATCAGCTTTTAATCAGGGACTTTAAGTTCAGGAATTCAGTTTAATGTAACAGTTCATTTGTTCAAACAAAACTAACCCAATATCGAAATCCTTTCATCAATCTCGAACTCAACTCCTAACACCATTCACATTCATCATGAGTAGTAAACTAATACTCATGTGCATGAATTAAAACATAGTAAATTGAGCATCAAATCTCAGGAATATCAATCTCAGAAAAAATTCAGTTTTAGAAGCAATGTAGCTCAGAAATCTCAGTTTTCAAGACTGTGTATCAGTCTACATTCATCAAACAGTCCAAAATCCCATTCTCAAATGAAAAACCTAATCTTACATGATAATCCCACCTAGCATTTACTAATACACATGTCAAAGGATTAAACATGTCAAATAACACTAACATTCAGCAAAAAAAAATATAGAAAGGTTCAGGAATTCACAGGACAGAACCTAGTATCAGTCTAATTAGGAATTCCAAATTTCAAAATCAAAATATGTTAAATATACAATTTAATGGTTGGTAAACAATCCCCCACACGTGCACGTGTCCCCAGGAATCCCTTCGTGTCACCCTAGAGCCGGATACGGCGTGTCCACGTCGTGAAACACGTACAGACACGCTGTGCACAGGCTGCGTCATGCACGCGTGCACGTGTGTACAGCCCATGACACAGGACACGTGGGGACACGTGGCCATGCACACATGTACGACCAGGGTAGGGGTACATGCCCACGTGCCTGCAACGTGTCCATAAAACGTGTCGTGTCCGTTAAACGTACGTGTCAGTGAAGGAATACTCGCGTGCACAGTGTGCGCGCGCGGCCCGTACGGCCAGTACGAGTGAGTTTTCTCACTCGACACGACACGACTCGACATGATACTTTAGGGGTGTCTTGTCAGACATTGCCCCTAGGTCTGTGTCAAGTGGAACGTGTCCACGTGTCGTGTACAGTGCACACGAGGTGTCAGTGAGCAGGATAGTGCACTCGTGTCGTGCACGCGTGTCCAACAGCCAAAAATGACACAATACGACACAAAAACACCTAACACCCTTCACAAAATTAATGTACATACTAAGATCTACCAATCCATGTAATTACATTTTCAAAAATCGAAAATAAATTTCTAAGGGGCATTCTATCGAACACCTAGCCTATCAAATGGATACGTGTCCGATACGGACACGAAACCGACACGAATTGTGCCAAATTCCAGGGACAGCTAGGGAACTCCTAGATCTAGCCCTAAATGCAAAGAAATTAGCAATTTAAATCAATTTGAGGAGTTTTACCTATAGGTGCAAATTGTATGGAAAAGCTTCAAATGGGAAGTGTTTCTCTTGATGGCCAAATGCTCCAAATGAGCCCAAAGCTGAGATTAACCTCCAAATTTATAAAATATACAAAAATTAGAATCTAATGCAAGAGACTAGGATGAAAAAGGAGATCAAATGAATAAATGGGAATTTTTGGAAGGGGGAAGAATACCTCTCTTTTCTCCAAGTGTTGGAATGATAAAAAGAGGCAACCCTAATGAATAAGTATTTAAATAAGGTGGGAATCCCTATGTGGCTGGTTATTTAGGGTTTAGTTAGGGTTAGGGCTTCTAGTTATGGGCCATGGACCAAGTCATAAGTCATTGAGTCATGAAATCATAAGTCATTTCACTAAACCATAAATCATGAAATGATTTCACTCAAACTAATCCTCCTATTCCAAAATTAGTCTCTAATGACTAAAAGTAGGTTAACCTAAGTTAGACTAGGGTTACCATAGCTAGGGTTAGGTTCTAGGCTAGTCCACTAGGTCTCAACAAGTCAAAGTCAAACTAGAATTCACCAATTTATTAAATTAATTAAAAAATCAAATAAGCCAAAATGATCAAATTCTCCTAGGCTAAAAATGATAATTAAAATATACTAATGACATGGTTAGGCTCTAGGTCATGCAGTCACTAGGGTTTCACTGATAGCACATCAAAATCACAAGTCATGACTCAAAGCAGTTTTTAAATAGTTTAAAAATTATTAAAAATCACCAAAAATCATGATATAAAATAAATATCAATAATAATTATTATAATCACAAAATTTCAAAAATATCCTCATCTGGAAAACTGGGTGTTATATACTATGTGTTTAGAATGAGTTTTCCTATGTATCATAATGTATCATATTATCTATATCAATATGTGTATATATATGGTGATATATATTAATCTCTCACTCGCTCTATATATATATATATATATATATATATATATGTATATATATATATATATATAAATAAATATATATATATATATATATATATATATATATATATATATATATATATATGTATATGTATATATATATATATATATATATATATATATATATATATATATATATATATATATATATATATATAAAATATATATATATATATATATATATATTGGAAAAAAATATATATTGGGTTATATATATGTATATTCATATTATGGTTTATATATATATGTGGATATGTATCATGGTGTGTGTGGAGTGATTCTTGTATTTGGATGGGGTATGGAGTGGTCGGCCAAGTATTGGAGAGCATGGGAGTTAGTGTGTGTTTGTGTTGGTTAAGAGTGAGTGTAGGTGAGGTGTTTGAGTGTGGGCACTAGAGAGATGTGGTGAGTAGAGTGAATAGGATGGGGGGGAACCACCCTCATAGGTGCTGCCAACAGCAGCACCTTGCTGCTATTTCAGTCCTAACAAGCCCATTGTTGGCTGTCCTATTTTGACCCCAAAACAGCCTTCCATTTCCCCCACTTTGTTGTCCCAAAACACAGCCTATATGGCTGTCAAATAGTCCACATTTTTCCTATCATTGCTGTCCCTAAACACCAGTACATTCAGCCATGACTTAGCCAATATTGGTTGTCCTGTTGCCCCATATACATCCTGAAATCACCTACAAAATAGCCCCACCAAAACCCCTTAACATTTCAGTCCAAACCACCAAGTGGCTGTCCTTTATTGCCCTCATATCAGCCATGGAACATGGCACAAATCAGCCCCATGATACATCCTTAACACCACTCCATATGACAGTCCTAAAACCCCCATATTTTAGCCCTACAACACCCCAATTTCAGTCCACCAACACCACATATCATTCCATATAATTAGCTATGTGTGTGAGTGTGTATTATGAGTTTGTGTGTGTGTTTGTGTGTGTGTGTGTGAGAGCTATATGAGTGTGTCTAGTAGCCTATAGGTTAGCCTATGTGTAGACTAATAGGAAAGCCTATAGGAAAGCTTATAGGTGAGTGATATTTGTGAGGGGTTGTGTGTGAGTGAGATATGATATATGTAAGGTAAAAGGTAGAGAACCAATATGTATTCTAAAATAGGCTAGATACCTAGGATACCCATGTTTCTTTGTAGGTAAACCTTAGATAGGATAGTATCTAACTACCCTAAGGAGACTAGGCTAGTATCTTGGGTATTAGCGGGGTTTTCCTGGTATTAGGCAAGGTATCGGGATTTACCTTGGTAAGGTAATGTAGGTTTTGCCTAAAAAATAGGTCATTTGAGTCTAGAGTCTAAGATAGAGTTAGAACTTGATTCCCTTGGTTGGTAATGATCAAATATGGTACTCATAGACTAGTTTTGACGTCGGTTGACCTTTTTGACCAAAAGTCAACAAAAGTCAACCGAGAATCAAACTTAGCCTTTAAGCGACCAGATTTGATCGAAACCAAACCAGAGTTGTCCAGTTGACTAAAAGTCAACAGTTGGTCAACATTAGACTAGTTTGACCTAGGGTTGACCTAGAGTTGACCAGAGTTGACCCGAGTTAACTTTTTGACCAAAAGTCAACCGTAAGTCAACCATTGACCCCGTTTGACCTAGTTTGACTTGGATTGACTCCCAGTGACCTAGTATGAACCAGTATGACCTAGCATAACTCAGTTTGACCTAGATTGACCTAGTATTGACTTGGACTTGCATTCATGACTTATATTAGTTTCCCTTTTCAGTATAAATCCTGTTTGACTCAAAGTATCTTATTTTAGGTCTGTGATCACTCTGAGCGTCTGTTCACCTTATCAGCTCAGGTCCACAGGCGAGTACATTCACTGATAGTTTTATTGTCTTGATATCTACTATATCTGATTCAGTTGTAGTATTTTACATGATTTCCGACACGACGGTTCACGGACTAGTATACGTCGGATCCTGTCATGAGATGTTATTCCTAGACTTCCTTGGTATATGGGTATGTGATATTTTTGTGTTTTTGTACTTATATAGACACTGATTTAGGAGTGGGCTGGCCCCCTGCTCTCGAATCCTGTGTCATGACGTGCCATGTCCGGATCCGTGATACTATTCGGGAATGGGGGAATTATTAGGGGTTATGTGATAAAATCCTCCCTGTAACTATATTTTGCTAGCGCCACCCTCACCTCACGTAGGGTGTAGCAGATACCCCATTACTAGTTATCTAGATTGGATGACATGCCTCTCCGTTGAGGACACCGCGGATTACCGGGCCAAGTGGATAACTCTCTCTTGACTCCCTAGCCGATCACACATCGGTCTAATAGTTCAAATCACCTTTTACATTTATTAGCATATCTTATATTCCAGTTCAGCTTTACTTTCTATACTTCTCACCATGCTATAATTCTATTACTCACATGCTCTACCTGTCTTTATACTGTACCATGATTTGAGACTAAGTCCTGTTTGAAAGAAGGGTTACAACTCTGGTCTTTGTTTGGTTCAAGGGTTGTAACTCGGCTTTCAAATGGTTCCCAAGTCACCTATATCTTTGTCTTATATTTCATTATTGCTGTCTCATATAGTATTTGTCAATTCATATGGAACTGCTGTTGGTATTTGTACTTACTCATTTTCCTGACAGGATACCGTTGATATATTACAGATGACTTTGAGACTGATTGCCCGACCTACTATGGGGTTGAGTCTGACGGAGTAGACTTAGACCGTGGATTGTTGGTAGAGCAACTAGACTTTGCTCACCCTGAGTAGCATAGTTTAGTTAGGTTTGCCTGGCGTGCGAGCCAGCTAGTACATTTTAGTTTGTAGTATCTATTATATATATTTTCTGAGACTCTGGATGTTTGTATATAGCTCTGACTTGTGGATCTTGGACTCATTTCCTGTTTTATCTATCTTATTTCTTTTCCATGCTATCTGCCTTATTTTTATATTTGTGATTGAGATTGTATTGCTATGTCACCTCCATTCGGAGTGTATATACTGTACAGGTACATTTATCTGTTTTAGTTATAGTATTTACAGACCCTATATACAGCATTCTACCGTCGATTCTGTGGCGTAGGCTGGACGTAACCACGTGCTCGTGCCCCTCTTCAGGGTACGGGTCGTGACACGTTTTTGTGGTGGCCTATGCAGGTCTGTGTCATAATTAGTACGATCTCATAATGGTGCTCGACTTAGAGTACTAATTATGAGCCTGCAATTAGGATGTAGGATTAGGGTATATATGATAGGAGTTACTAAATCACATGTTAGAAAATTTCTTATCTTTTGATTACCATGACAAATTCTTTTGTATTAAATTTAATTGTCCTTCTTTGATATTCCTATCATGTGCCATATTGATTCCTTATTTCACACTATCCTTAGGATGACGATCACTCGCTCTCAGACAACGGGTTCTAGTGCTGTACCGGAGAGGCCCGATCCGGCAGGACTTCCACCTCCGGCTAAGGGAGCTGCACTTGAGGGAGCTGTCACCTCAGTTCCTGTCCCTCCGGCGGTAGCAGCAATAGAGACGGTTCCAGGATGTCTTCCAACTCCAGCATCGGGACCGTCTATGGTCATCCCTGACATTCTTCTACCGCCACCTCAGTTACCGACATACACTCAGGGGATGATGGCCCTTCTGCAGCAGATGCTGCAGACACAGAGAGCACAGACAGAGGCACAACACCATCAGACAGAGGTGCTACGACAGACCATGGAGAACTCGCATCAGCTAGCTATGGCAGCCGTGGAGAGGGGTGCACCGGCTACAGTTCAGGGAGCACCAGTACAACAGCAGGGTCAGGAGAGGCCCGATACACACCTTGACTTTAGGAAGATGAACCCGCGGGAGTTCAAGGGTACCGAGGGTATCCTATACGCGGACGACTGGCTAGAGGATGTCCAGCGGAGTCTGGAGTTGGCAGAGGTCCCGAGAGGTCTGTGGGTGACTTCTGCAGCGAGCCAGTTTTTGGACATAGCGCTGACTTGGTACCGCACGGATCTGCGTGCATCAGTGAGAGGTTTATCTTGGAAGGACTTCAGGAAGCTCTTTAAGGAGAAATTCTACCCAGATGTAGCCTTGACAGCTTTGGAGGGGCAGTTTGCCAGTCTGGTGTAGGGGAACTCGTCGGTAGACGAGTATGCAGCGGAGTTCTTCCGCCTGAGCAGGTTTGCACCTAGTTTGGTCCAGGATGAGGGGCGCAAGGCCCGAAAGTTTCGGAGGGGCCTTATACATGCAGTGCGCACTCGCACCTCTGCAAGATGTGATGCAACCTTCGAGCAGATCCTTACGGAGGCGCAGATTGCAGAGGAGGACTTTGGCCTCAAGTCGAAGAGGGGCAGTGACGCTCTTGGAGCTAGTTCGAGTACAGGGTCAGCGAAGCACCCACATTTCCAGCAGAGGCAGTTCCAGCAGCAGCAGCCTCAGTTGCAGTTTCAGCAGGCACCGGCACGTGCCCAGCAGCACCAGGGTCAGGGTCAGAGGCCGGCTATACAGTGTAACTTCTGCGGAAAGCTAGGGCACACTAAAGAGGTTTGCAGGAAGAGGTTGGGCATCTGCTTATACTGTGGGTCGTCCGATCACCAGCTGAAGGACTGCCATTTTTGGGGAGTCCGAGGAGTCCATGACAGAGCGCAGTCGACCAAAGGACCAGCAGTTTAGCAGAGAGGTCCTCTACTTCAGACGCAGCAGCAGCATTTTGTGCAGCATCAGAGGAAAGCCTCTGCGGGCAGAATGTTTACCCTGACAGCAGAGGATGAGGCAGAGCCAGTAGGCGATGTAGTGGCAGGTCACGTTCTTCTCGATTCATTCCCTGCATTTACCTTATTTGCTTTCGGTGCCACTCATAGCTTTGTGTCTATTTCTTTTGCTCTGCGATACAATATTATTGCTGAACCCTTGGGTAGGACTTACAAGATATTGACCGGAGGAGGCATCATCCTGGTCAACAATATCTGCAAGGGGCAGAGAGTTACTGTAGGAGGCCGAGTTTTGGGTGTGTGCTTGCTCGTAATGCCCCTTCTGAGGTACGATGTGGTACTCGGAATGGATTGGTTGAGCATGTACCATGCTTCTATAGATTGTAGAGGAGGTAGGATTCTATTTAGGTCGCCGAGAGAGCCAGAGATTGTGTTTGCCAGAGTAGCAGCTGAGCCGGGAGATGGGTTCTGCGGAGCTTTACTGGCGGGGCAGGCATTGCCGCATCCATTGATAGCTGACTTCATGGATGTTTTTTCTGAGGAGTTGTCTGGGATGCCGTCGGATAGAGACGTTGAGTTCTCTATAGACTTAGTGCCGGGTGCTGAGCCTATCTCACAGCACGTCTATAGGGTCAACAACAGCGAGTTGGCGGAGCTGAAGAAGCAGGTCGACGAGCTGCAGGACAAGGGATTCATTAGATCTAGTTCATCACCTTGGGGAGCGCCAGTCCTGTTTGTACCGAAGAAGGATGGTACAATATGCATGTGTATCGATTACAGGGTGCTCAATAACCTTACTATCAAGAATAAGTACCCATTGCCGAGGATCGACGACTTGTTCGATCAGTTGAGCGGCACCAAGGTGTTCTCGAAGATAGATCTGAGATCCGGCTATCATCAGCTGAAGGTGAAGAAGGAAGACATTCAGAAGACAGATTTTCGGACTCGGTATGGCCAGTACGAGTTCACTGTGATGCCATTTGGGTTGACCAACGCCCCAGCTGTGTTCATGAACTTGATGAACAAGGTATTCCATCAGTACCTTGACAAGTTCGTGGTGGTCTTCATAGACGACATCCTGGTCTACTCAAAGACGCCGGAGGAGTACGAGGAGCATCTGAGGATTATGCTCGAGATCCTGAGAAAAGAGCAGTTGTGTGGGAAGTTGTCGAAGTACGAGTTCTTCCTAGACCAGGTCGAGTTCTTGGGTCATGTTGTGACCAAGCATGGGATCTCAGTAGACCAGAGGAAGATTGCTACGGTAGAGTCATGGTCTACGCCCAGTACAGTTGCCGAGATTTGGAGCTTTCTGGGATTGGCGGGCTACTATCGGAAGTTCGTCCAGGATTTCTCGCGGATTGCAGAGCTGATGACTAGACTCACCAGGAAGGACGTAGAGTTCGTCTGGACTGAGGAGTGTCAGGCTGCCTTTGATGAGCTAAAGAAGAGGTTGACATCAGCTCCGATCTTGACATTACCGTCTGGGACCGGTGGTTTCTCGATTTACAGCGACGCTTCTGGCCGGGGTCTGGGTTGTGTACTTCAGCTTCACGGAAAGGTGATTGCCTATTCATCTTGGCAGTTACATCCTCATGAGAAGAACTACCCGACTCATGATCTGGAGTTAGCCGCTGTTATCTTTGTCCTGAAGTTGTGGAAGCACTATCTGTACAGAGAGCGGGTTGAGATCTTTACTGATCATAAGAGCTTGAAGTACGTGTTTACTCAGAAGAAGCTGAACATGCGACAGAGACGTTGGCTCGAGCTGATGAAGGATTTCGATATCGTCTTACAATACCATCCAGGGAAGGCCAACGTAGTTACAGATACCTTAAACAGGTATCCAGTGGCTATGTATCTGATAGCAGACCATCATCTTTTGGCTGACCTGGACAGTTTGGGAATCGAGGTGATTATTCCGGGCATGGAGGTACAGATATGGGGTTTACAGATTCAGTCTGAGTTGATAGACAGGGTCAGATCAGCATAGTATGATGATGTTGCCCTGAGGTGCATCAGGAAGCAGGTGCAGGCAGGGCTGCTTGATGATTTCTCTATTGTCGAAGATGGGTCGCTGCGACACGGTGCTAGACTGTACGTTCCGAGTGGGGAGCTTCGGGAGGAGGTTCTTCAGGAGGCACATCGCTCTCAGTACTCTATGCATCCTGGTGCCAACAAGATGTACAGAGATCTGAGGGAGCACGTTTGGTGGTACGACATGAAGCACGAGGAAGCTCAGTTTGTATCTCGCTGCTTAGTTTGTCAGCAGGTGAAGGCCGAGAGGCAGAGGCCTGGTGGGTTGCTACAGCCACTACCCATTCCTGAGTGGAAGTAGAAGCACATCACCATGGACTTTGTGTCCGGACTTCCACGATCTCTAGGAGGGAAAGACGCGATTTGGGTCATAGTTGATAGATTGACCAAATCGGCCCACTTTTTGCCTTTCAAGGTGGGATTGTCTACGGAGAGGTTGGTAGAGCTGTATGTTCGTCAGATCGTACCATTCCATAGGGTTCCTGTGAGCATAGTTTCAGATCGGGATAGCCGTTTTACTTTCCACTTCTGGAGGAGTTTGCAGGCTAGCTTGGGCACCTCGCTCAAGTTCAGTACTGCTTATCACCCCTAGACAGACGGGCAGTCGGAGAGGACTATCCAGACCTTGGAGGATATGCTTCGCACGTGTGTGCTAGATCTCGGGGGTTCTTGGGAGGATCATCTTCACCTGGTAGAGTTTGCTTACAACAACAGCTATCAGGCCAGTATAGAGATGTCGCCATTCGAGACTCTATATGGACGGAGATGTCGTACTCCTTTGTCATGGGATGATGTTGGCGAGAGGGTGCTGCTTGGACCGGAGATGGTAGTGGATACAGCTGAAAAGGTCAGGTTGATTAGAGACAGACTTCGGGTGGCTCAGGATAGGCAGCGGCATTGGGTCGATAGCCACCGGAGACCGTTAGAATTTGAGGTTAGTTTCAGTTCCTGTTTGTGATATTTGTGATTTTGTTGTCCTGTGTGCTGAGTTTGTTTTATGTCTAGGCTGGTACTTTGGTGTTCCTGAAGATTTCTCCGACACGGGGCACGATTCGCTTTGGCAGAGGCGGAAAGCTTAGTCCGCGCTACATCGGGCCTTTCACTATCCTTGAGAGGGTCGGTGCCGTAGCTTACCGGCTGGACTTGCCGCCTACGCTAGAGGGGGTACACAACGTGTTCCATGTATCGCAGCTGAGACGGTACGTGGCGGACCCCAGCCATGTATTGGACCTTTCAGCGATCGAGGTGGGACCTACTCTTCACTATCCAGAGCAGTCGGTGGAGATTCTGGATCGTAGGGAGAAGGTGCTCCGGAACCAGGTTATACCCTTGGTTAGTGTTGCATGGAGGCATCACTCTCCAGGTGAGTCTACCTGGGAGAGAGAGAGGATGACATGCGGGGCGTTTCCCTTATCTCTTCGAGCCCTGAGGTGTAATTTCTGTTTCTGCATTGTGATTCAGTGTATGTTTGTTTTAATTTGAGGACAATTTTTTTAAGGTGGATAGATTTGTCACCCCCAGTTTCCATGAATAGGGATATTTTGGTAATTTTCCACTTTAAAATTATTTTGGAATTATTTATTTATTTATTGTATTATTTTGGGGTTGTTTGAGTCGGGTTCGAATTTCAACTCATTTCGACTTGTATCGGGGACCCGGAGTAGTTTTGACTCTAGCGGGCCCACACACTTGTTAGCCATGGCCCACATGTTAGTTATTTTAGTTAGTGACTAGACTAAATTATTTTGGTTAGTATTAATTGAGATTAGTGTTTAAGGAATGACCAAACTACCCCCGACTTAAACCCCTTTCCATGTATTAGTAAATAGACTAGAGAGGGGGTTTTTGGACTTTTCCTAATAAGATAAAACCTCCTTTTGGCCGGCCACATTAGCATGGATAGACTCCATCATCCAACATTATCCACTCCTTCATTCTCTCTCTTGTTCTTCCCCAAATTAGTTAGAGAGCAATCCCTAATCAAACCATCACCAAATCCTTCCATTTCTCCACCAAATCTTCTTCCTTCCTTCTCCATTCAAGCCAAGGAGGGAGCTACCCAAGTTTGAGAGGATTCGGAGCTTGTCCGTGTCCGTTTGGGATTCTTACGTGTCGGTGGTGTATCGGAATCGATTCGAGTCACCAAGAGGTATAAATCCCTTCCTTTCCTCATTTTTCTCATGCATTAGAATGGTATTGACCTATAGGAATGACCCCCATGGTTTTGTGCCCATTGGTGTCCATTTCGTGTCCATTTGGACACTTGTAGAGGTGTACTATGAGAAGGATCGTGTCCTAATGGGGAAAACCCTATTTGGACACTTGTGGAATCATTGTGTGTTGATTTAATGTGTTCTATTATTAATTCCAGATTTTACTATGTGTTTAGAATGAGTTTTCCTATGTATCATAATGTATCATATTATCTATATCAATATGTGTATATATATGGTGATATATATTAATCTCTATGTGTATATATATATATATATATATATATATATATATATATATATATATATATATATATATATATATATATATATATATATACACACACACATATATATATATATATATATAAAATATATATATATATATATATATATATATATATATATATATATATATATATATATATATATATGTGTGTGTGTGTATATATATATATATATATATATATATATATATATATATATATATATATATATATATATATATATATATATATATATAGAGGCAAGATCCTTATTAAGGTTGTTAGCACACCGACCTTCCATGCTGCATATATAACAATGTACCAAAAAACTACTTGCATAGTATGCCACTGAGAGGAAGGAAAGGAAAGAGCATATACCATAGAAGAAAGGAAGGCTTCTGTTCGACGTGGAAAAGTACGGCGTAGCCGCAGAGACTCGACGATTGATGGAAGCTCGACACGGTCAGTGTCAATATCGTGCTCTCGATTGATAATAAGGTCGTCTGGGGTAGCCTGCCAATCAAGTTGTTATCGGGCCGGTCCGGTCCGGCCCACGGTCCGAAGGCTGCGGGCCTGACCGGTCCACTTTCATTTTCGGTCCGGGCTTAGCCCGGCCCGGTTTTTTTCGGATGGGCCCAGCCCGGCCCAGAGGACCGGACATTATTGGGTATATATATATATATATATATATATATATATATATATATATATATATATATATATATATATTCATATTATGGTTTATATATATATGTGGATATTTATCATGGTGTGTGTGGAGTGATTCTTGTATATGGTTTATATATATTTTACCCCATCCAAGTACAAGAATCACTCCACACACACCATGATAAATATCCACATATATATATAAACCATAATATGAATATATATATATATATATATATATATATATATATATATATATATATATATATATATATATATATATATATATATATATATATATGTATATTCATATTATGGTTTATATATATATGTGGATATTTATCATGGTGTGTGTGGAGTGATTCTTGTACTTGGATGGGGTATGGAGTGGTAAAAAAAAAATATATAAACCATAATATGAATATATATATATATATATATATATATATATATATATATATATATATATATATATATATATATATATAAATATATATGTATATTCATATTATGGTTTATATATATATGTGGATATTTATCATGGTGTGTGTGGAGTGATTCTTGTACTTGGATGGGGTATGGAGTGGTCGGCTAAGTATTGGAGAGCATGGGAGTTAGTGTGTGTTTGTGTTGGTTAAGAGTGAGTGTAGGTGAGGTGTTTGAGTGTGGGTACTAGAGAGATGTGGTGAGTAGAGTGAATAGGATGGGGGGAACCACCCTCATAGGTGCTGCCAACAGCAGCACCTTGCTGTTATTTCAGTCCTAACAAGCCCATTGTTGGCTGTCCTATTTTGAACCCAAAACAGCCTTCCATTTCCCCCACTTTGTTGTCCCAAAACACAGCCTATATGGCTGTCAAACAGTCGACATTTTTTCCATCATTGCTGTCCCTAAACACCACTACATTCAGCCATCACTTAGCCAATATTGGCTGTCCTGTTGCCCCATATACATCCTGAAATCACCTACAAAATAGCCCCACCAAAACCCCTTAACATTTCAGTCCAAACCACCAAGTGGCTGTCCTTTATTGCCCTCATATCAGCCATGGTACATGCCACAAATCAGTCCCTTGATACATCCTTAACACCACTCCATATGACAGTCCTAGAACCCCCATATTTCTGCCCTATAACACCCCCAATTTCAGTCCACCAACACCACATATCATTCCATATAATTAGCTATGTGTGTGAGTGTGTGTTATGAGTATGTGTGTGTGTGTTTGTAGGTTTGTGTGTGTGTGTGTGAGAGCTATATGAGTGTGTCTAGTAGCCTATAGGTTAGTCTATGTGTAGACTAATAGGAAAGCCTATAGAAAAGCTTATAGGTGAGTGATATTTGTGAGGGGTTGTGTGTGAGTGAGATATGATATAGGTAAGGTAATGGGTAGAGAACCAATACGTATTCTAAAATAGGCTAGATACCTAGGATACCCATGTTTCTTGGTAGGTAAACCTTAGATAGGATAGTATCTAGCTACCCTAAGGAGCCTAGGCTAGTATCTTGGGTATTAGCGGAGTTTCCTTGGTATTGGGCAAGGTATCGGGATTTATGGTATGGTAATGTAGGTTTTGCCTAGAAAATAGGGTATTTGAGTCTAGAGTCTAAGATAGAGTTAGAACTTGATTCCCATGGTTGGTAATGATCAA
>JANAVB010009400.1:16867358-17069858 GCA_029216955.1 Iris pallida
GGGTAGGGTGGGGATTTCTCTCGCCCTATGTTCTCTCTCCTCACATGTGACAGATCCATCTTCTCCTCCACCACTTATTATTATTATTATTCTTCAGGCTATCTCCAGACCCAACCGACCTTCCCACAGCCATGCCTCTGCATAGCTACTCCTAACAATGCATTCGATAGCCTCTACAGGATAGGGTGAAGTTGTCGGGTTTATGTTCGGTCGACGTAAGCAGAAGCTTGAGAAGGACTACAGCTTGGAGTTGTCCATGAGGTGGTTAGAGTAGGAGATGAGCGCGTGGAGCTTGCGTCCGGCTTAGATGTCTTAGTTCTGGCAAATGGAGTTGTGGAGGATTTTGACAATGTCGGAGTGTGGGGAGGAGTTTGGTGGGGATAGGAGGTGAGGCCTGGGAGATATTCTTGTCATTGAAAAGCTTGGTTATGTCTTAGGAGAGGAAAAGTTTGGATTGGGGGTGGGTGGGGAAGGGGAGAAATGGAGGGGGTGAATGGCAGAAGAAGGTGGTTGTAGTCATTTTGAGTTTGGTTTTGAAAACACTAGGCCATGGTGCAGGAGAAGGTCAAGTAGGACTCGTTATCGGCCCCTGCATCTTCGGTAGCGACCGTCTTACTATCACCCTCTGCCAGCATAGTTGGACACGAACAACTGTGGATACAGTAATGACCGGTCGGGAACCAGAGAAGACGAGAATGGTGATGATCAGTAGGGAATCGGAGAAAAGAACTAGACAATATCCATTTGGAAGGGACACAGTTGGACATGAATAACTGAGGACACCGTTAATCAATTTTCTAAAAATATTTTACCAAACAAATTTTTTAACTTCTATTTTTTAAAAGTGTTTTTCAGATGAAAGTAACCAAACACAAAATCAAAATTTATATACTCACAAAACAAAACTTTATAACTTACTTTCATAATACTATTTTCAGAACAAGATTTCAAAACACATATCCAAACAGACCCTTAACACCCTGCCACCTTTTGTTCATTTCTACCAGCCGAGTACCCAGGAGATCCATCAAATATAACCAAATCGAAAAGTTCATCCACACCACCATTGTGTGCCAACCACAACGTCTTGCTCTACCTTGGGCGCGCAAAATCCATTTTTCAAGCCAATCATTGTAGTTGCATATGCTCATAACTTCATCTTGAGAAGAGAGACCGTATATCCGTGTATACGGATGAATGATCAGTACCATTTCTCTCGAACCAATTAGAGCCGTCCGAACCAGTCCTATAACTATGGGCTCTGATACCACTTGTTGGGAACGCGGTGTGACTCAAATCGGAGTTGGCCATTGTAATGCCCCGTCCCGCACTATGGTACATTACGCTGATATTCTTGGAGGTATGATTATATTTTGAAGAAGTATTGATTGAGTTGATTTCATGTGCAGATATCGTGCAGAGTTCCTTACAACGAGCTGAGACATAGGCGATAGACCGAATTAGTTGATGAGTGCGATGGAGCACGAAGTACTCATATGGTTAGCTTGGACGAGATGATCGTCCAAGAAAGTTAAGGTATCGGACCACATCGACTCGACGAAGCGATGAGCAAATTGGCATAAGGTGGGTGGGATTAGACCCTTCTCATCTATTCCTTCATACCTAATAAATGAATCACATCATGCTTGTATTTATATTGAATTCCATGTGCGTCGTGTCCCGACGATCTCTCATTCGAGGGAAATAAAACCCGTGAATGGGCTATCCAAGTCAATCGACCATGCAACACGCACGCTCCGTGAAGAAGCCAAAACAATCACAAGCACATTCTCATGTCCAAACTCACAATTTACATCGACTCACGCGATATCATCCTTCTATCTCAAATTTTATCGATATTATGCCCCAGTACATCCGTATCGATGCATGATGCCCCGAACAGCGACTCATAGGTCATAAACACATCCGTTGCAACACGCAATATCACGTCCCAGCACCGGAATACGAAGACGGACTAGGCGAGCTACTCCATATGAGGTATGCAAACGTCATACGATGATCGTGGCTGTCAAGAGACAAGGGGGTACATGCTACAATCAAGTCTCCTATGGTCTCACAGAGCCTCTAAGTCTCAATCATTCAAAACAAGAAAACATCAATTAATGAGCATATGGGATAAAGCAGTAAGGCGTCCCCGACGCTTTATCAAAAAGATCATGAAAATCTAGCTTTATAAGTTAGCTAGCCCAGAGAGTCATAGGTACATAATCGTATTCAGCTACAGTCTGATTTAATTATAATTATGAAAAGGCAAAATATCCAGATTAACCGGCTAAATAGGTGTCGGTGGCTAAACGCCAGAACATAAGTGATAAAAACTAGAGTAGTGGAGAAGAAACCCACTCAAGTCCCCCGCTAGCCATGCTCATAGTATGCACCATTGACGTCAGGAAGGAAGGTCAGATCCTCAGGATCTGCTACGTAATCTGGCCAAACAAAACTAGCGGGGTCAGCCCCGAATAGCAAGTACCACAAGGGAGCACAAAAGAGTGAGATAAAACCTAAACATAAAATAATAATATTAGTAAGGGCTTCCGGTCGTAACCTCGGTCCACAGCCTGTCGTAGCACGATAGACCAACCCAAAAACCAAACAAGGACATGGGTTGGACCACGTACCATGACAGTCCATGTCCCTCGGCTACTAATGGAAGGTACAAGGCACAGTTAAGTCATTTTTCAAGCGACCATTCACTCCTGCGACTTTTTATATTTGGTGGAGTTATCCTCGTGATACTAATTAAAAGGAATCCTCAGATCGTGTCAACCCAGCAGGGCTAGCCAAACCATTAGACATATAGCACATTAATTATGCACCGGTCCTCCAGAAAGCTACCGTGCTAAAACATATGACACATAGCTCGTAGAAGTCGGATATAGTCATCTGCTAAAGGTGAATGAAACCATATCCGTGGCGGCCAACCCCACACGTCAGGACTGGACCTGGGGTGACTAGTATGGCACGATCTTGGGATTCTTCCCACCCAATGCATCTACCAAGTTATTTGCCTAGTTAATACCTAGGTTATCTTCGGAGTTCACATGTCGTGGTCACATGCTCACTCCCTTAGATGTCGTACAATGTACGAGTACCCCAAGAAGGGATTCGTACTGGCTCGTGGAGTCATAAGTATGTACCCCTTCTTGGTGTAATACAACACACAACACATACCACGTTATTGCTACCGACCATTCGCTATATAAATGCTGGACTCTTGGATGTACTGGCAGGTATCACGTAGGAACACTTAGCACATAGATAGCACCTTGGTGCTCACATAGATTGTACCTTAGTACACACATAGGTTTATCCAGCACTCGTATAGGTAGTCAGATCAAGAATGAGTACCAAGACACAAGGATGAATGCGGCTGAGGGTTCATGCGGCCAAGGGTCATGCGGCCAAGCTGCATGTGGCCAAGGGTCATGCGGCCTAGGGTTCATGCGGCCAAGCTGCATGTGGCCAAGGGTCATGCGGCCGAGGCTCATGCGGCCAAGGCTCATGCGGCCAAGGCTCATACGGCCAAGCTGCATGCGGCCAAGGGTCATGCGGCCGAGGCTCATTTGGCCAAGGCTCATGCGGCCAAGGCTCATGCGGCCGAGGCTCAAACGGTCGAGGCTCATGCGTCCAAGGCTCATGCATCCAAGCTGCAAGCGGTCGAGGCTCATGCGGCCAAGGCTCATGTGGCCGAGGCTCATGCGGCCAAGGCTGTTCATCTTCTTTAACATTCGAGAAAGATGGTCATGGAACCCATGAACTTCAAACTTGCACAAATCGGCCAAAACAAATGAAATCTAACTTTTCAAAGGTCAAATTTGGATAAAATGAAATGCTCTACCACATGGAACAACTAAATTTTGAGCAAACAAGTTTAATAGATCAAAAACAAGGAAAACCAAAAATGACATAAACTTAGATCTACAAGAATCCATCCATCAAAACTAAAAATACCAAGTACTAAACTTGTAGAGGATGATGATAAGAACAATATAGACAAATAATATGAAAGGAAAAAAAAATCAAGGATAAAGGAATGTACAAATCTCCACTTTTGAGCAAGTTGTACTTGCCTAATGGTGGTGGTTGAAGGAATTGAATGAGAGAGTGAATGAGGAAAGAGAGTGTGGAAGAGATTATTTGTAGTGGGTGAGGATTGGCTCCACCAAACCCTAATCTCTAAACATGCTCTAACCATTCCACTAATAACATGTTTAAATACTACATGCAATAATTAGTAAAACAATAAATTAAAGGTGCACATGTACAAATACTGTACACAGGAATCAAAAAATTAAAATACGTATGTCGGGATCGGTGAGTGACATCTATACCCTCCTTAGAAAAATTTCGTCCTCGAAATTTTCGCCAAGATAAGATAGAGAAATCAAGACAAGCAAGATACTAATTAATAAAAATAGGAAAATATATTACAAAGGCATAAGAATAAATATACCTTCTGAGTCAAACAAGTGTAGATATCGAGATATAATCTCGTCCTCACGCTTCCATGTCGACTCCCCCGGTAAGTGATGGCCCCAAGCGACGCGAACAAGATTAATAGTCCAATTCTTGAGCATCTTCTCTCGTCGATCCAAAATGGATACGTGTTGCTCCTCATAAGTCAGGTCGGTACCGACGACCAGCTCAAAATGATCGAGGATGTGACTCAGATCCGGGACATACCTACACAACTGAGATACATGAAACACATAATGTATATCACGTAGCGAAGGTGGAAGGGCAAGACGATAAGCAACATCGCCTACCCGGGCAAGAATATCAAATGGACCAACGTATCTCAGACTAAGCTTTCCTCGGGTTCCAAATCTGATAATACCTTGAGTAGGCAAAATTCACAGAAACACTTGGTCACCAACACCAAACTCTAGAGGCCTATGATACTGATTTACCCAGTATCGGTGTCTATCCTGCACAACCCGAAGCCGCTCTCTGATCAACTTGACTGTTTCTACGATATACGTGATCATCTCTGGTCCCAATAATTTTCGTTCTCCCACATCGTCCCATACCAGAGAGGACTTATATTTACTTCCATATAATGCTTCAAACTGTGCTATCTGTATACTTACTTGATAACTATTATTGTAAGAGAACTCTACTAAATGAAGATAATCTTCCCAAGTTCCGCCGAAGTCTAAAGTACAAGCTCGTAACATATCTTCTAATGTCTGAATGGATCTCTCTGACTGTTTGTCTGTCTATCTACGGATGATAGGCTGTACTGAACCTCAACGTGGTAACCAAACTTTGATGCAAACTCCACCAAAAGTGAGAGGTAAACCGTGTGTCTCGATCTGATACTATGTTGACTGGAACACCATGCTGTCTCACAATCTGCTTCATATACATTTCTGCCAACTGCTCAGTAGACTGCCCTACTCTGAAAGGAAGCAAATAATCAACCTTCGTGAGCCGATCCACAATCACCCAAACTGTGTTTTGACCAGTCGAGATTCTAGGTAAACCGGTCACAAAGTCTATCGTATTGTGCTCCTATTTCCACTCCGAAATAGGAAGCGGTTGCAATACTCCTGCTGGCCTCTGCTGCTCTGCCTTCACTTGCTGATATACCAAACATTTGGACACAAACCTCACTATCTCCCTCTTTACGCCATTCCACCAAAAGTTCTGCTTTATATCTTGGTACATCTTTGTGCCTTCGGGATGGATGGAATAAGGAGCACTACGAGCCTCTGACATAACTTCCTGTCGAAGGACTCTACTGGATACACAAAGACGGTTTTCGAATCTAAGTGTACCATCCTCATGGATTACTAACTCCTTTCTGAGTCCTGATTCACATTCTGATCGAAGCTTCTGATTCACAGATCCTCTACCTTGGTTACTCTGATCCTCTCTACTAAAGTAGACTAAATCTGCAAGCCGGCCATAACTTTTGTATCTTGTGGCAAGATTACTTCAATTCCCATTTCTTGAAGATCTTCCAAAATATGCCTCTGCGAGGTTAAAATGAATGAGCCACCCCTCCTGCTCAAACCATCTGCTACCACATTCGCTTTGCCTGGATGATACTGAAGATTCACATCGAAGTCCTTCAGTAATTCTAACCATCTTCTCTGTCTCATGTTTAGGTCCCTCTGGGTAAATACATACTTTAAGCTCTTATGATCAGTATAGATCTCCACTCGATCCCCATATAAATAGTACCTCCATAACTTAAGCGAAAACACCACTGCTACTAATTCTAAGTCATGGGTCGGATAGTTCTTCTCATGATCTCGAAGATGTCGAGATGCATATGCTATCACCTTACCATGCTGCATCAATACACACCCATGTCCCTTCTCGGATGCGTCACAATATACTGTAAACCCTCCCTATCCTACTGGAAGCATAAAGATCGGGGTTGATATTAATCACTTCTTCAACTCTTTAAATGATGCCTGACACTCTGCTAACCAAACAAACTCTACACCTTATGCGTCAAACGCGTCAATAGTGCCAAATTCCTGGCGAAGTCTGCCACGAACCTTCTGTAATAACCTGGCAATTCCAAGAAACTACGCACATCTACTACTGTCTTCGGAACTGGCCAATTTTCTACCGCTTCAATCTTCTTCGGATCTACTGATACTCCTACTCCAGAGACGATGTATCCTAGGAACGAAATACGATCCAACCAAAACTCATATTTACTAAGCTTCGCATAAAGTTGATGCTCCCTCAAGGTCATCAAAACTGTCGAAAGATATTTCTCATGTTCTTCTTCACTACTAGAATAGACGAGCATGTCGTCTATGAACACTATTACAAACTTATCTAAATATGGCATAAAGATGCGATTCATCAAATCCATGAACATGGCTGGGACATTATTCAGTCCAAATGGCATCACCAGAAACTCATAATGCCCATACCGCGATCTAAATGTTGTCTTAGGTATGTCCTGCTCCCGGAACCTTACTTAATAATATCCAGATCGAAGATCAATCTTAGAGAAGAAGAGGCCTTACTCAACTGATCAAACAATTCATCGATCCTTGGTAACGGATACTTGTTCTTCACTGTTACTGCATTCAACTGTCGATAATCAATGCACATTTGCGTCGATCCATCCTTCTTGGGCACTAAAATCACTGGTGCTGCCCAGGGCGATTCACGGTCTCGGATAAACTGCTTTGCCTTCAGTTCTTCTTCATGCTAGTACAACTTGTCCAACTCTAACTACGACATCCTGTAAACTCTGTCGACTTTAGGCTCCGTTCCAGGAATCAACTCAATGAAAAACATCGTATCTCTCGTTGGTTGTATACCTGGAAGCTCATGTGGAAATACATCAAAAAATTCTCTGACTACTCTTGGTATCTGCTCCTTTTCTGCCAATGCTTCTGTAACAATGCCTTGGGTCGATCCTCCAATTGTCGAACAAAGATAAACTCCTCAACCTCAGGTATATTAAACACTATCCTACCTCCTCGATAATCTATCGTCGCATGACTGTCTCTCAACCAGTCCATGCCTAGGACAACGTCAAAGTTGCCTATAGGGAACTCAATCGAAGATGCTGAAATACAGGTAGACAACTCTAAAGGAGGGTGAATAAAGTTTATAATGATAATGATCAATTAAAACTTAAACTCTTTTCACCAACAAAATAATTAGAGTAATATAAATGCAGAAATAAAACAGTAAAAGAGCAAACGTAAACACAGTAAGATTTTTAACCTGGTTTTCTTCGTGGAGGACTAGTCCAGGCCTGAGAACTCTAGTTCAGGATTGAAATCCACTATTTGTGAAATAGGGTTACAACCATGTACCATTTCTCAGAAGAGCATGCCAACTTCTTTCAATGATCGCTGTAGCAAAACTTGGACTTTTTCAAGTGACTTACATCTTCTTGCACTTCAAACTTCTAGCTGAATCATACTGAGCAACTTGTACGGTTGGAAAGTTTGAAAGCTAAGTTGGATGGGAAGGTAGAGCTATTTAATATGTAGGCTTATGTAAGAGAAAAAGAAGAGAAGATTGGATAATTTGAAATGGGAGAATTCAAGGCCTATTTATAGTGTTCTGGGTAGGCAGAATTCGACAAGAATTCTGTGTCCAGAATTCAAATTTTTTTGGCCGTTGGACAACTAGCAGTGAATAATCCCTAAAAATTATCTTACTGTAATTTAGGGGACAGAGTTCAGCCCAAACTCTATGTGGAGGCAGAGTTCGGCCCGAACTCTATCTCCTTTGGACATAAAGTTCATAAATGGGCTTTGGCTTGTTGGGCTGTTTTGTCTATTGGCTAAGTGGACCTATAAAGGTTAATTCTAGCCCAAAGCTGCTCAGTATGACTCAACATACATTTGCCTATACTAAAAAAACAATAAAATTACAGACTCCAGAATACACAAAGCAGCAATTCTTCAGGCAACTGTTGACTTGAACTGATGTGATGAGTTGATCGATTTAGAGCTTAATGTGTCAAATTGGACAATGACAAATATTGTTTTGTTAATTGTCAAGATTAGGTTGACTGTGATCCGGTTTGGGTCAACAATCTCCCCTATTTTGATAATTGATAAAATGTGATATTTGCATGTCTCAATATTCATACCTGGACACATGATAGCTCCCCCGTACTCGAATATGTCTACTCCCCTATAAAAGGATATTACCTGTGACAAATTCTCATCTAAGTATACGATATATATAACTCATAACACAGTGTATCATAAAACCAAACAAAGACAAATATCAAGCGTTCTCCCCCTTTTGACAAAAATCAAAATGAAGAAAAACTCCCCCAACAAAATAGAAGAGCAGCATAGAGACCATCTACATAATAAAGAATAATAAGCTAGCAATAGTTTTTAATAAGTCTAATCAAAGCCAGAGGGTTAACAAGTTTTGATAAAAACATAAATCCAGAATAAAAAAATATAGTGCAGAAATGAAAAATAGAGTCCTAAGCGTCAGTGGTAGTCAGTGATACAAAAGCCATATCCATCATGGAGCATGCGAAGGCTCCACACCATCGGAACTGGTACGTCGGGGATCAACAAAGGCTGAGGTCGGATCTAGATCAACATAGGAATGCATAATATGCATTAAAGATAATCGTAAATTTAGAAACATAGGATTTAAATGCTCATAAATGAATTTTATGTTTACAACGTATACTGCGGATCAAAAAATCGTATACGGAGTAAACGAGACTAGTGTACCGTGTCGCTTAGGCTTTTACGCCTTGTTGACAGAAGGGCCCTTTCAGCTTGTACCCAAAGTTAGTACTTCCAGTTAGATGATGATCAACAGTTTACGTTGCAAAAACAAAATTTATTTGAGATTATTTTCATCCCAAATTCCTAGGTCACGACGAGAAAGTTTAAACGCTCTTCGGCTAGTAGTTTTGTAAAGAAGTTTGCCAGCTGATGTTCTGTGTCAATAAATTCTAGATCTATAGTGCCGTGCTGTTGATGATCACGCAAAAAAGTGGTGACAAATTTCAATATATTTCGTACGTGAGTGACATATAGGGTTCTTAGTAAGGTTTATAGCACTAATGTTATCACAGAAAATAGGTATGTGCATAAAAGACAAGTTATAATCTTCTAGGGTTTGCTTCATCCACAAATTTTGTGCACAACAACGTCCTGCAGCTATATACTCAGCTTTGGTTGTGGAGAGTGCAACAAAATTTTGTTTCTTGCTAAACCAGGAGACTAAGACTTTGCCTATCAAATAACACGTGCCGCTCGTACTTTTACGATCAACTTTGTACCCCGTAAAATCAACATCCAAATAACCGATAAGGTCAAAGGATGTGGTTTTGGGATACCAAAAGCCGACTGTAATAGTACCCTTAAGGTATCGAAAGATACGCTTAACGGTGGACATGTGTGTTTCCTTAGGATTATCCTGATATCTAGTACACAGGCAAACACTAAACATAATATCAGGGTGACTAGCAGTTAAATAAAGTAGACTGCCTATCATACCTCGATACTTATGTTGATTCACAGGTTTGCCGCTTTTATCGGATTTGTAGCAGCCATTGGAGTGCTAATTTGTTTGACGTTGTCAAGGTCAAACTTCTTCAGCATATCCTTTGTATACTTTGACAGACAGATGAAAGTACCATGCGATGTTTGTCTGACTTGCAGTCCAAGGAAGTAATTGATCTCCCCCATCATGCTCATCTCAAATTCGTTCTTTATACACTTAGCAAACTTTTGACAGAGAGTTTCATTAGTAGAACCGAATATGATATCATCAACATAAATGTGTACTAAAAGAATGGTGTCTTTGAAAGGTTTTATAAAGAGTGTAGTGTCAATTTTTTCTTTTGAAAAACCTTCATCTAATAAGAAAGTACTGAGGCGTTCATACCAAGCCCTGGGGGCTTCTTTGAAGCCATAAAGTGCTTTCTTGAGTTTGAAAACATGGTCGAGAAATTTATAATTTTCAAAATCGGGGGGGTCGCTTGACAAAGACTTCTTCTTTAATAAAACCATTTAGAAAAACACTTTTCACATCCATTTGAAAAAAATTAGAATTTTGAAAGTTTGCAAAAGCACAAAGCATCCGAATGGATTCAAGTCGGGAGACTAGAGCGTACGTCTCATCATAGTTGATACCTTCCTCTTGGTTGTATCCATGAGCTACTAGACGCGCTTTGTTGCGAGTAACTGATCCATCTTTATTTACTTTGTTGCAAAAAACCCATTTAGTACCAATAATTGAATGATTAGCTGGCCTAGGAACAAGTTCCCAGACCTGGCTCCTTTCGAATTGGTTGAGTTCTTTTTGCATGGCAAAAATCCAAAATTTATCATTAAAGGCTTCTAAAATATTTTTAGGCTCAATTTGAGAAATAAAAGCAGTGCTAGCAATAGAATCTCTTAAAGATGAACGAGTACTTACTCCGCGAGATACCTCACCTATTGCCAAGTTTCTGGGTGTGACAGTTTGAACTCGAATTTCTTCGGTAAGTCTTCCAGAGAGTTGGCTTCAGGATTGGTAGTCATAGGCGTGGAAGTTGATGGTTCATCCTTATCATTGGGGATGGTAGCTGTACTATTCTCCTTATCAAAAGTAACATTAGCAGATTCTTCTACTATCATTGAGCGTTTGTTGAACACTCGATATCCCTTACTCTTGGCGACATTGCTAAGAAAAATACCATCGTCAGCTTTGGCATCAAACTTGCCTAAGTTATCTTTGGTATTGAGGATAAAATAGCGACAACCGAACACTCTAAAATAAGATACATTGGGGGTCCTACCAAACCAATGTTCATAGGGTGTTTTCTTCAAAATAGGTCGAATAAGCACCCTATTCAAAATATGGCAAGCTGTACTGACAGCTTCTGCCCAAAAATATTTCGGAAGTAAAAATTTATTCAATATGACTCTAGCCATATCGCTAAGAGTCCTATTCTTCCACTCTACAACACCATTTTGTTGAGGAGTTCGAGGACAAGAAAACTCATGATCAAAACTATTTGTTTCGTAAAACTTTTCAAAATAGGAATTTTTGAATTTGCCTCCATGATCACTTCGGATTCGAGTAATCATGTAGCCTTTTTTCATTTTGGACCTTTTTGACAAAGATTTTGGAAACTGAAATCTCATCGCTTTTGTTTGAAAGGAAAAAACCTAAGTGAATCTAGAAAAATCATCTACTATAACAAAAGCATAGAGTTTTTCACCAATACTGGCTACTCTACTGGTACCAAATAAGTCTATATGCAGTAATTGAAAGGGTCTAGTAGTACTTATAGTATTTATGGAATGAAATGAAGATTTGGTTGCCTTATTCAGTTCACATTCGGCACATACCGTGTTCTTTTTGAATGTGATGTCGGACAGACCTCTTACTAGCTTCTTTGTCGATAGCCTTGATATAGTATCTATATTGGCATAACCAAGATGCTGATGCCACAACAGTCTCTCATCCTTGTGGGCGTAGAGGCATCTTCCTGTACTGTTAGTATTTCTAGATAGATAGAAAATATAAATGTTATCTTCTCTTACCCCTTCAAAAGCAATGTCTTCCGTTGACCTATCATAAATATAACATTTATTTTGTCCAAAGTTAATATCATATCCATGATCAATAAGATGACTTATGCTGAGCAGGTTATGCTTTAACTTGGTCATTAGGCAGACATCCTTTATTACAGGAGAAGGAGGATAACCAATAGTACCATTACCTATGATGTAGCCCTTTAAATTGTTATCGAATGATACATACCCTTCCCTCTTCATCGATAGTGATACGAAAAGATTTGCGTCTTTCGTCATATGTCGCGAGCATCCACTATCGAGAATCCACTTACTTTTAGTTGAGGAAGGAAGGTCCACCTACATCACGAGTAGATGTGACCTTTGGTACCCAAGTTCTTGTGGGTCCTGAAATGTTAGTCTTCGGTACCCATGCATATAGATTAATGTCAACTAATTTTCTGATTCTATATTGTGGTGAGATAAGAACATGTAATCCACAGTATATGCAAGTAGCATGCCTATTGGTGTTTGGAGCAGGTTGATAGTAATGTCTTTATGTAGCATGGTGATAATTGTATAGAACAGCAGAATAGTGACTATATGTAGCAGCAGGATGATAGTTATATCTATGTGCAACATGGTGGTAATTAGCAGGATAGTGACAATATATAGCAGCAGGATAATAGTTATGAGTAGATTGAGAATGATGTCTATGTATATGTGGTTTTCGTGCTGCATGTGAGTATGTGTACATATAAGCATGATTATGTACTGCATGTGGATGACATGTTTTACTATTATGAGTGGTCTTGTGTTTTGTGTGTGTTTTGTGACTATATGATTAGGTTTGAGGTTGAGCAACTTGTTTCCCCAATCTAATCTCTAATTTCTTAGAGACAACATTTAGTTCATTACATTTAGCATTTAGACCATCAATATTATCAATAGAGATCTTGTATTTGTTCTTTTGTTCTTTTCTTCAGCAATCTCTTTGTTGAGTGCTGAGATCTCACGTGTTTGCTTTTCAATAAGTGCTTTGACATCATGTAGGCTTAACTTAAGCTTGGACACCTCTTCGGTGACTTCTGTGGGTGGAGTGTCTCTAACATTATCAAGTAAGGAAGAAAGATTTTGAATCTCTATTTTATATCCTTTAATTTCTTGTGGTCATTTAGTAAATCATTAAACGCATCGCCAAGTTCATCAAAAGTAAAGTCATCGAGAGTTTCGCTAGTTACCTTCTCGGATGTTGCCATTAGGCAGACATTTTTGGTGTCTTGAGGAGAGTCATTTTCTTCAGCGGAGTCACTTGCTTCGCTTTCGTACCAAATACTAGTATTGGCATAATTTCTTGAAGAAGGCTTCTTGTAGGGCTTCTCATATCTATTGCCTTTCTTTGCGAAGGGACAGTCCTTTCGAACGTGTCCAGTCTTTTTGCAGCCGTAGCACGTTGGTTCTTCCTCGTCGTCTTCTTGTTGTTCTTTCTTTCTTCAATTGAAATGAATGAACTTCTTGAAGTTGCGGACTAGAAGAGCTTGATCATCACCTTCAGACTTGTCGTCGTCAGTCTCTTCAGGATCAGCCCTTCGACGATGAGCTTTTAGGGCAATTTCTTTTGCCTTTGGAGCAGGTTCGTCGAAGTCTTTGAGGTCGAGCTCGTGGGTTATCAGCTTTCCCATCAAAGTTTCCATAGACATTGTGGTGAGATCATTGCCTTCTATGATAGCTGTTACCTTAGGGTTCCAGATCTTTAGTAGCCCCCTAAGTAACTTGCGAATCTTCTCATGATTTATATATTATTTGCCAAGAGATGACAGAGGGTTGATGACGTCAAGGAACCTTGTAAACATTTGGGTGATCGTCTCATTAGGCTTCATCTTGAACGCCTCGTATTCTTGAGTAAGATGACTAATTTTAGATTCCTTGACTTGAGTGGTTCCTTTATGCATCACTTCTAGAAGCTTCCATACTTCGTACGCGGTGGTGCATGTTGAGACCCTGTTAAATTCATTCCTGTCTATTGTACAGAAAAGGGCATTAATAGCTCTAGCATCTAGACTTGCCTGTTTCTTTTCCTCGTCAGAATATTTGTCGTTGGGTTTCTCGATGAGATCTCCATTGACAACTATTCTTGCGAGCTTTTTGTAACCATTGGTGAAGTCTAGAGACTTGAGATAGAAACTCATCCTAGTTTTCTAATATGTGTAGTTGGTTCCATCAAATAGGGGTGGCCTATAAGTGGACTGTCCTTCACCATGGTTGGAAAACATAGGTTGTGTGGTTGCCATGGATCAGCTCTCGGATGTTAGTCCTTATAAAGAGAACAGATCTCTGATACCAATTGAAGTACATGTAGGCAACTCTAGGGGGGTGAATAGAGTTTATAACGGTAATAATCAATTAAAACTTAAACTCTTTTCACCAACAAAATAATTAGAGTAATATAAATACGAAAATAAAACAGTCAAAGAGCAAACGCAAACACAGCAAGATTTTTAACCTGGTTTCCCTCATGGAGGACTAGTCCAGGCCTGAGAACTCTAGCTCAGGATTAAAATCTACTATTTATGAAATAGGGTTAGATCCACGTGCCTTTTCTCAGAAGAGCATGCCAACTTCTTTCAATAATCGCTGTGGCAAAACTTGGACTTTTCCAAGTGACTTACAACTTCTTGCATTTCAAACTTCTAGCTGAGTCGTACTGAGCAACTTGAACGGTTGGGAAGTTTGAAAGCTAAGTTGGATGGGAAGGTAGATCTCTTTAATATTTAGGCTTATGTAAGAGAAGAAGAATAGAAGATTGGATAATTTAAAATGGGAGAATTCAAGGCCAATTTATAGTGTTCTAGGTAGGCAGAATTCGGCCAGAATTCTGTGTCCAAAATTCAAATGTTTTTGGCCGTTGGACAACTAGCAGTGAATAATCCCTAAAAATTAGCTTCCTGTAATTTAGGGGACAGAGTTCGGCCCGAACTCTGTGTGGAGGCAGAGTTCGGCTCGAACTCTGTCTCTTTTGGACAGAAAGTTCATAAATGGGCTTTGGCTTGTTGGGCTATTTGGCTATTGGCTAAGTGGACCTATGAAGGTTAATTCTAGCCCAAAGCTGCTCAGTATGACTCAACATACATTTGCCTATACTAAAAAAATAATAAAATTATAGACTCTAGAATACACAAAGCAGTAATTCTTCAGGCAGCTGTTGACTTGAACTGATGTGATGAGTTGATCGATTTACAGCGTGATGTGTCAAATTGGACTATGACAAATATTGTTTTGTTAATTGTCAAGATTAGGTTGACTGTGATCCGGTTTGGGTCAACAGATGCGGGAAATAATCGTCCACACACTACGACCGGACACGCTAAGCACACTCTACTAACTCTTACGCGCCTATTACCAGTGAGTATATTCATCCTCTCTAGCAATGCCTCAAACTTCAATCCAATACGTATCACAAATCGTACAGATATAAAAGAGTGGGTAGCCCCTGAATCAAATAATGCTACTGCAGGAAAAGAGGTAACAGAATCATTACCTGTAACCACGTCGCCTGAAGCTAGTACATCCTCCAGTAATACGGTAAAGGCATGGCCCTGGCCTTGCTGAGCTCCCTGCTGCTGTCTTCCTTGTCCATGCTATTGCTGTAGCCTCTGCTGGCCTTCCTGGTTCTGCACCCGGCGAAACATCTGTGCCTGCGTCGGCAGACGCTGGGCTAGCGTCCTTACGACCAATGATGGTCCTCTGCTTGGTGCTACCCCCGGAGCTGGCAACGTCGAAAATTGCTGAACTGACCCTCATGGCCTCTATATCATATGACAATTGGCAATCCTGCGGTCTGGACTGCCACACCTCATGCACAACCCATTAGCTGAACGACACACATCCCTAGTGTGCCCTCCCTTACCGCAGTAAGTACATCCAATGGGCGCCCCCTGGCTCTGCTGCTGGTTCCTCGGCTGCTGATATTGAATTGGTGCTGTTATCTCTGATACCGCCATCCTCCGTGGTGCTCCTGACTCATGAATACGGATGCCAGGTGTTAGCGTCGATGTTCGCTGCACTGCTCCTCCACCCCTACTATGGGGATGAGACCTCTTCTGGCCCCCATGTCTTGTCGCCAACCTTTGTTGGGTGAGTTCATGCCTCTGAGCTGCCGTTAAAATAACATCAAAATTCTGATTGTCATGCCCTTCTACTAGCTGTATAATCTCCAAATGAAGTCCCTACTGGAATCTCATAGCCTTCTCTGGCTCCGTAGCCACCATCGTCGGTGCAAACCGATTAAGTCTGCAGAACTCTGCTGCATATCCATCCATCGTCTTACCAGCCTGTTTGACACTGTTAAACCTCTAATGTAGCTCATACCGCACTACCACGCCAAAGTACTTGGCCTTGAATCTGGTAATGAAGCTATCCCAAGGAACAGGACGCCTCATTCCAACCACTTCTGATGCCCACCAGTCGCGAGCGAGATCCTGAAGCAATAATCTGACTTGGTCAACCTTCTCTTCTGCTGGAACCTTTGCTACGGTCAATATGGCCTCAATACCCTGAAGCCAAGAATCCGTCGTAATGGCATCCTTCGTGCCGTCAAAGTATCTCGGGTTAAGTCGAGAAAACCTCTCCGACGCTCCCGAATCATTTCTGACACTTCTCTCAATGGCTAATTGTAACCCTTGATTCAATAACACATTATGTTCCTGCTGCTGGGTCTGATGTTACTGATGGACTGCCACATGATACTGCTGAGTGGCCAGAAACCCTGGATGATCTCCAGGAGTGCTGCAGCATCAGGTACTGTCGTCGCTGCCGGTACCACTGGGGCTACAAGAGTTTCTAGAACCTTCGGTTCCACTGGCTCTGATATCACTTCCACTCGGATCTGGTCAGGAGAAGGTATTCTTTCCTGCTGCTGTCCCGTAGAGCCATGCTCTACTGGACGTTCCTCTATGTTGGCCTCGCCAGCTACTGAGAAAAAAGTACCCCTATTGGAAAAGATACAAGATATCAAATGACCGGACGAGGAAGATTCGAGAAGCAATTCAAGTTACAATCAAGGTGAGAAAAAGAAGACGGGACAAGAGATCAAGGGGACAAGTTTTGATTGAGACTCCTATAATAGTAACACCCCACAAGTCTAAGAACCAAACTCGTATGGGCCACCAATAAAACCTTGTCACGTCCTAGTATCAGAATACGGAGATGGACTAGGCCAGCTACTCCATATGAAGTATGCAAACGTCATACGACGATCGTGGCTGTCAAGAGACAAGGTGGTGCATGCTACAATCAGGTCTTCTACGGTCTCACAGAGCCTCTATGTCTCAATCATTCAAAACAAGAAAACATCAATTAATGAGCATATGAGATAAAGCAGTAAGGCGTCCCCGACGCTTCATCAAAATGATTATGGAGATCTAGCTTTATAAGTTAGCTATCCCAGAGAGTCATAGGTACATAATCGTATTCAGCTGCAGTCTGATTTAATTATAATTATGCAAAGACAAAATATCCAGATTAATCGGATAAATAGGTGCCGGTGGCTAAACACCAGAACATAAGTGATAAAAACTAGAGTGGTGGAGAAGAAACCCACTCAAGTCTTCCGCCAGCCATGCTTCTAAAATGTACCATTGACGTCAGAGAGGAAGGTCGGATCCTCAGGCTCTGCTACGTGATCTGGCCAAACAAAACTAGCGGGGTCAGCCCCGAATAGCAAGTACCACAAGGGAGCACAAAAGAGTGAGATAAAACCCAAGCATAAAATAATAATATTAGTAAGGGCTTTCGGTCGTAACCTTGGTCCACATCCTGTCATAGCACGATAGACCAACCCAACAACCAAACAAGGACATGGGTTGGACCATGCACCATGATAGTCCATGTCCCTCGGCTACTAACGGAAGGTACAAGGTACAGTCAAGTCATTTTTCAAGCGGCCATTCACTCCTGCGGCTTTCTATATTTGGCGGAGTTATCCCCGTGATACTAATTAAAAAGAATCCTCAGATCGTGTCAACCCAGCAGGACTAGCCAAACTATTAGACATATAGCACATTGATTATGCACCGGTTCTCCGGAGAGCTACCACGCTAAAACATATAACACATAGCTCGTAGAAGTCGGATTTAGTCATCGGCTAAAGGCGAATGAAACCATATCCGTGGCGGCCAACCCGACACGTCAAGACTGAACCTGGGGTGACTAGTATGGCACGATCTTGGGATTCTTCCCACCCAATGCATCTACCAAGTTAGTTGCCTAGTTAATCCCTAGGTTATCCTTGGAGTTCGCATGTCGTGGTCACATGCTCACTCCCTTAGATGTCGTATAATGTACGAGTACCCCAAGAAGGGATCCTTACTGGCTCTTGGAGTCATACGTAGGTACCCCTTTTTGGTGTAATACAATACACAACACATACCATGTCATTGCTACCGACCATTCACTATGTAAATACTGGACTCTTGGATGTACTGGTAAGTATCACATAGGAACACTTAGCATATAGGATAGCACCTCAGTGCTCATATAGATTGTACCTTAATATACACATAGGTTTGACCAGCACTCGTATAGGTAGTCAGATTAAGAATCAGGATCAAGACACAAGGATGCATGGGGTCGATGGCTCATACGGCCAAGCTGTATGCGGCCAAACTGTATGCGGCCAAGGGTCATGCGGTCGAGGGTTCATGCGGCCAAGCTGCATGCGACCAAGGGTCATGCGGCCAAGCTGCATGTGGCCAAGGCTTATGCGGCCGAGGCTCATGCGGCTAAGCTGCATGCGGCCAAGGCTTATGCGGCCGAGGCTGCATGCGGCCAAGGGTCATACGACCGAGGCTCATGCGGCCAAGGGTCATGCGGCCGAGGCTCAAGCGGCCAAGCTACATACGGCCAAGGGTCCTGCGACCGAGGCTCATGTGGCCAAGGCTCATACGACTAAGGATTAAGCGGCCAAGGCTCATGCAGCCAAGGCTCATACGACGGAGGCTCATGCGGCCAAGGCTGCTCATCTTCTACAACATCCAAGAAAGATGGCCATGGAACCCATGAACTTCAAACTTGCACAACTCGGCCAAAATAAAATGAAATCTAACTTTTCAAAGGTCAAATTTGGGTCAAATGAAATGCTCTACCATATGGAACAACTAGATTTTAAAACAAACAAGTTTAATAGATCAAAACTAAGGAAAACCAAAAATGACATAAACTTAATTTACAAGAATCCATCCATCAAAATCGAAAATACCAAGTACTAAACTTGTAGAGGATGATGAGAAGAACAATATAGACAAATAATATCAAAGGAAAAGTCAAGGATAAAAAAAATGAACAAATCTTCTCTTTTGAGCAAGTTGTACTTGCCTAATGGTGGCGGTTGAGGGAATTGAATAAGAGAGTGAATGAGGAAAGAGAGTGTGGAAGAGATTATTTATAGTGGGTGAGGGTTGGCTCCACCAAATCCTAATCTCTAAACATGCTCTAACCATTCCACTAATGATATATTTAAATGCTACATACAATAATTAGTAAAATAATAAATTAAAGGTGCACATATACAAATACTGTACACAGGAATCAAAGAATAAAAATACATATGTCGGGATCGGAGAGTGACATGCAATATTCTAAAAAATCAAACTTTCTCAAGTCATTCATATAATAGCAGTTTTGTGACAATTATGCCACAACTGCATGCTTCATGTACGAAGCATATACCTTTCAATGCTACGACAGTTCCGCGGCATTGCAGGACAAGTTGTCCATTTCGCATACAAGGACATTTATATAGTTCCATTGCATTGGTGCACGCTTTGATACTGGTATTTGATGTTCCATTATCTAGTGTTCAATGTTCTATGGCCCGTACATTTGATACATGCCAAAATATAGTTTTTCCATGTTTTATGTTTAATGTTCTCCAATTCGGGCACCCAATGCATACACGCCTCATTATTGTTATTCAATGTTGTATAGCGAATCGTACACTTGATACACGTTTCGATTCAATTGTTTGATGTTCCATCTTAGTGTTTGACATACACTACGACTTATCTCTATCCGAGCAACGTACGTAGAACTGGTGAAGTTACATATACGATATATACTTTTTATTAGGGCATGAAGGAGTAGAGGAGAAGGGACAAAGCCGATTCAACTTAAGTTGACTTGCCCATCGCTCGTCGAGCCGATGCAACTCGACTCCTAACTTCGTCGCACAATCATCTTGATCAATCTAACCACAAGAGCACTCCACTTTTCGTTGAACTAACCGACTGATTCAACCAACGATGTCTATGCCTCAACCCGTTGCGAGGCGATAATCTGAATGTAAGGAATTCTAGCACGTTACTTGCACATAAAACTAACCAAATCAACATTACTAAAATCTGCTCCATTAGCAACGTAAATTTAGCGACGCTCGTATAACGTCGCTAAATTGCGTACATAAGTGACGTTTAATTGAAACGCCGCTAATAGTCGCTACTAGCGA
This sequence comes from Iris pallida, assembly GCA_029216955.1. Classification (NCBI taxonomy): domain Eukaryota; kingdom Viridiplantae; phylum Streptophyta; class Magnoliopsida; order Asparagales; family Iridaceae; genus Iris; species Iris pallida. The sequence goes on from JANAVB010009400.1 coordinate 16,887,858, forward strand.
CGAAAATAGCGACGTGACAACGACGTATATTAGTTACATGAGCTAGTCGTCGCGAAACGTTGCTATGACATCGCTAATAGCAACTAATTTAGTGACATTAAAATGAACTTCGCTAAATTCTAATTAAATTCCCCCTCCCCCCAACGATTCATTCCCCCTTTTTACTGTAAACCCCCGCCCTGATTTTTTTGAGAAATTCTTATTATTAATTTTTGGACTCAATATAATGAATTAGGATTTTAGTAAATATCAAAATATAGTATATTTTATATTTAAGGGATTTTTTTTAATAGAGGATGTGTATGTATATGAATAAAGTCCTACGGGTATGTGTGTATATATACATGTGGCTACCACCCTTTAATCAAGGTGGGCTACCAAATTATAAAAGGGGCCTGATATAAATTTCCAATTCAACCCTGTGATGGTCGACCCTTTTTAAATTCAAATTTGTAGACAAACACTACCAATTCGATCTCATCCCAAATTGATTTCATTCAAATCCTAGGGAGAGATTGATTATATATCTATACGTATGTATGGAACCAATCATCCCTACTTTTTTGTATCGAACCCTAGCCTCATTCACCGTACCCGCCGACTTTCCCTCGAGGACCGCTGCATATTCTTGGCAGCCACAAGGAAACTCTTCAATAAGGTAATAAACGAAATCCTTTTTGAATCCACCAAGATTAGAACAGGTTTATTATTCAAGGTTCCTTTCATCTTAATGGTAGAATGATGATAAAGTTTTACTGATAAGGCAAATAGGAATCAAGTTAGCATATTTTGCTCCAGGATTCGTGTGTGAGAATCTACTATCCACGAATCAATAGGATTGTACCAGTGATCGAATAGATTCCTGTGTATCCTAAGTAACTCGTATGAGTAGAAGTACAAAGCAGGGGGGATTAACTGGTGTGCGTATGTTTATATTTCTACATAGGTCATGGACCTAGCTCTGGATGCTTTACCCAAGTATCGGCAAGGGGTCAAGAGGCCTATTAGAATCGAATGTAACCTTAAGTATTCGATCCTAAGTATCAAGATTGATATTTATATAACCCAACCAACCTTAGCAGCAACTGATACTTGGAACCATGTCCACGCCTGTGGCAGGAGGAGGCCTAGTATCATATTCGACTTTGGTACCAGTATGGAATTTAGACTACAGCAATAACAGAACATGGCCTAAAATGTATTATCTTGAACAGTAGGGATAAAATAAGGAGATACGAATGTATGAAGTGCAAACAGGGCCGAGTACATAGGCTAAAAGGAGGGAAACAACTATGGACTAAACTTTATGGCTGAATCAATTGGACACATAGGTAATTATGGTTCCCATCGGATTATGAATTCAAATGCATTTGAAAGAAATAAGTTAGGAATGCAACCAGTGTAAGGATCAGATGATATGTAGGAATCATCCTATTAAATCCAATGATACCTAGCATAGCCATTAATATTTGAAATTACTGTCATAAAACCCTTGTGTAACCCAGTATATACAGAATATGGGATATATTGCTGGTATCAGTGCATCGAAGTCATATTTAGGGTACCAATTGGATAACAGGTGTGGGTTCTAGTTGGAGAATCCATAAGTTGTAGATGACAGTACTTGAAATGCCTACAGGACATTACAATGTACAGAAAACACATTAGCACATTGTTCAGGTGACATGTTCTATTATCCCAGTAAGCCACGTTCTTGATAAACCAGTAACACTACATCTACTTTGGCCTAAGTTCAAAGTATGAGGTCAATGTTTAATGGAAGAGTGTAGAAAACTCTGCATGTTGGTATTAGAGTATAGAAGACTCTGTATACGGGTATCAAGAATTGAATCTTGTGCCATAGGAAATTGCACAAATAAGGGAGGGGTATGTTTTAGTCGAGTATTATCAGAGGTGTAACAAGGAATGCCTATAAGTGTGGGGTTAAACAGTATTTAGAGGGAGGATACACATGTGAGGGTACTAGTTGCAGATCATGTGTCAATTGACACATGAAACATCAGTCATGTAGATAAGGATGAGTTCGCATATGACATCAATAGGTCATATGTCTTTGTATAATAAGAGAGGAGTATCAAGTAGAAATCTGGGAACATGACAGTAGTAGTCTTAAGACACCAAAGGGGATTAGCTACCTGTGTATAACTGTATGATTGGGAAGGAGTTATGGTTGCGAGTGTGAGGGTCTTTTGTTCCAAAATACTACAGTTCAAGTAGCAACAGGTTGGTCTCAGAGATTGGGAGTATTCAATGTTTAAGATAGGTACCTGTGAGTTAGCCTATGTGTAGGTCAGATGTCTACTCCTTCAAACAGTGTAGGTGCCAGCACAAACAGTAGTATAGGATGTAACAGCTGTTGTATAACAAAAACACAGTGGTTCCTTACAAACAATTGTATCAGGGAATCTAAGTCTAGCTTAAAGAGGAGGAATGGTATCTGCAATATGCAGTATGACCATTCCAGTTAAGATGGCTAATTGTGTATCAGTTGGTATAAGACATATATCATGTGTAGATAAGAACATAGAAAAGTCTAAATATGAGTTTAGCATAGGAATCGGGTTTGAGTGTACAGGCATATGCAGTACAAATCCCTACATAACATGATGTGCAGGATGGACCACAGATTTGGACACGAGTACACGTACAGGCAACTTAGGAAATTAGAGTGTGTATCAACAGGGGTTAGAATAGGCAGGTGTGTAGGCACTATAGTTTCACAGATAGGTGAACAACAGGATTAAGATATCCTGTGGATGTGGGGTATCAACAATCCCCTAAAAACATTTTTGTAGGTTAATATAGGATTTAGTTATAACAAGTGCAACATAATTGGGAATGTGTGTGTCAGGTGATCTATTGGTGGTACATCTAGTTATCCCATGGGGGTGAGAGTGCAACAAGGTTAGTAGAGTATCAGTAGTATCTGTACACACTTGGTACAGGAGAAAGACTGAAACCTCAATTAGATAAAATATTTTCTTGTTTTAATTCATTTATTGACATAGTAAACTCATAAAACAGGTTACTTGGACATCCATACGGATTGTAACCCGTACCAGCAATCGAGACCACATGCAAGTATACGTTGCCTTTCTTTATAACTTTATTTACATGCCCTGTCTTTCATTATCCAGTTTCTTCCATTTATTATTGCCATATGTTTTTTTATATCATATTAGTATTTTACTTCATTGATACATAGCCCTTGTTTGACAGTTAGTCTTGTGTTTTATTGAACGTGTTCACACTTATGTCTCGATTGAGTCATGTCATGGGTTGAGAAGTCATAAACTGAACTGCTGTACCTTCTTGTCTTGAACCTTAAAGTTAACCTACGAGTCCATATTAGGGGCAAGGGTTAGAAGTATTTGTTCCACACCTATGAGTCTATATTAGGGGCGATGGTGATTCCTGAAGCTAACCTGCGAGTCCACACTAGGGACGAGGGTTAGTAGTTGATCAAACCTACAAGTCCACACTAGGGGCGAGGGTTTGAGTATTCGATTTGATTATCCGTTGACATCTTGACATGAGTTCTCTTATCTTCGTCCAGCAGTTCATTTATGCGTGGTTAGTGCACAGATTTGTGTTTTATCACTGCTTAGTTTACTTTTATTCTAGATTTTCTTCATGCATGATAAACTATTAGAAAGGCTCGTTTTATGTATTTTGCTAGTCCTCTGAGGACCTGATGATCTCTTCAGGTTTAGCCGAGTTTGAATCAGGAGCTGACGAGAGGGTTGAGTCAGCATCAGACTGCGGGGCTTCGCAGTTGAGGTTGCCTTGATTAGCAGGTTGTATTCAGATAGTATATTCCATGTATTTTTCTCTTTCCGTCTATTAGTAGTGGATTTGTATCCACCGGACGTGACTTTGATTCTTAGAAACATTCAGTTATATTCTTTGTTGCTCAGTTTCATGTTTGATTCATTGATCTTGGTTGTGTCTTGACTAACCTATGGATGAGATATAGATTACCATAAGATTCTAGACTACCATGACTCGTGTATATTAGACAGCGTTCTACCGCCGACACTGCGGCGTAGGCTGGGCTTGGACACGTTTTATATCCGAAAGTGGGTGAGGGTCACGATATTTACTCTCTCACTCTCTCTCCTTCCTCCCTCCGGTGCTCTCACTCTCTCCGACGCTCTTACTCTCTCTGGCGACTCTCACTCTCTTCGGCGCTCTCACTCTCTCCGGCGACTCTCACTCTCTCCGACGACTCTCCTCCTCTCCGGTACGTGACCCCCCCTCTTTCTCTCTATTTTTGTTGCTGGTGGTTGGGGGGTTGCGAGTTGTTGGGGGTGAGGGGCAGGGGGGATGCGGGTGGTTGGGTGGTGATTGGGGAGTGGCTGGGGGGTGGGGCAGGGGGGTGAGGGCGGCTGGGGGTAAGGAGATGGGGCTGGAGGGAGCGGAGGGTTAGGGTTCGGGTTACGGGTGTGGGTGTGTGGGGGGGAGGGGCATGGGGGTGAGGGCAGCTGAGGGCGATGAGGGGGGCTGGGGGAGGAGAGGTTTAGGTTTAGGGTTCGGGTTAGGGTTAGGGGTGGTTGGTGGGGGAGGGGAGCAGGGGGTGTGAGGGGAGGCTGGGAAGGGGAGGGGGGCTGGTGGAGGAGGGGTTAGGGATAGGGTTCGGGTTAGGGTTAGGGGTGGTATAGTGGGGAGGGGTGCGGGAGGCTTGGTCAGGGGCACCGATAGTGCCAAAAAATCTGATAATTTAGTAATAATTATTTGTTTTCCGACACCGAAAAATCTGATACACCGATTCGAAAGCATCGATAGTGCTGATATTTGTAACAAGTAGTTTTGTTGGTAGGTTAATTGGTAACATTTTGTTCATGAAATGGATTGGATTGGTATTATTCTAGATACGGCAATCCAATCCATTTCCCTCGGCAATGATGATACGACAACCTATCACTATATCTTTTAGTAGTAGATGATATCTTAGTATTATATTATGTGGGTTCATCCGGATTCTGTTATATCCTTCATATACTAGATTCGATAAGAGCATATACTACACCATATGTACAGAACATAGATGATTCACACTAATGTATGCTAGAATAAATTTTGGGTTGTGTTCTGAGCCATCCGTTCTCACACTTAAAACAGATATGAATGAGTACTGTGTGTCAATCTTTGTTTTTGTATTTTCGGTGAACCCAGGGATTGGATTCTGTATTTTGGCTCCAGCTCCATTTGCATTAATCTACGGTACGATATGGTGATCGGGACATAGTCCCTGCAGCCATTCGACTGGCAAGATAGAAACTATATAGCTGTAGATAAAGTTGACTATCCTCCGACCCTCATCCCTCGGCAATGATGATATAACAACCTATCACTATATCTTATATAGTAGTGGATGATGTCTTAGTATTACATTATCTGATTTCATCTTGATTATGTTACATTCTTCAGATACTAGATACGATAAGAACATATACTACACCATATGTACAGAACATAGACGATTCACACTAATATATGCTAGAAGAAATTTTGGTTTGTGTTCTGAGCCGTTCGTCCCCACACTTGACAATTAAGCATGTAAAATATATCGTTGAAGAACATAAATTTTATGGTCGTTACTGCAGAAAGTGCAGAATGACATGAACTGATCACGAAAAGGAGGGGATCAAAGCTGTAACAAGTAAAATTGTGTTTTGGATGTTACACTCTTATAAGCTCTTTGTTCACAAAGCAAGATATAATGAATACAGAACAAGTATCGAGTTTATAACTCTTATAAGCTGTGTACTTGAGTTACGAACTCGATACTTGTTCTATATTCTTTAATTATAGCTTGCTTTGTGAACAAAGATTTTACAAGAGTTCTTTTTCCAAAGTATAACTTTACTTGTTCCAGTTTGAGCCCCTTATTTTCGTGCGTCAGTTTATGTCGGTCTTCACTTTCTGCAGTAACTTCCTGCAATTAACCTCTATCACTTGGCAATGATAATACGACAACCTATCATGATTTTGTTATTATAGTAGATGATGTCTTAGAATTACATTTTGTCGGTTCATCTTGATTCGGTTACATCCTTTAGATACTAGATTCGATAAGAACATATACTACACCGTGTCACGACCCGCACCCACTGTGAGGGTACGAGAACGTAACAACGCCCAGCCTACGCCGCAGTGTCGACGGTAGAACGCTGTCCTAGGTCAATCATCTAACAATACAAAGGTACCTGAACAGTATATACGCTCCGAATGGAGGTAACATAACAGAACAGTCTCAATCACATCTAAGGCAGATACATGATAGTAAAGGTAGATAGAGAAAAACAAAAGCACAAAGTAATACAGATAAAAGAAAGAATATCTATGTGTCTAAGATAACAACTCAAGAACATCCAGCTCAATACAAGGCTCTAAATATAACAACATCTCAGAAGAACAACTTAAAATCAAATAACAGAGCTGAAAGAAAACTAAAGCCTAGCTCTAGCCTAGACTCTGAGAGTAGCATCCTGTACTGCAGCTGGATCCTCCAGAGGAACCAGGTCGCAGGTGTCGTCTAATCCTGCTCCGTAATAGGTGGTACATAGGGCCTCCTCCTCATCCTCTGTAATATTTTCAACAGGTCCAGTCAGGACAGGAGCGAGTACAGTACATCTCAACAGTTCATAGCAGGTTAGAAAATATAATCATGCAGTAAAGTAAGATATAGATACTGAAGAAATGCAGTATGTAAACAGAGAGAGAGAACTGTAATGGAAATATCTACTATACATAGAGAACTAATAGTGACTAGTGAGTCAGAGTAAAATATAAACATGTGAATGGCATAGGAGGTTCATGACTACAGCTAATAGAGTGATTCATGACTACAGCTACTTGGATAATATTCACATGTCTATTTCTACTCTCCCAACCCCAATCAATACACAAAGATCCGTTCAAGTTATGTTAAGGTTCATAAAACTTCACATGGCTCATAAAATGAGTGATACGTGTAGGTGATTCATGGAGGCTCTGTGAACATGAGAGTACATGTGTCGCAGGCGGTTCGTGAATCAGAGGAAGCATAGAGATACGTGATGATTCGTGAAACGTACAAAACATGCTGTATCCGATGCTCCCGAGGGGGATAACATCTCATGAAAGGATCTATATAGTACCAATCCATGTGACCAACGTGACAGTATCAAGTAAAGTAATTTAAAGCAGAAAAATAATTCTAAACAGGATATAAAATGATCAGAGAATGTACTCGCCTGTAACTGGTAAATCTGAGAGAATATAGACTGTCCGAGGAGTGGTGTCTGTCTCCTATAGAATAGTGCAAGTCACTATGAGTCTACAATGATAATAAGATGCAAATCAATGCATTCTACATGAATCTAGGTCAATCTAGGCCAAAGTCAACTCTTGGTCAACTTTGGTCAACCCTAGAAGTCAAACTAGGTCAACCTTGTCTAAACTAGGCTAAACTCAACTAGCTAGGTCTAATAAGCTATGCTAGGCTCTAACAAGGCTATACTAGACTACACACAACATTCAAGTACTCATACACCTATGCATATACAACACTATATATATAGATACAAATATTGATTAACACTATGCATTCTAGGCTAAATACTATATGTATTTACACATAGGCATACACCACACAAGTATACATGTCTACATATTGTATATAAAGCATCTCACACCACAAATAGACATTCCTATCTAAGGGTGCTTAACATGTGCATATAGAGGGAAACATGTGTGTGTATACAACCAAGAGTGTGTGTGTTCTATGCAATTGTGTGTGGGCAGGAAATAACAGGAAGGGGGTGTGCTTGTGTGTGTTAACATAACAATAGTGTGTGAATACTGTTTACAGGAAAATACAGTGAGTAAGGAGAGGACTGTGTGTGTGTGTGTCATAAAACAGTGACAAAATAGTGTCTTGTGTGTGTGTGTTATGTGAATACCAGTGAGAGTGCAACATGTGACAGGAATTTGGGATAGATGGGAATGTGGTTGTGTGTGTACCTGTGTGAAATATGTGTGCAGGAAACAGAAAATAGGGAGGAATCATGTGTGTGTGTGTGTGTGCAGGTGTTACACATGAATTGCCTACCCAAGTGCAGGAATTTAACAACAGTGAAAGAAGAGGGAAGAGTGTGTGTATGTAAGTGTCTACAAGGATTTATATGCAGGAAAGTAAGACAGTGAGGGGAATTTGAAATCAATTCAATTCATTAAGTACTTAAATGACAGTTATTTAAAAATATTGGAGAGGAACCACATTCAAACTCAAATAACAAGGAATATCAAGTTAACAAAGAAGGAAGGAAAGGAGGGAATCATATCCCAGATTAAAAACTGAGATTTAAACTCATGTAGGGTCATAACAGTCTCAGGTTTGCTTCAAAACCAAACTCAGATTCCTGAGACTGTAGTTGAGTTTGCCTCATACTTCCCCATCCCATATTGAATTCAATTCAATGCCAAATCACCCAAATCAACAATCTATTAGGTCACATATAGATTAACAAATTTAGGAAGTAAAAAATATGTAGAGAAATGCATTCGTATAGGTTAAAATCATTGACAAAGTTAACTAATGAAAACTGGAAAAAAAAACTGATATGTACATAACAGTCCCCATATTAAAACTCAGGTTTTTGACCCAAAACCACATCCAAAACAATCCAAAATTGACACACTACTAGGAATCATGTATGTGCACATGTTAGAGTCTTAATACCATGCAGGTAATAGTTAATACAGGGTTTAAAATGATGTCAAAACTCGATCCAAAAATCTGGAAATAGGATATTAGGAACTGTCAAATAGAATATCAGGAAACATTTGGGGAAATAGAAAAATTGATCTAAAAACAAATTAAAATAAGAATTTATTGGTTGGTAATGTACATACAACATGTACACGTGCTACACAAGTGATTTGTGTCCATGAAAGTGGACACAAACGTGTCCATACAAATCAAAATACAAAAACAGGAAAATCAAGACATAGAGACTGGACAGTCTCGTGCGGGCGTGCACGCGTGTCGTGCACCCTACACACGCCATCCCAGGCCTCGTACTCGTGTCCCCACCTAGGCTAGGTCTAGGTGCTCGTGTCTAGGTGCCTGCATCGTGTCTAGGTGTCGCCGTGTCCACGAACCAGAGCCGTATCAGTGGCTAAAATATACAGTGTGCACAGTACAGTGCATCCCCGTGCGCGGCCAATAACTCCCAAAACCGACCACGAATTGTCGTGAAATTTGGGGAGAGGGATGACAGATGATGCCCCTATAATCTCCCAAAATTTCGTGTCGAGGTAATTCGTGTCGTGTCCAAAACAGAGCCCGATAGGCAGGGGATAACTGTAGCCCGCGCACGTGTGCACGAAGGCGTGTGCACGAGTGTCCTACTGACACGACACAACCACAAAATCAACTCAGAGTTATAGAAATGGATAAGCGACATTAAAACACGATTTTCCATTCAATTATAATTCGAAAATATCACAAAAAGATTTACTGTGGCATTACCACAAACACCTAGCTCAGGACACTGATACGTGTCCTATTAGGACACGAATTGACACAAAAACCTAGGGTTTCCTATTCCTATGTTAGGTTAGGTCTAGGGCTCCCTATTCATGCAATTAAACCAGAATTCTATGGTGGAAATGGAGAGTTACCTCTATGTATCAAAACCCTCCAAAAAGCTCAAAGAGTGAGGTTCTTTCCAATGGTGAAACTCCTCCAAATCTTCCCAAATCTGAGAATACTCATATCCAACAGAAAGTAGGAAGAATTTAGAACCTAATGCAATTTGTTTGGATTAAAAAGGAGGAAAAATGGATTTATTATGAATTTCTAAAGATGGGAGCTCACCTCTTTCTAAAACTTGCACAAATCCCAATGGAGGCTAGCCCTAAATTCTAGGAGGAGATTAAATAGGGGGAAATGATCAATAGTGGCTGCCATGGGCTAATTAGGTTTAGGTTTGGCTACATGGTGTGGGCCTATGGGCTTTAAGTCTCAAGTCATTAATCATGACTTATGAAGTCATGAGCTACTTAGCCTAATCAACTCCAAAACTCTCCAAACAAGTTCTAATGACTTAAATCTCACTAAATTAGGTCTAACCAAGTTTACTTAACCTAACCAAGTGGTCTTAACCTAGGTTAGTCTCCTAGTCTCAACTAGTCATGACTAACACAACACATAGCAATATTTAATTAATATCAAAATCACACAAATCCCCATAAATCATAATAAATTTAAATAATCCTAAAATGACCAAAATACCCTCTAGGCTATGATGTACTAGTCAAACATCCTAATCACATGGCTAGGCTCTAAAGTTACACTAGTCAACACCAAATCATAAGCCATAACTTAAAATAGTTTTAAATGATTAAAAATCACCAAAAATCATATTATCATTTAAATATCATAATTAAATAAATTAAAATACAAATTTTCAAAATTACCCTCATTTTAGAAACTGGGTGTTACAAGTCTACCCTCCTTAGAAAAATTTCGTCCTCGAAATTAAAATGGTATTAGTCTGCTAGGTCAAACACCCCACAATCAAAGTCTCAAACATACCGTCAGATAATCATATGCGTCTGTCCAAAATCATAACACTCGGAATCTTCGTCGTGCTAGTGAGCAAGACTACGATAATCACAGAGTCCTCGACTAAGGCACATACCTCTAGAATTATGGTATTTAAAATTTTCGTATTGCCGCATGCTTGGCAGCAAAAACCTTAAATTCCCACGCTCGAGAAATACATCCTAAATCTGACTATATGTCCTCACTATGCCAGCTAAACACGACTGTCGAAGATTCTAGATTCCATAACTGGGTGACCTAGCCCATATGATTCATCTCAGAAGAAAACCAAATCGAAAGAAAATGCCAAATCAAAACTTATCAACAGATAAGGAAGCAGATAAGAACAGATGGAATTAAATTTCAAGATAGATATAATGAGGCAAGGTGGGAATGGAATCGAAAAGAACAGAACCTGCAAGCACCTCTCCCACTGCCTGAGCATCCTCGACTGTCATTGCGTAAGCTTGCCCCTGCTGGCCTCCTCCAGCCTGATGCTGATACTGCACAAATCTCTACTGCTGCATCGGTAACGGTCCCCGCTGCTGACCTACCGGAGCCTTGGCTCCTCCTCCTGGTACTGTGCCTATGTACTAGGAACACTCCCTCAGCTGGTGGTCCGCTGCTCCGCATAGTAGGCACCTGCCCAGCCTCCTCCTGTACTCACCCCATCCATGCCTCGACTTCTTGCAGTAGGGGCAACTGACTGCCTGCTGTCTGGGTGCCTGATGTTGTCTGGGCTGCTGCTGTCCCTGCTGATGGCCGTGACCCTGGAACTGCTGCTGAAACTGATGCTGAACGTGCGGCCTCTTGGCCGGTCCTCCGCTACTGCTGCCTCCCTGGGAGTCTCGCCCCCTCTTGAGCCTAAGCTCAAGATCATCCTCTGCAGCTAAAGCGTCCACCAGGATCTCCTTAAATATAGTGCTGCGGGCATTCTTGGTGTAGGACTTGACCTCCTTTACTAAGCCCTTTCGGAACCTCCAGGCCTTCGTCGTCTCTGACAAGTCATCCATAAATCTGCTCAGGCGGCAGAACTCTCCTGCGTACTCCTCCACAGACTGGTTTCCTTGGACTAGGGCCTCGAACTGGGTCTCGAGGGCTCCCAGCGCTGCGTCTGGAAAGAACTTCTCCTTGAACAGCTTCTTGAATACTGCCCAAGTCTGTCCTGCTGTACCGACCCTCGGGTCGGTCTGGTACCATGTACGGGCCAGATCATGCATCATGCTGGCCGCTGCCTCTATCTGGAGCCTCATCGGGATATCAGCCAACCTGAAAATCTCCTCCATATGCTCGATCCACTCATCGGCATACAAGATCCCTTCTGTCCCTCGGAAGTCTCTCGGGTGCATCTTCTGGAAATCTTGGATGCCCTTCTTCCATGGCTGGTACGGCTGCGGGGCTGCCGCTGGCTGAGCTATGACTCTCTCTACCGCAGTCATTGCCAGCTCAATGCCTCGTGTGAGCTCTGCTGTCTGGCCCTGCTGCTGGGTCTGCTGACCCTCCATGTACTGCCGGAAAAAGGCTAACAGCTGAACGACGTCAATCGTCCCTGCAGGTGGCTGCTGTTGCTGAAGAAGTACATCCGGAATCACCGGACTCGGCTCATGCCTCACTGCTGGTGGGGCTCCTCCAAAAGCTGCTGAAATGCCTACCCCAGCTGGTATGACTGGGGCTACGGCACCAGTGGCTAACTGCTGAGCATGAGAGGTGGCAGACCTCTCATCGACGTCCCCCTGGCCCTGGCGATGCGATCGCGTCTCAACCATCCTGGAGACACAGATCAAAAGGAAACAATTGCTGAGAATGAGTCGAAATACCAAAGGAGGACAGTTTAATTTCAAGGAAGACAATAGGCGGCAAAATGTAGATATACGGAATCTGAATAAGAGTTTTTCCTATTTGTGATTGAGTACCTTCAAAAATATCCTAATCCTAATGCAGGCTGTAGTGATACTCTAGTTCGAATACCACTACATAAACTCGACCTGCATGGGCCACCACTAAAAACGTGTCACGACCCGCACCCACTGTGAGGGTACGAGAACGTAACAACGCCCAGCCTACGCCGCAGTGTCGGCGGTAGAACGCTGTCCTAGGTCAATCATCTAACAATACAAAGGTACCTGAACAGTATATACGCTCCGAATGGAGGTGACATAACAAAACAGTCTCAATCACATCTAAGGCAGATACATGATAGTAAAGGTAGATAGAGAAAAACAAAAGCACAAAGTAATACAGATAAAAGGGAGAATATCTATGTGTCTAAGATAACAACTCAAGAACATCCAGCTCAATACAAGGCTCTAAATATAACAACATCTCAGAAGAATAACTGAAAATCAAATAACAGAGCTGAAAGAAAACTAAAGCCTAGCTATCTAGCCTAGACTCTGGGAGTAGCATCCTGTACTGCAGCTGGATCCTCCAGAGGAACCAGGTCGCAGGTGTCGTCTAATCCTGCTCCGTAATAGGTGGTACATAGGGCCTCCTCCTCATCCTCTGTAATATTTTTAACAGGTCCAGTCAGGACAGGAGCGAGTACAGTACATCTCAACAGTTCATAGCAGGTTAGAAAATATAATCATGCAGTAAAGTAAGATATAGATACTAAAGAAATACAGTATGTAAACAGAGAGAGAGAACTGTAATGGAAATATCTACTATACATAGAGAACTAATAGTGACTAGTGAGTCAGAGTAAAATATAAACATGTGAATGGCATATGAGGTTCATGACTACAGCTAAGAGAGTGATTCATGACTATAACTACTTGGATAATATTCACATGTCTATTTCTACTCCTCCAACCCCAATCAATACACAAAGATCCGTTCAAGTTATGTTAAGGTTCGTGAAACTTCACATGGCTCATAAAATGAGTGATACGTGAAGGTGATTCATGGAGGCTCTATGAACATGAGAGTACATGTGTCACAGGCGGTTCGTGAATCAGAGAAAGCATAGAGATACGTGATGATTCATGAAACGCACAAAACATGCTGTATCCGATGCTCCCGAGGGGGATAAAATCTCATGAAAGGATCTATATAGTACCAATCCGTATGACCAACATGACAGTATCAAGTAAAGTAATTTAAAGCAGGAAAATAATTCTAAACAGGATATGAAATGATCAGAGAATGTACTCGCCTGTAACTGGTGAATCTGAGAGAATATAGACTGTCCGACGAGTGGTGTCTGTCTCCTATAGAATAGTGCAAGTCACTATGAGTCTACAATGATAATAAGATGCAAATCAATGTATTCTACATGAATCTAGGTCAATCTAGGCCAAAGTCAACTCTTGGTCAACTTTGGTCAACCCTAGAAGTCAAACTAGGTCAACCTTGTCTAAATTAGGCTAAACTCAACTAGCTAGGTCTAATAAGCCATGCTACGCTCTAACAAGGCTATACTAGACTACACACAACATTCAAGTACTCATACACCTATGCATATACAACACTATATATATATAGATACAAATATTGATTAACACTATGCATTCTAGGCTAAATACTATATGTATTTACACATAGGCATACACCACACAAGTATACATGTCTACATATTGTATATAAAGCATCTCACACCACAAATAGACATTTCTATCTAAGGGTGCTTAACATGTGCATATAGAGGGAAACATGTGTGTGCATACAACCAAGAGTGTGTGTGTGCTATGCAATTGTGTGTGGGCAGGAAATAACAGGAAGGGGGTGTGCTTGTGTGTGTTAACATAACAATAGTGTGTGAATACTGTTTGCAGGAAAATACAGTGAGTAAGGAGAGGACTGTGTGTGTGTGTGTCATAAAACAGTGACAAAATAGTGTCTTGTGTGTGTGTTATGTGAATACCAGTGAGAGTGCAACATGTGACAGGAATTTGGGATAGATGGGAATGTGGTTTTGTGTGTACCTGTGTGAAATATGTGTGCAGGAAACAGAAAATAGGGAGGAATCATGTGTGTGTGTGTGTGCAGGTGTTACACATGAATTGCCTACCCAAGTACATGAATTTAACAACAGTAAAAGAAGAGGGAAGAGTGTGTGTATGTAAGTGTCTACAAGGATTTATATGCAGGAAAGTAAGACAGTGAGGGGAATTTGAAATCAATTCAATTCATTAAGTACTTAAATGACAGTTATTTAAAAATATTGGAGAGGAACCACATTCAAACTCAAATAACAAGGAATATCAAGTTAACAAAGAAGGAAGGAAAGGAGGGAATCATATCCCAGATTGAAAACTGAGATTTAAACTCAGGTAGGGTCATAACAGTCTCAGGTTTGCTTCAAAACCAAACTCAGATTCCTGAGACTGTAGTTCAATTTGCCTCATACTTCTCCATCCCATATTGAATTCAATTCAATGCCAAATCACCCAAATCAACAATCTATTAGGTCACATATAGATTAACAAATTTAGGAAGTAAAAAATATGTGGAGAAATGCATTCGTATAGGTTAAAATCATTGACAAAGTTAACTAATGAAAACTGGAAAAAAAAACTAATATGTACATAACAGTCCCCATATTAAAACTCAGGTTTTTGACCCAAAACCACATCCAAAACAATCCAAAATTGACACACTACTAGGAATCATGTATGTGCACATGTTAGAGTCTTAATACCATGCAGGTAACAGTTAATACAGGGTTTAAAATGATGTCAAAACTCGATCCAAAAATCTGGAAATAGGATATTAGGAACTGTCAAATAGAATATCAGGAAACATTTGGGGAAATAGAAAAATTGATCTAGAAACAAATTAAAATAAGAATTAATTGGTTGGTAATGTACATACAACATGTACACGTGCTACACAAGTGATTTGTGTCCACAAAATTGGACACAAACGTGTCCATACAAATCAAAATACAAAAACAGGAAAATCAAGACATAGAGACTGGACAGTCTCGTGCGGGCGTGCACGCGTGTCGTGCACCCTACACACGCCATCCCAGGCCTCGTGCTCGTGTCCCCACCTAGGCTAGGTCTAGGTGCTCGTGTCTAGGTGCCTGCATCGTGTCTAGGTGTCGCCGTGTCCACGAACCAGAGCCGTATCAGTGGCTAAAATATACAGTATGCACAGTACAGCGCATCCCCGTGCGCGGCCAATAACTCCCAAACCCGACCACGAATTGTCGTGAAATTTGGGGAGAGGGATGACAGATGATGCCCCTACAATCTTCCAAAATTTTGTGTTGAGGCAATTTGTGTCGTGTCCAGAATAGAGCCCGATAGGCAGGGGATAATTGTAGCCCGTGCGCGCGTGTGCACGAGGGCGTGTGCACGAGTGTCCTACTGACACGACACAACCATGAAATCATCTTAGAGTTACAGAAATGGATAAGCGACATTAAAACACGATTTTCTATTCAATTACAATTTGAAAATATCACAAAAAGATTCACTGTGGCATTACCACAAACACCTAGCTCAGGACATTGATATGTGTCCTGTTAGGACACGAATCGACACAAAAACCTTAGGTTTCCTATTCCTATAGTTAGGTTAGGTCTAGGGCTCCCTATTCATGTAATTAAACCAGAATTCTATGGTGGAAATGGAGAGTTACCTCTATGTATCAAAACCCTCCAAAAAGCTCAAAGAGTGAGGTTCTTCCCAATGGTAAAACTCCTCCAAATCTTCCCAAATCTGAGAATACTCATAGCCAACAGAAAGTAGGAAGAATTTAGAACCCAATGCAATTTGTTT
Source organism: Iris pallida (assembly GCA_029216955.1). NCBI lineage: Eukaryota > Viridiplantae > Streptophyta > Magnoliopsida > Asparagales > Iridaceae > Iris > Iris pallida. Next base: position 16,904,199 of record JANAVB010009400.1, read on the forward strand.
GGATTAAAAAGGAGGAAAAATGGATTTATTATGAATTTCTAAAGATGGGAGCTCACCTCTTTCTAAAACTTGCACAAATCCCAATGGAGGCTAGCCCTAAATTCTAGAAGGGGATTAAATAGGGAGAAATGATCAATAGTGGCTGCCATGGGCTGATTAGGTTTAGGTTTGGCTACATGGTGTGGGCCTATGGGCTTTAAGTCTCAAGTCATTAATCATGACTTATGAAGTCATGAGCCATTTAGCCTAATCAACTCCAAAACTCTCCAAACAAGTTCTAATGACTTAAATCTCACTAAATTAGGTCTAACCAAGTTTACTTAACCTAACCAAGTGGTCTTAACCTAGGTTAGTCTCCTAGTCTCAACTAGTCATGACTAACACAACACATAGCAATATTTAATTAATATCAAAATCACACAAATCCCCATAAATCATAATAAATTTAAATAAATCCTAAAATGACCAAAATACCCTCTAGGCTATGATGTACTAGTCAAACATCCTAATCACATGGCTAGGCTCTAAGGTTACACTAGTCAACACCAAATCATAAGCCATAACTTAAAATAGTTTTAAATGATTAAAAATCACCAAAAATCATATTATCATTTAAATATCATAATTAAATAAATTAAAATACAAATTTTCAAAATTATCCTTATTTTAGAAACTGGGTGTTACACACCATATGTTCAGAACATAGATGATTCACACTAATGTATGCTAGAATGAATTTTGGGTTGTGTTCTGAGCCATTCGTTCTCACACTTAACACAGATATGAATTAGTACTGTGTGTCATTATTTGTTTTTTTTTCGGCGAACCCAGGGATTGGATTCTGTATTTTGTATTTTGTATTTTGTATTTTGGCTCCAACTCCAGCTTCATTTGCATTAATCTACGGTACGACATGGTGATCAGGACATAGTCCCTGCAGCCATTCGATTGGCAAGGCAGAAACTTTGTAGCCGTAGATGAAGTTGACTGTCCTCCGACCCTCATCTCTCGGCAATGATGATATGACAACCTATCACTATATCTTATATAGTAGTAGATGATGTCTTAGTATTACATTATGTGTGTTCATCTTTATTATGTTACATTCTTCAGATACTAGATACGATAAGAACATATACTACACCATATGTACAGAATATAGACAATTCATACTAATGTATGCTAGAATGAATTTTGGGTTGTGTTCTGAGCCTTCCGTTCTCACACTTGGCAAAAAAATATTGATCTTACAATTATATTCTTTGTGAACATCCGTTCTCACACATATCCGTTCTTAAAATTATATTCTTTGTGAATTTCAATCTTACCAGATGGCACCCATGACCCGAGCAGTGGCACGTTGTTTGAGGAAAACACTGAATGCTGAGGTGGCTCCTCTTACTGTTAAGGAGGAAGCGGCACCGGTAGCTAGTGAGATCGGGAGTTCCATTCATCCAGCACCTACAGTGGACTGCATCTCTTTTGGCGCCGTCGATCCTACTCATTCGAAATGGTTGCATGTTCGTATCACTGAGCGTTTGCGTAAGCTGCATGGCTGTCGTTAGTGTAGTGTAGTTTTATGGATATATTTTGTATTAGACTATTAGTACTTATTACTTGCTGTACTTGCTTTATGGATATATTTTGTATTGGACTATCTACTAGTTTGTTTCTTTTTTGGAATTATAAAACATATATAAATTAGTACTGTGTCAATCTCTGGATTGTATCTCCAGCTCCATTTGCATTCTGGATTTTGTATTTTTCTATTTTTTTAATTTAGCGACGTTCTTAGCAACGTTCATAAATATTGCTTTTATAAGGAATTTGTATTAATCTATGGTACGACACGGTGATCAGGACATAGTCCCTGCAGCCATTCGACTGGCGAGGCAGTAACTATGTAGCCGTAAATAAAGTTGACTGTCCTCCGACCCCATCCCTCGGTAATGATAATAGGACAACCTATCACTATATCTTTTAGTAATAGATGATGTCTTAGTATTACATTATGTGGGTTCATCTTGATTCTGTTATATCCTTTAGATACTAGATTCGATAAGAACATATACTACACCATATGTACAGAACAAAGATGATTCATACTAATGTATGCTAGAATGAATTTTGGGTTGTGTTCTGAGCTATCCGTTCTCATACTTGGCAAAAAATCGAATATAACATTTTTATCTGCTTTCAAAAATGTACTCAAACGAGATGATGGTTCCTTTAGTTAGCTTGCTTATGTTACAATTATATTCTTTGTGAATATCGATCTTACTAGATGGCACCCATGACCCGAGCAGCGGAACGTCGTTTGAGGGAAACACTGAATGCTGAGGTGGCTTCTCCTACTATTTAGGAGGAAGTGGCACCAGTAGCTAGTGAGACCGGGAGTTCCATTCATCCAGCACCTGCAGTGGACTGCATCTCTCCTGGCGCTGTCGATTTTACTTTTTCGAAGTGGTTGCGTGATCGTATTTCTGAGCGTTTGCGTGAGCTGCGTGGTCGTCATTAGTGTAGTATAGTTTTATGGATATATTTTGTATTGGACTATTAGTACTTATTACCAGCTGTACTTACTTTATGGATATATTTTATTTTGGACTGTCTACTAGTTTGTTTCTTTTTTGGAATTATAAAACATATATGAATTAGTACTGTGTCAATGTCTGGATTGTATCTCCAGCTCCAGCTCCATTTGCATTCTGGATTCTATATTTTTTATTTTTATTTTTAATTTAGCGACATTCTTAGCGTCGCTATTACGTAGCGACGTTTATGAACGTCGCTAAATTGCTGACGTGGCAAAGAATCTTTCCTCACCACATCGTCGCCAAAACGTCGCTAAAAATGTCGCTAAACGACGACCACAAACGAACGTCGCAAATAACGTCGCTACTTAGTGACGTTTGTAACGACGCTAATTAACGTCGCCGTAGCGACGTTTTACCGATTAGCGATACGCTTTTTTCCGTCGTTTTCAAAATGACGCTAGAAATGTCTCTAACTTAAATTAGCGACGTTTTGTCGGCATTAGCGACGTTCACAAACGTCGCTAATCTGACAGATTCTGGTAGTGCAATACCTGGTCAATTGAATTTATACTTCATGGAACTAAACTCATACCTCTTCGAATCAATTGACTCAGCGTAATGCACCGTACGGTGCGGGGCATTAAACTAACTAGTTTGTATCAGTTCGATGTTTCGAAATTCTAAAATAAAATTGAGATAAGTCAATTCCAGTGATCTCATATCGTTCAAATTAACAAGGTGATCATACAAATCGTCTAGATGTGATCGTTAACCTTGTGGTTGACCATCTTATATCAACTTACGTACCATAAATTTTACTACACGAATTACGAGTTACAAACCTGATAAATTGAATCATTATTGATTATATTAACTAGAATAACCTAAAGATCTAGAAGTCTAGGACAATAAAAAAACTAGGTATCTTAGTAGATAAACAAACTGATGATGGGACCGTAGATATTAAGATGCATTATGACATAATGCACATGCTTGGTGGAGTACATTATGTATCTAAGATGCATAAGAATCTCATATTGATCGTTTGGCATGCTAGAGTCTGCAGGTTATGTTATTTCATTGAAAGGTGAAGTTCTAAGGGTGACACGTGGTTGCATCATGCTCATAAAAGGAGAGAAGTGCAGTAATACTATCGGCAAGTTGGAGATATTATTTGAGGAGCTGCTCCTATGATTTTTATGGTGATAGGATTTGATATACGAGATAGTTCGTTTACAGTTGGTTAACCTTCCATGGCTTGAGAACAATGAGTTACATTTATAGATCCGGATGTGATGACAGTTATTTTGAAATACTCTAACATGGGCGATGTAGTAGAGATAAAGTGCAAATTCGACCCGGGCTCGAGTTCGGAGTTGATTTGTGACTAGGCAACTGGTGTCTCAGGGATCGGGTGTCATTCTTGAGATCAAGACTATTGTTTAAATATTTTAAGCTAGAGGTTACTAGATGCTTGTTGAGTTGGATGATGAATATTATCCATAGTAGTGATTGCTAGGATTTGGCTCATATTAATAATCCTAATAGTTTTAGTATTGTAACAAATTCCTAAACCTACCTCGTCAATGAGTTGCTTTATGTCATTTCTACTTATGATTAAATTTCTATATATTGACACATGACATACTATATAAATGGGCATTGGGTTCCTTGTGTGAGAGATAATCGTGTTCAAATAAAGGTGTTGGGTAACCACCAATAGGTTGAAAAAAGAAAGAAAGAATAAAAGAAAGAAAGAAAGAAAGAAAGAAAGAGATTGAAGAAGAGAGAAATTGAGTTTCTCATATCTTCTTAGGTGTAAACTCTAGAAATTTCTTGGGTTCTCTTTGTTTATTTTCTCTGGCAATGGGGCTTACGAAGTTGTAGCAATCTTGTAAAGTCTTGTAACATTTTTTAATATTGAGTTCGCTCTCCTGATGATTTTTTACCGACTAGGATGTTCCAGTTAATTCTTGTGTGTTTTGTTTTGAATTTTGTGATCTTTATTTTTCTGCATAAGTCGATCACCGTGTTTGGCTTGTGGATATTAGTTCGTTGTGGGCGTTCATCTTGGAAAATACTTTTCTTTTTTATTTCCATCAAAAAATGTATCACTAAGAACTATGGTCAGGAAACAAATAGTAAAATTAATATTTAAAGCTCTTATTTCTGAACCTTTCCATGATACCATGGAAGGCATGATCTGTGATCAGATCCTCCTTCACCCACAGAGACGAACTTATGGCGTAGTTTTTTCCCATGACTTCAAATAAAAAAGAGCTAAAGATTCAACCAGTTCCTTCTCAAGGCTGCAGTCATAAGGACAGGGCCGGCCCAGGGTAAGCCTGACGAGTCTTCGGGCTCGGACAATCCCCCTCCATAGGACAACCCCCAAGATCATTTGGTGTTCTTAGGACCCGGCTCAGCCCACACCCAACTTAAACTTATATTTTTTCAATATAGGTGTGATAGGCAACCAAAATTAGCTCCGGTTTGGACAATCCAACCTCCTGTGCCGGTCTTGCATAAGGACGCAGTTATTTTCTTACCATAGATAAGCGTCTAACTTATTCATATCAGAGAAGGTAGGTAGTTGATCTTCCATTGCACCTAATGCACAAGCAAAACAAAGATAGGAATGAGTTATGAAATACAAGACAAACAGGTTACTTAAGATATATTGGATAATGGACAGATACAAACACATATCTGTTAAACGAAGATAGTAACAGAATCCAAATAATTAAGTTCTAAATGAAAATTGCCCTTTCTATTGTAGTGCATGTAGATTTAGTGGAAATTGCCCTTTCTATTGTAGTGCATGTAGATTTAGTGGTCGAGTCGAGTCGAGTCGAGTCGAGTCGAGACAGATATCTGGGAGCATATATTGTTGCCATTATAGTCGTTTCCCACATTTCCTTTCCTAGATTGAGAGAGTTTCCTTCTCTCTTTGACAAGTTAAACCAATTTGTGAGTCCATTTTCATGCCTCAAACTGGCTTCAGAGTTCAAAATAATTACGAAAAAGTGTAAAAAATGAACATAATTATAAGATGATTCAATAATGAAAGGTCAACCACTTTGTATGAGTAGTCCATACATATGCAGTGGGTAAAATCTATGAGTTAAGTAGTTTGCTGGTGAATCAATTGTCATAAATCTCTAAAAACTGTCGGCCCATTGAAAATGATTCGTTCGCATTCAAATTCAATCTGGAAACCTCGATGAATCTGTCTGCAAAAAAAAAAAAAAGTGCCAAAGCTCATTTTTCCACTTACAGCTGACACTAGATTTGCAAATAAGGTGCCAACAAACTCAATGATCAATCATGTTGTTAGTCTTATATTACACATGATTCATCCCATTCGAATAACGACTGCCTAATCATAAGTTTGAAAAGATATTATGTTCTTCCATCACCCCTCTCAAAGTCAAAGTTTTTTTTTTTTGTTTGATGGTGTGGTGGAGACATGCGAAGTTTAAAGCATACACGTAAACACTTGAAAACGAATTTTTTTTTTTTTCCGATCATTTGGTTTGTTTCCTTCATCAACCAGTTAGCTTTAGAAGGAGAGTGTGGAAAATAGATTATTATTGCTGCATGCTTTTTGTTCAGTAAATGAGGGCAAATTATAAGGGCACAGCCTTTTTTACTCGGGGCTGTCCAAGTGACTATTTCCTATTATTTACAAGTTTGCCACTAAAAAAATTACTCAGGGCTATCCAAGTAGTAGGTATAAAAAATAAGTGTTATAATTTTTGTTTTCTTCCTCTCTCTCTCCATTCCTCACAAGAAGAAAAGAAGAAGAAGAACAAGAAGAAGAAAAAAAAAACAAGAACATCAATTTTTGCAAACCTAGTTTATTTTGATTTTTTGCTCTCTTCTAATTTCTCAGATCTCTTTCTCCAAACCCTATTTTATTTTATTTTCTTCTTGTTTGGACATTATGGATGAAACCCTAGTTGTAGAAGAAATTGGGTTATCAAATCTATCAAATCTATTAATCTATTAGTCTATTAACCAATTTTTCATTATTAATAGAAGAATTAAGCATGAAATCCTAGTTTTAGAAGAAAACTATGGAAGAAATCCTAGTTGTAGAATAATGGGATTCATATCAGGACTGCCACAATTTCTGACAGTCCTAAAAGTATTGAGGCCTGCCAGAAATTGTGGCAGTCTTGAAATAGACTCGATGTACAACAGGACTGCCACAATTTCTGGCAGTCCTAGAAGTAATGAGGACTGCCAGGAATTGTGGCAGTCTTGAAATAGACTCGATGTATAACAGGACTGCCATAATTTCTGGCAGTCCTAGAAGTAATAAGAACTGCCATGAATTGTGGCCGTCCTGAAAGGGACATGCTCTACAACAGGACTGCCACAATTTCTGGCAGTCCTAGACATATTGAGGACTGCCATAAATTGTGGCAGTCCTGAAAGATACTTGCTGTACAGCAAGTTCCTTTCAGGACTGCCACAATTTCTGGCAGTCCTAAAGTCGACATTCCCGAATGAAAAAAATATGTTAGGGTTTATTTTAATCTTGATAATAGAGTGAAATATGCATTTTAGGATTTATTTCCATGCATTCTTTGTGAGAAAAGAAGTATTTAACCTTTATTTTCATACATTTTAGGGTTTATTTAATTTTTTGGGTGCCATCGAAATTGGGAAAGAGAAAAAACTAGGTTTTGATGGAGATGGTGATGATGGAAATGGTGGAGAAGAAGATGATGATGATGATGAGAAAAAAATTAGGGTTTTGATGAAGATGTTAGAATGGAAATGGTGGAGAAGAAGAAGATGGATAGAAGAAGAAGAAGAAAACTAGGGTTTGTGAAGAGAGAGAGTGAAATTTAGAAATGAGAGTGGTTTTTTGGGTTTGGGGGGCTGTGAGCTTTGGACAGCCCCCTGAGTGGAATATTTGGATAGCCCTAGTAAAAGTTCCTCCCAACCTGGTTAGCCCTAATCCTGGCTAGCCCCGAGTAAAAAAGGCTGTGCCCTTATAATTAGCCTAAATGAGAGGTGGTGCACTACTTTTACACACAAGGAATTATTAGGCATGCCGGCTTTTATCTGCAACAATGAACCAGGCCATTCTTGAGTTTGAATCATCCTCCATCAACTCTCACCTCAAGGGAAGATCGCTTGGATTTGTCGGTTGTTTTCTTTACGATGTCTTGAATTCTAGTTAAAATGGCCGAGTTCATCCGGCTCTTTTGGTCAGCAAGGAGAGGTAGAACGGACGATCTCGAAATCGAACCGCGGAAGAGGTATATATGTGTGTGAAAATTGGAAACAATTGACTTGTATGGGATACAACGCAGCATGCATCCCGTGTTGCAATTGTTTTGCTGCAGAGAGCAAAAGCTCAAGTCCACTCATCTTTTTTAGTCCCACATCGCCTGGGATGTTGGGATAAGCATGTATATATTGTTTTACTCTCCATTGCTTTATTAAACTATTGTGTGGGTGTCCCATGGGCCACACATGCGCGCCGCAGCCGCCGTCCCGCCCGGCTCGGCTCGGTTCAGTTCGGTGCGCGTAACTGGTGCGGGTACGTGCTCACATCTGCGGGTGCCGAATGCCGATTCGGACTGAGACCCTAAAAACTGTTTGCTCCTCATTCAATTTTAATCGTTACTATTCATTTAATTTTCGTAACGTTTGGACTGCCCAGATACAATGTATCACATATTTTTCATGTGTTTTATTCTATAACGTTAAGTATTTAATTGGGTGATTTAATTCACCATTATTCCTATACGTTGGAATTTAGCCTATATAAATCAGATCCTATATCTTCTTCCAAATACTGAAAAATTATGTACAAAACATCTCTTAAATTCTCATCTCCTCCGAAACGCTGTTGTTCTTCTTTCTTGTTGCTCTGGGTGGAGCTAAGTTGTGGGTCACTCTCTCTAAGCCGTGTGCGGCAAGGAGATTCCGGTGGAGCGGAGATTTTACCACTAGGAGCGTTCGAAAACAGTCTGCACATAGACCCGGACTAACTCTTAGGACAGTGCTGCGTGCGCGACTTCCCCGGAGGCCGGTAACATTTAATTAATTTTATTTTCTTGCAGATTGAAAACAAAGAATATTTGGAGTAATTTTTTACAATCTAAGAGTTACTCATTGTCTATTCTGTTACGCTGTTACGAATAATTTTCTGTCAAGAAATAATTCTTTAACAAATTCGTGTACTGCTACCAATTTTACTATTAATAAATTAATTAATACATTTACTATTACTACTGTGCATTGATTCCTAAAAACAAAATAGAGTGCTACTGTCGTATTTCTTAACAGTGTATTTGCTCTATTTCTTACAAATAGCATATTGTTCTATTGGTTAAGAAGCACATTACATACATCCAATCACCATATATACTTACTATTAAGTAGCATATATATTTTACCGAAATTTGTTGTACCAAATTTATGTTAAGTAGCACAATTTTCGTTCATGTTATATTCTTTGACAATTTTATGAATTAAATTTGTTAACGTATTCTTAATCAATTGCTATCCTTAAGAGTACAACTTTTAAGGTTAACAATTGGGTTCTGTTAACTATTGGGTTCTGTCAAAAATCGTCATCATTACATAGTATTGCTTAAAAAACTTAAAAATAAATAAATAAAAATTAAAATTTGTCACATAGTATTCCATAGAAATATTCCTACTGTTTAATTATTGTCACATAGTATTTCATTAAAAATTTATTACACAATTTTAAATAATTGTCCTCCTTTAAGTAACATTTTGTTAACAAATATCTTAGTTAGATTTTGTTAAAGAAATTGTTCAATATTTGTCATACTTATTATCGTTGGTTAAAAATCTTTTGTTACTTCATAGGACCAAAATTATTATAATTATTTTTGATTTTAGAAATTGGTCATTCTCATAAACATTAGTCAATCAATACTTTTGTGACATCGCTAGTTTTCGATCATTGCTAATTGTTACCCGTTTAAAATTTGTGGCTCACTACCAACAAGCTATTTGTTACCTTTGAAATATTTGTCACATTAGTAACAAATTATTATTATTAGTTAAATAAACATTTGTTATCTCAGTGGACTAAGACTGCTATTATCAATTGTCTTTTTATAAATTGACACCTTAGACAAATATTATTGTGTTAGTACATTTTGTCAATACTAGTTGAGCAGTATCTTTTACTCAATATTTCAATTTAGGCTAAATCAAATAATTAATTGATTTAGTAAAATTTCTTTAATTTTAAAGTTTTAAAGTAGTGATTTGTTTGGGAACAAGCCGAAAGGGCCCTTTTGTCAACAAGGCAAAAAATTGTCTAAGCGACTGGTACATAAGTGTTCCTAGTGAACCTCCGCTTGCTGGGATCCGGCCTCTACAGCTAACTCAACCTTATCAAAACTTGAAAAACTAAAATTTTAAAGGTAGATTACTAAAATCATTTGAATTGTTAATTTTAGCTTAAGCCATCTTATTGAGTAAATAAATTTCTGTAGCCTTTTGGAGTCTATACTCAAGTTCTAAAGAGACTTATAACAGAAAACATATTAGATTAAAGTCCATAGCTGGATTTGATTTCAGAGCTAAGGTAAACCCGATAGAAATTCATGGCAAACCCAAGCCTTATCACCAAGGAGACCTCCTTCAAAAGGAAAGGCTCTAACAAGCTAGAGGCTAACATAATTCTAAATGGATCTTCTAGCCCCTTCAGGTCTGTAAGCTATCAACCTATAATAAACATTTCTTACCATTTTGATGATTGGTGGTAGGATTCTAGAGCAAATGTTCATGTTTCTTTTGATCGTGCTAGTTTTTCAAACTATCATGAATCGGGTGGAGGGGGTGCGACCCTAGGAGATGGCTCAGCGACACAAATCGTAGGAAGAGGAAGAATACATCTAAAGATGACATCAATTTTTTTACCTCTCTATGATGTGCTTTATGTGCCGTCGGTTAGGAGAAATCTAGTTAGTGGATCCCTACTTTTAGCCTCAGGATACAAAATTATAATGGAGGCCAATAAAGTAGTTTTTTTTCTAAGAATAAACTTTTTATGGGAAAATGATTTGTAAAAGATGGACTCTTTATTTTGAGCACTGTGAATACTTTTTTTAATCTTTCTTTGGTTGTTGCTAATGTTGAATACTCAAATGTTTAGCATGGTAGACTAGGTCATGTGAATTTAGGATCTATTAAAAGGATGATAAACTTAGATCTTATCCCTAAGACTCTAATAGATGATGAACACAAATGTGAGATTTGTGTTCAAGCCAAACACACAAGATTGTCTTTCAAATCTGTCCATAGGGATTCTGAACTCCTAGAACTTATCCATAGTGACGTTTGTGATTCTAATAGGGTCTTAACCCGAGACGGTAGGAAATACTTTATCACTTTTATAGATGACCACTCAAAGTATTGTTATACCTACCTTCTGAAGACCAAAGATGAAGTTCTAAACAGATTCAAGATCTATAAGTCTGAAGCTGAGAACCAGTTAGATAGAAAGATTAAAATTCGTAGATTAGATCGTGGTGGAGAGTATACCTCAAATGATATGACTAACTTCTGTGAAGAATATGGAATTATTCATGAGGTAACTGCTCCTTATTCACCACGGTCCAACAGAGTTGCCGAAAGAAAGAATCACACTCTGTTAGACATGGTAAATGCCATGCTTCTCACTCAGGTGCCCCTGATAATATTTGGAAAGAAGCCCTTTTGTCAGCCTGTTATATCCTTAATAGGATATCCAGTAAGACTAATGATAAGATACCATTTGAGTTATGAAAAGGTCGAATCCCTAGGATTGATTACCTCAAAGTTTGGGGATGTCTAGCCAAGGTAGGAATTCCTAAACCCAAAAAGAGGAAGATTGGATCGAAGACTATAGATGTTGTGTTCATAGGATATGCTCTAGATAGTAATGCCAATAGGTTTCTTGTAACACATTCTGAAGTAAATAAAATCTCTAATAACACAATTATTGAAGCTAGAGATGCAGTTTACTTTGAGAATATTTTTTCCTTCAAAGATAGAACTTCTTCATCTTCCTCCAACCCTTCTCTTACTCCATCTACTAGTTCTTATGTTCAACTATCAAATTCTCAACCAAAACAAGTTATAAAACCAAAAAGGAGTAAAAGAGAAAGGATTGAAAATAATTTAGGAGAATGATTCTTCACATTTTTGATAGAGGGTGACCCTTCAACTTATGAAGAAGCCATATCCTCTCCTGATGCCCCACTCTGGAAAGAAGCTATTAACAATGAGTACAACTCCATTATGGAGCACAATATCTGGTTTTTGGCAGACCTACCTTTAGGTAGTAGACCCATAGGTTGTAAGTAGATCTTTAAAAAGAAGCTTAGAGCCGATGGTACCATAGAGAAATACAAGACTAGACTAGTAGCCAGAAGAAAGGACTAGATTATTTTAATACCTACTAACCTGTAGCTAGAATTACTTCTATTAGAACCCTTCTAACCTTAGCTTCCATTCATGATGTTAGCCCAATGATTATATCATATTTTTGAATATGGCTAATCAATTATGTTTAACTAGTGATGTCACTAATATTCATGTAATCACTATCATATTGCTACTTAAACTTAGCATTGTCCTAAATGGTCTATATCATATGGCTATGCTTGTATCATACTGCATCATATTGTTTTGTTCGTCTAAGATGTACTTGTAGACAAGCAGTAAGCATGATCAAACCAGGACATGCAACGAATAATTATTGATGGGCCAAAGATGGCATAATAGAAGAAGATTTCTCTAAACCGCCTAACGACCAATTCGGGACCTCACATCGGGGGTTCCACTGCCCGATCAGTGGACGGGGGCCAAGGGGGCAGCGCTCCCCGTGGGGGTTCGGGGGCGAAGTTTCCGAAAGGTATTCAGATTTATTCAAAGAAATAGGCATCTTCAAGTCTTGTCAAATGTCAGGAAAAAGACATCATCAAAAGGGCTATTAGTTTTCATATTAATTCTGTATTTTTTCTTTTATTGAGTATAGGAAAAATGTGAGATTGATCGGATCGGTACTGGCTTAGGTTTTTCTCAGTCCATAAAAAAAATAAGCCTACCTACTTATCCCAAAAATTCACAATTCCAAAAAGCCCAAAACCTATACAAATTTGGTCCATTTCTTATTGTTCTGACCCAACAGAACTCTGACAGAACTCTGATCGAGTTCGGTCCGAGTTCGGCCCGAGTTTGGTCTGGGTTATTTGAATTTTAGTTCCCACCAAATCTGTATCCAACGTTCGTATGCAAAATTCTAGCATTCGAACTCTGTCCGAACTCTGTCCGAGTTCGGTCCCCCAAAAACACTATAAATAGAGTTGAGATTACCATTCATTTTAATCATCAAATTTTATCTCATCTCTTCTCTTCTCTATCTAAAGTGTTCTGAGCTTTCTACTTTCATATCTAAGCCTTTACGACTCTTAGCCAAGCCAATACAGTTTCTATTTAATTTAGAGTTTGGTGTTGAAGAATTGTATCGGAGAATGTATTCAGAAAACGTTCTAGTTTTCCAATTGAATTCTGGAGTCGGTCCTGTGCTCGTCACCAAGCACAGTGTTGTGAAGTCGGTCGTGCACTTGTCACCAAGCACGATATTGTAAGAGTTGCAAGCGCTCAGTTAAAGTTTGTGTCATAGTGGATTAACAGCGAGTAAGAGTACTCGCGACTGGACTAGTCCTCTCAGAGGAAAACTAGTATACATCATGGTGTTCACTGAGTTTGAATTCTTGACTCTTACTTTACCGTATTTTATTTACCGCCTTTTATCTGCCATAATATATAACTGCTTAATATTTTTTAATTAGTGATTATTTTCCGCTGCACATGCACACACTCTATTCACCCCTTCTAGAGGTGCTCAACTGTCCTATAATTATTATCATAACGAGGACTCTATTATCTAGCTTAACATCCTTAGAGTATATCCTTATTATCAATTGTTAACCTCTGATTCCAATTGCCTACAATTGGTATCAGAGAAGGTACTTGTTATATAGATATTATTGCTCATACCAATTGCTCCTACAATTGTTATATCAGAGCAGGTTATATTCATATATAACACTCTAGAGTATTTGCATATGGCAGCCGTGAAATCAATATTCACAGGTGAAGGGCAGTCAACAAATAGACCTCTACTATTTGATAGAATGAACTATACTTCTTGGAAGACACATATGAGCTTCTACCTGAAGTCTCTAGATTTATGGTCAATTGTTTGTAATGGCTACAAAAAGCCTACTATCACCTCTATTCTTACTTTCTCAATTATGAACAAGCCTTATTATAGTTACACAGAGGAAGAGAAGAAGTTAGCTAGACTTGATACAAAAGTAAAGCATGCTTTCTATTGTGCTGTAGCCTTTAATGTATTTAATCTCATTACTACTTGCATAACATCTCATAAAATTTGGAAACTTCTTGAAGCTACTTATGAGTGCAGGTACGAAAGCAGTTCTAGCGACTCCAGAAAGGAGGATAGTCTTTGTAATGATACAAATGTGTGCATGATGGCATCGAGATTTAAGGTTCAACACAACCCTATATATGAAGAAGAGCTTGTCTGTGACAACTGCAAGAAGATAGGCCACATCAAAGAAGATTGTAGTATTGCTAAAAATGAGAGTCACTATGAACAATCAAGCAAAGGAAGGTCGTCATCTCACAAGTACTCTACCACAAGCACATGGTGTGAAAGCGAGGCAAGCGAATCTGACGAAGAAGAGAGACCTCGTCAAGCTACAAATATATGCTCAATGGCATTATCCAACGAGGTACAAGATAACTCTATTTTTGAAGAGAGTAAATATTCTTATGATGAGCTATCTGATGCTTTCAGTGATCTATTGAAAGAACATAAGAAAGTATTAGATAAGTATAAGCAAGCTAGAAAGGATATTTTTTGCTATAAGCTTGAGAATGAAAAGCTTACTTGCTTATTGAATGATGCTAAAAACACTTCTACTTCTGATAATTCTACTGAGATTTCCACACTTGAGTTTAGATTGCATGAGATACTTGAATGCATTAAGAAAAGCACTCAAGAAAATGCTAAACTTAAGGAGGAATTAGAATCAGAAAAGAAAAAATATTATATTACTTTATGTAGAATTGATGTTCTTTCTGCTAAATATGATGAGATTTGTGCTGACTCTAAAAAGTTAGAGATAAACTGGTAAAGCAGGTAGTACAACCTGTGACTCAGTCTAACACAAGATACATGACACATCACAAAATCACACACGACAGATCTTTTACAAAGGAAGCACGCAAAGCTAAGGTTAAACATAACCATGCTTTTTATTATAGTCAATCACGCAAGACATATCACACCGCACGTTCTCATACTGCTGCACATAGCCCTAATGTTAATACTTTTTGTCATTATTGTGGCATGAATGGACACATTTCTAATTATTGTCAGATTAGAAAACTAGTTGATATGAACTTGTGCAAATGGGTTCTCAAAGCTAACAAATATGGATCCAAGTTTTAGATACCAAGCTCTTCACCTCTTAATGCAGGTGAAGCTTCTTATATCAAATAGAACCATGGAGTATGTTGGTGATTGCAAAGCTACAAAGGTCATCTTCCACGCAATTGTAATAACATATGTGTGGTCACTTGAACCACTTTGGTAACATACTTCCTAAATAGTTTTTAATATCTAGCATGTTCTTATTGATGTATTGATATTAGCTCTCATTGATATCTTTTAATTGTTTATCATTTATGTGAGTTATAATCCTAGCATGACAAGTTGTTTAGCTTAAATGATTATTTCATACTATATAGTCTTTTACTCATTTTCTATTTATGGGACATGTCATATTTATCTATGTATGCTCTTACTCTTAGTCTTTATCTATGAAGCATGCATACCACTCTAGTCTATAGGAGCTAGAGTTGATGTGTTTTTGACTCTCGGTCTTTAATATTTCTGAAATGATCACTTCTTATCGATTTGTCTTTAACATGTCATATTTACTTTAATCTGTATTTTGTGAGTATGTATGTTTAGCACAAGTCACTTTTTACTCGAAAAATATATACATATATTTATGTTAACCTTGTGCTTACATAATATATTCATTATTAATTCTTATATCTTATTTTGAGTAATTGCTTATGAATAAATTACATTTTTGTCCAATAAAGCATATTTATGCATGTTCTTGATCTTGTGATAATTTTTCAAGGTTTATTAAGGATACATGAGTACTTTCATATATTGTCATGTATATATTGCTCATATATTTTATTGATATATACTTTTGTATAAATATCTTTATGGGAGAATATTGAGTTTAGCTCAAGTTCTATATTATTTTGAAAAGTATTTAATTATATTTGTTATCTTTAAACTTGTGCTTACCTTATACTTCAGCTATTGATTAGTTTGAGTAAATTTGTGTTCTTCTCTTTATTAGCTTTTCCCTCAAAGTCTTTCTTAAATGACATTTTTTTGGCTTTTTGGTTGACATTTTGGATATATGACTCGTATTTAATTTATGCAATTATATATATATATATATATATATATATATATATAAATATATATATATATATATATATATATATATATATATATATATATATTTTAGTAGTCTCCAAATTTTTGATATTTATTTGATTTATACCTTTAAGTTGGGATTTTGAGAAGAAATATTTATTAATGTCTTACTCATGATTATTTGTGTGTTCTTTTAAGATCGTTTGTTTTATCTTGATATGTTTATTGGTGCACACTTATACTATATATTTATCTCTATAGTGCACTATGAAAACTTTTTGAGAACTAGTTTTTAGTATCTTAATCTTGATGATCATTCTTTGGGGATTTACTTATCTTATATTTAGAAATTCTGGATTTCGATGCTGATTGATGATACTGTATATATTCTTTTAAATGTAAGTTCTTAAAAGTAGAGATCATTTTGGGTACAAGCCGAAAGGGTCTTTCTGTCATACAGGTGTAAATAGCCTGAAGCGACACGGTGTACTAGTCTTCGGACTACCGCTAGTTGGAAATCGGCCCCTACAACTAACCCAAAGTAATCAATACTTTATAGACTTAAGATTTATTAAGGTCTACTTGCAACAATTATGTAGTTCTGGATCCAAGGCACTGAACCCAGTCCCCTAGGTTCCAGAATATGTCAACATATTTAGGTCCTATCTTTTGATTTATAAATGCTTTATATTGTTATCCAATGATTTTGTAGCACATATATGGATACAAGTAATGGATACATCTTATGCTTATAGCTACAAATGATTTGATTCTTTTGTTGTTGTTTGAGATCTTTTGATTTCAGTTGATGTACTTATTTTTGTATTCTCTAAAATGATCTACAATCTTGGATTGATCTAAACTATAAGCAAAGAGAGATGGATTTCATCTTTAGATTTGGACTTTCATTTTGATGGACAATATTATCTTTTCACAAAATGTAACATATGTTGATCTAACTTTTCTATTGTGAGATTTTATTGCATAGATCAATTTATGTCGTCTTTTATAATTATTCATCATGTATGCTAAATAGAAATATTTTTTCATCTTAAGTGTTCATTTAATGGATATTATCTCTTTTGTCTAAAGATGATTGTTTTTCTTATTCATGATATTTTTTAAGATTTTATTATTCTTGTCTTATTCAAGTTACTAACTGCCTATAGTAGCAATTCTTTGTTGGGGAGATGTCAGTTTAATTTCTCTCTCTCAAAGTGTTTCTTTTCTTTAAGCTTACGGTTGATACCGTGCTAAGGTTTTAAAAGGGAAGAAATGAACCTTGATAAGAAGACATAATATTTTGATGAATTAGTTTCCTACCTTTGGAAATATTTTTTTTCTGAAATTTAAATTTGTTATTAATTTTGGATATAGCCATGAAAATGGGGAGCAGTTAATTGCTTCAAACCAATTATTTCCTTAACATGCCATATATCTAGAATACTATTTATTCTGGACATTTATCAAGTATTGTTTTTATTTACTTAAAATGGGCTATGGATCTTTTATTAAAGATGTTTTTGTGATACAAAAGTTTTGAATCATCAGTTGTGAGTCTAAGGACTAAACGGACGCATTCAAACATTCACTAGGACAACCTTTTTATAGTGAATTCCGTATTTCAAATGTCTTCTAATTTTTTTATCTGTCCGTTACTCGAATGCCATTATTAAGGCAATTTTTAAAATCTTTTCATGTCTTAAAATATTTCTTTTATATATATTGGAGATATATTTTGTTTGTTCATCTTTAAGCATTTATTCATTGGATATTTCTTTTATTCCCTAAAGATGATATTTATTTTAAGTTTGGGACTTTATATGCATTTGATCAAAGGAAAGGAAGATGCATATCTTGGATATTCCTTAGATCTTGTAATTATTTATTTTATCTATTCTTGTATATAAATTTCTTCGGAACTAGATACTCATATTTTAAGGAGGAGCAAATTAATTATTTCAATTATTTTATGCCCTTAATATGTGGAATACCTATTTCATCATGGACATATATTACTTAAAATATCTTGTTGAGTAGATGAAAGAATATATTATTATTTATTTATTTTTAATTCTCTTATTTTATTTGAGTTTCTAAACGTTATCTTGCCAAATATATTTAATCATCCTTATTTAATTATTCCTTGTGTTTATATTGATTTGACATTTTTTGTTGAGATTTTATCTCAAAGTTCATGATTATCTATATTTAGACTGGCCATATTTAGCGGGAGAGCATTTAAGTGGACTGAATTTCTCCTTCTCAAGTATTTTGTCTCCATTATCTTCTTATTTATCTAATGAATATTCATATATCATGTTAAGGTAATTGAGTTCAAATGCATGAACTTTGGTATAGATTTTGTATAGATTCTAGTATATCTGCTTTGATTTCTTTTCAATGATTTTATTCTTTATAGAAGCAATTCACTTTTTTATGGAAAAATTGTGAATCATATTCTTTTTTTTTCACTGTTAAAAGTATTATTATATCTTCTAAATATTCTATATTTGGTATTTTATATTGTTATAATAGGTCTGTGAATTTTTTCCCTCATGGATTATTTATGACCAATCATTGATTTCTATCCTGATAGTTGTTCATGATTATTTCTGCCTTCCTTCTTTGATGATTGATTTCATTTTATAGCTTATTATGGGTGAGCTTATTTTTTGATCATGTCAAAGGGGAAGAAAATAAGTTTAAGTTAGCAAAGAATTTTTTTAGTAATATGTGTTTATTAGTGATATATTCATCTATTGTATCTATCTTAAACTTAACCGATTTGCCATAATAAAAAAGGGGGAGATTGTTAGCCCAATGATTATATCATGTTTTTAAATATGGCTAATCAATTAAGTTTAACTAGTGATGTCACTAATATTCATGTAATCACTATCATGTTGCTATTTAAACTTAGCATTGTCCTAAATTATATCATATGGCTATGCTTGTATCACAGTGCATCATATTATTTTGTTAGCCCAATGATTATATCATATTTTTGAATATGGCTAATCAATTAAGTTTAACTAGTGATGTCACTAATATTCATATAATCACAATCATGTTGCTACTTAAACTTAGCATTGTCCAAAATGGTCTATATCATATGGCTATGCTTGTATCACACTGCATCATATTATTTTGTTCGTCTAACATGTACTTGCAGACAAGAAGTAAGCATGTAACCACCACTTTTCTAAAATGAGGATAATTTTGAACTTTTGTAAAAATCTATCGTTTAATATTAAATAATAATTTATGGTGAATTTTAATTAATTTAAAATTATTTAAATGAGTGTATTATAATTTTGATGTTTTGGTAATGTAACTTTAGAACTGTTTAGCCTAGAGACTAACCATGACCTTGGAGGCCTAACCCGTGTAGATTAGCTAATTACCTCTTTTTAGGTTAAGGGTATTTTGGTCATTTGTGACTTTTAAATTATTTAGAATTTTGATTAATTGGTAAATTTTAGATTATTTTAATAATATTTAAATTGATGTATTGTAATTTTGGTCATTTTTTATATTTTAAAATTTTGGGAATTTTTATATTTTAATATTGATTTTATGGGATTTGTTAAGTCGGATTCGATTTTCATCTCGTTCCGACTTGTGTTAGTGGTCCGGGTAGCTTAGCTCTAGTCGGGACCCCAAGATTAGTAAGACATGACCCGCAAACCTCACTAATTAAGTTAGTGTCATTAGACTAATCTCACTTGCTTTGAATTGTTAAATTAGAGACTTAAACTTGACCTTTTGACCACAAACCTTGTCATGACTTAAGTTGATCCAAAGGAGCCTTGTAGGGACATCTTGGACATTTCACATAGGTCCATTAGGGCATGTAGGACAGAAATCTATAGGGGGAGAGGTGTCCCCCACTTTTATTTCACACTTCCACTCTTTTCTCCAAATTTGTTCTCCCCAAATTTGAGAGCTTCCCTCTTGATTTTGATCTCCAAATTCCTCCATTCTTCTTCTAATCTTCTATCATTTCTTCTCATTCAACCAAGGAGGAGGTGCTAGCAAGGATTGGGAGCAAGGATCAAGGAAGGGTGTCCATTTTGGAGGAGCTTTCGTATCGGAACCGTGTCTTTTGAGTGTATCATTGGGATTCCACTTCCAATAGGTATAACCATCTCTCTATTTCAATTTCTCTTACATTTTAGTTAGATTTGAATCCATAGGATCCACCCCCATGCATGTACAACCATTAGATTTTAATTTGAGGCTCTTCGGAGTCCTCTCTAGGAAGTTTGAATAGGTTTGGTGTCCTACTTGTGGAGTTTCCAATATAAGACACCCCATGTGTTTGTGTTTATGCAAATAGGCTATTTTGTGGTTTAATTTTAGTTTTAGGATGGTTAGAGAGTGGAATGATCTTAGTTAGGATGGTTAGAATGAGTTTTATTTGGATAGCTATGTTGGTATCCATGTATCTTGGCCTACAAGTGTTTCTTTTGTCCAAAACAACCCAAATTCGTCATAATTTTTTTATCTACGTTTTTAGTAGCCAGATCAACTTTGAAATACCATAACTCCTAGCTCAAGACTCCGATTAATCTTTTATTTTTTAAAAGAACCGTATCGAAGTTATCTTTCCAAATATATATATATTAATATGCCAAATTCGTTTTAAAACTTTCTGAAAAACTGTTTGAGTGTCAGTTGTCCGAAAGATGAATGCATTTCGGTGTTTTTGCGATTCCGGGCGCTTCCGGACACGAAAATGCGATCCGTTTGACAGTTTCAGAAAGGTAATACGTAGGGCTACAACATACTTTAATCCTAAAATTTAGTGAAGGTCCAATTGGTACAGTATTGATTTTAAGTAGAAGAGTGACTATACGACATAGGCATTTTGTGTAACCTGTGAGCCTATGTAGTATGGATATCATGTGAATATAGGTATCATAGGTTGTCAAGAATATGTATGATATAGTACATATATGTATATATATATTGTTGTTATATAATATATGTTAGTATAGTGTGTGTGTTTGAATGAGATAAGGATGTGTGTGGTTAGTGGAGAGAAGTAAAATTGATAGAGGATATGTGCTAGTGTGTGTTTGATGTTGTATAGATGGTAGTGTAGTGTGTGTGTTATGAAGGTGAGAGAGTTGGGAGGATCATTCCATCCTATTTGACTTGAGGCTAGTGTGGTTTTTTGAGTGATTTGTGTTTGGTTGAGTGGTAGTGTGTTTGTATATTGATGTGTGTCGGTGTGTTAGAAGAGAGGGGTAGTGGATTTGGTATATGTGTTTGAGTGTATGTTAGTATTGGAGTGGAGAGGAATTTAGATATTGTATGTATGGATATGTTAGTATGTTAGTGGTTATGTTAGAATCTATGTCGAGGTTAAAGGTATCTTAAAAGTTAGATAGTGATATCTTGTATAAGTTATATAGTTAGTTGTGTTAGTCTATGTTATTGTTAGTTAGAGATGACATATGTTAGTTGGTGAGAGTTAGAGACGGATATATATACATATATGTTATAGTTAAATATTAGTTAGTGGATGTTAGTTGTGTTAGGTTTCTAAGTTAGAATAGATGGTTAGATGTTATATGTTAGAGTTGGTTAGTATCTTGTATTAGAGATATAAGTTAGGATATAGAGTGATATCTTGAGATACCATAGTGGTATCTTAGGATATTTTGGATATTTGCCTATTACCTTAAGGTAATGTATTTACCTACAAGGTGAAGGGGACTTACCTACAAAGTAGAGAGGGTTTACTTTATACGAAGGTATTAGCTACTAAGGTTTTGTCTATCTAATATTTAGGGTGGATGGTTAGAGGCTAGATATTTAAGGTATTAGAATTAGAGGTTAAGGTATTAGTTTCCAACCAATGTAATATTTTATCTTAACATAAGGTAATGGGTTTACCTTATTACAAGGTAAGGTATTGGGTTTACCTAGGTAACTAAGGTTAGATATCTAAGTTATTGGTTAGCTAGTAGCTTAGGATAGATATTAGATATCTAAGATTGGTATCTTGGTAGTTAAGGTATTTATACCTAGACTAAGGTATTGGATTTTCAACTAAGGTATTGGTATTTGGATATCAATAGGACTAAGGTATATAATATCTTGGGATAAGATATAGGTTGGTATCTTACTAGTATCTAGTATCTACGTTAGTATCTTAGGATGTAGATGAATGGATATCCTAAGATACAAATCAGTATCTTAGAGGGTAAATTAGTAGGCTAAGGTAATATCTACGGTATTGACAAGGTAGTGGAGATTACCTATAGTCTAAGGGTAAGGTATTGGTAGGATATTGAGATAGATGGTTAGATACTAGTCTAAAGTATTAGTATGATCTATTAGCCTAGGTTAGTGAGTTATCTACTAACATAAGGTAATATATTACTAAGGTAAGGGTATTACCTAGTATCTAAGGTATTTGGTTATCTTGATAGGCAATGGTTAGACTTGGGTTATCTTGGTAGATAATGGTTAGACTTAGATTATCTTGGTAGGTAATGGTTAGAAGTGGGTTATCTTGGTAGGTAATGGTTATAAGTCGGTTATCTTGGTAGGTAATGGTTAGAAGTGGATTATCTTGATAGGTAATGGTTAGAAGTGGGTTATCTTGGTAGGTAATGGTTATATGTCGGTTATCTTGGTAGGTAATGGTTAGAAGTGGGTTATCTGGATAGGTAATGGTTAGAAGTGGGTTATCTTGGTAGGTAATGGTTAGAAGTGGGTTATCTTGGTAGGTAATGGTTAGAAGTGAGTTCGCTTGGTAAGTAAAGGTTAGGAATATGATACTTGACTTAGATTTTATCCTGTTTGACTAAGGTTGACTGTTTTGACTCAAAGTCAACTGCATGTCAATCCTTGACCTAATATGATCTAGATTGACTTGGTTTGACCGTGTTTGACCTAGTTTGATCTAGTTTGATTTAGTTTGACTTAGTTGACTTGTTGTGACTTAGTTTGACTGAGTTTGACCTAGATTTACATAGCATATACTAGAAATCATGTCATATACTGTTAAACCCTAATTAACTCATGATATCTTATCTTTAGGTCTGTGATATCACTCTGAGCATCTATTCTCACTGACAGCTCAGGACCGCAGGTGAGTACATTCACTGATAATTTTTATTGTCTTGATATCTGCTATATCCGATTCAGTTGTAGTGTCTTACTTGATTCCTGACACGATGATTTCACGGACTTGTATACGTCAGATGCTGTCATGAGATGTTGTTCCTGGATTACTTAGTATATTGGTACATTGCTCGACTTATTGCCGGTCCTTGTATAGACATTGACTTGGGAGTGGGTTAGCCCCCTGCCTTGAGTCCCGTGTCATGACGTGTCATATTCGGATCCATTATACTATTTGGGGATAGAGAGTTATTAGTGGTTGTGTGATCAAATCCTTACTTGTTCTTCACACTCGTACATATTACTTGTTCATAGCTATACCCTCGCCTCACGACGGGTAAAGCCTGACCCTACTTGTTCATAGCTTTTCTAGGTGACCGGCCTGATCTTGCTCTTTTGTACATATGTTCATAGCGGGTCAGATAGAACAACCTGATCTGGACGTAAGCCGATCACATAACGCACTAATAATTCATGGCACCTTTTATATTTACTTTATTGTATCATATATCCTACTCAGTTCTACATTTCGTACTTTTTTTACCATGTTATGATATTCAATACTCACATCCTGTTATATATTTTTTGTTAATTTTGTCTTGTATTTTATTATAATTGTCTCTTATAAAATTTGTCAATTCACATAGAACTGCTATTAGCGTTTGTACTTGCTCATATCCTGACAGGATAACCCCATTGATGTTTACAGATGATATAGATGCTGACTGTTCGACCTTCTATGTGTTTGGCATAGACGGTGAGTACTACATGGACATCTATGTGGAGTCGGTGCCCATTGAGGACGCACCGCCTACGTAGACTTAGACTAGTTAGGCTTGACTGGACTGCGATCCAGCTATTACTTGAGACTTGTAGTATACTTATTATTTTGGGATCTTGTGTTATGTTTTGAACACTAAACTTGTGTGGGATCTTGCATCTATTCCTGTTATTTTTCTTCTATCATATCTTTCATATTTCGTGCTATCTTCCTTAGGTGTCCTGTGATTGAGTTGTGACATTATATACCTCCGTATGGAGATGACATGTACCTTTATATTGTGTCTAGATGTTGTACGTTATAGACGACCTATACAGCGTTCTACCACCAATTTTGCGGCGTAGGATGGACGTACCCACGTGCTTGTACTCCAACTTAGGGTACGGGTCGTGACTCATTTTTGTGGTGGCCCATGCAGGTCAGAAGTCGTAATTAGTATGATATCGTAGCGGTGGTCGACTTAGAGTGCTGCTACGAGCCTGCTATAGGTTTAGAAGATATAGGCTATAGGCAAAGAATACTCAGTCACAGTTAGGACTTCTTGAGAAGATTTCAGGAACAACTCTTGAGAATCTCATAAAAAACTATCTCGAAATTTGATTCCAACTATTTCTGTCTGTTCTTCCTTATTCATCGTTGAATTTGATTCTTGGTATTCATTATTGACTTGATTTTCTACCAAGGTAACATTATGGGCTAGGTTGTCTCAGTCATGGAATCTAGTATCTTCTACAGCCATATTAGCTGTTTTGGCGATGAGACAGAGTCTGATTTTGGATGTATTTCTCGGTTGTGGGAATTTAAAATTTTCGCAGCCAAGCTAGCGGCAATGCGAAATTTTAAATACCACGATTTTAGAGGTATGTACCTTAGTTGCGGACTCTATAGATTATCGCAGCCATGCTTACTGGTGTGACGAGAATTCTGGAAACATGGCTCTGGATAGACGGGTATGATTATCAAAATACAGAATAGATACCATATAGATGGTGCCCTAGTATAATGGAGTGGAATATCAGTATGGATATACTTGAGTATCTTGAAGTAGATAGAGGGAGCTAGGCCACCTGTGGCGCAGAACCATGCCTAGCACCTGAGGGGCAGGACTTTTGCGCTGACGGTCGAGGAGATCGACGTTGTAGGTGACGGGTTAGCAGGTCTGTCTTTCCGGTTCTTCTTCCCCATCTTGATGTGTGATTTCATTAGTACATGTTAGGATATTTTGTACTATGATAGATAGTATGGAGACCCTATTTGAGACTGTGAAATCACGACCAGTAGGACCACAATTTGCATGTTATTAGATATATTTATCTTGACCTGGATTATTGGGGTTTAACCTAGAAGGAGTATGACCATCTTAATTTCGAGAATTTTTTTTCTAAGGAGGGTAGATTTGTAACCACCACTTTTCTAAAATGAGAATAATTTTGAACTTTTGTAAACATCTATCGTTTAATATTAAATAATAATTTATGGTGAATTTTAATTAATTTAAAATTATTTAAATGAGTGTATTGTAATTTTGATGTTTTGGTAGTGTAACCTTAGAACTGTTTAGCCTAGAGACTAACCATGACCTTGGAGGCGTAACCCGTGTGATTAGATTAACAAATTATCACTTTTTAGGCTAAGGGTATTTTGGTCATTTTGTGACTTTTGAATTATTTAGGATTTTGATTAATTGATAAAATTTAGATTATTTTAATAATATTTAAATTAATGTATTATGATGTTGGTCATTTTTTATAGTTTAATATTTCAGGAATTTTTATATTTTAATATTGATTTTATGGAATTTGTCAAGTCGGGTTCGATTTTCATCTCGTTTCGACTTGTGTTAGCGATCCGGGTAGCTTAGACTCTAGTCGGGACCCCAAGATTAGTTAGACATGACCTGCAAACCTCACTAATTAAGTTAGTGTTATTAGACTAATCCCACTTGCTTTGAATGGTTCAATTAGAGACTTAAACTTGACCTTTTTGACCACAAACCTTGTCATGACTTAAGTTGACCCAAAGGAGACTTGTAGGGGCATCTTGGACATTTCACATAGGCCCATTAGGGTATGTATGGACAGCCACCTATAGGGGGAGAGGTATCCCCCTCTTTCATTTCACACTTCCTCTCTTTTCCCCAAATTTGTTCTTCCCCAAATTTGAGAGCTTCCCACTTGATTTTGATCTCCAAATTCCTCCATTCTTCTTCTAATCTTCTATCATTTCTTCTCATTCAACCAAGGAGGAGGTGCTAGCAAGGATTGGGAGCAAGAAAGGGTGTCCATTTTGGAGGAGCTTTCGTGTCAGAACCGTATCCTTTGAGTGTATTATTGGGATCCCACTTCCAATAGGTATAACCATCTCTCTATTTCAATTTCTCTTACATTTTAGTTAGATTTGAATCCATAGAATCCACCCCCATGTATGTACAACCATTAGATTTTAATTTGAGGCTCTTTGGAGTCCTCTTTAGGAAGTTTGAATAGGTTTGGTGTCCTACTTATGGAGTTTCCAATATAGGACACCCCATATGTTTGTGTTTATGCAAATAGGCTATTTTGTGGTTTAATTTTAGTTTTAGGATGGTTAGAGAGTGGATTGATCTTAGTTAGGATGGTTAGAATGAGTTTTATTTGGATAGCTATGTTGGTATCCATGTATCTTGGCCTACATGTGTTTCTTTTGTCCAAAACAACCCAAATTTGTCATAATTTTTTTATCCACGTTTTTAGTAGTCAGAGCAACTTAGAAATACCATAACTCCTAGCTCAAGACTCCGATTAATCTTTTATTTTTTTAAAAGAACCGTATCGAAGTTAGCTTTCCAAATATATATATTAATATGCCAAATTCGTTCTAAAACTTTCTGAAAAACTGTTTGAGTGTTAGTTATCCGAAAGATGAATGCATTTCTGTATTTTTACGATTTTGGGAACTTTCGGACACGAAAATGTAATTCGTTTAAAGTTTCAGAAAGCTAATACGAAGGGCTACAACATAATTTAATCCTAGAATTTAGTGAAAGTCCAATTGGTACAGTATTGATTTTAAGTAGAAGAGTGACTATAGGACATAGGCATTTTTTGTAACCTATGAGCCTATGTAGTATGGATATCATGTGAATATAAGTATCATAGGTTGTCAAGAATATGTGTGATATAGTACATATATGTATATATATATATATATATATATATATATATTTTTTTTATATATATATATATATATATATATATATATATATATTAAAATATATATATATATATATATATATATATATATATTTTATATATTTATATATATATGTATATATATATATATATATATATATATATATATATATATATTATTGTTATGTAATATATGTTAGTATAGTGTGTGTGTTTGAATGAGATAAGGATGTATGTGGTTAGTGGAGAGAAGTGAGATTGATAGAGGATATGTACTAGTGTGTGTTTGATGTTGTATAGATGGTAGTGTAGTATGTGTGTTGTGAAGGTGAGAGAATTGGGAGTGATTTATGTTTGGTTGAGTAATTTGTGTTTGGTTGAGTGATTTGACTTGAGGCTAGTGTGGTTTGTTGAGTGATTTGTGTTTGGTTGAGTGGTAGTGTGTTTATATATAGATGTGTGTGGGTGTGTTAGAAGAGGGGGGGGGGGGTGGATTTGGTATATGTGTTTGTGTGTATGTTAGTATTGGAGTGGAGAGGAATTTAGATGTTGTATGTATGGATATGTTAGTATGTTAGTGGTTATGTTAGAATCTATGTAGAGGTTAGAGGTATCTTAGAAGTTAGATAGTGATATCTTGTATAAGTTAGATAGTTTGTTGTGTTAGTCTATGTTATTGTTAGTTAGAGATGACATTTGTACATGCATGGGGGTGGATCCTATTTGACTTGAGGCTAGTGTGGTTTGTTGAGTAATTTGTGTTTGGTTGAGTGGTAGTGTGTTTATATATAGATGTGTGTGGGTGTGTTAGAAGAGAGGGGGGGTGGATTTGGTATACGTGTTTGTGTGTGTGTTAGTATTGGAGTGGAGAGGAATTTAGATGTTGTATGTATGGATATGTTAGTATGTTAGTGGTTATGTTAGAATCTATGTAGAGGTTAGAGGTATCTTAGAAGTTAGATAGTGATATCTTGTATAAATTAGATAGTTTGTTGTGTTAGTCTATGTTATTGTTAGTTAGAGATGACATTTGTTAGTTGGTTAGAGTTAGAGATGGATATATATATACATATATGTTATGGTTAAATATTAGTTAGTGGATGTTACTTGTGTTAGGTTTCTAAGTTAGAATAGATGGTTAGAAGTTATATGTTAGAGTTGGTTAGTATCTTGTATTAGAGATATAAGTTAGGATATAGAGTGATATCTTAAGATACCATAGTGGTATCTTAGGATATTTTAGGTATTTGCCTATTACCTTAAGGTAATGTATTTACCTACAAGGTAAAGAGAACTTACCTACAAGGTAGAGGGGGTTTACTTTATACTAAGGTATTAGATACTAAGGTATTGTCTATCTAATATTTAGGGTAGATGGTTAGAGGCTAGATATTTAAGGTATTAGAATTAGAGTTTAAGGTATTAGTTTCCAACCAAGGTAATGGTTTATCTTACCTTAAGGTAATGGGTTTACCTTATTATAAGGTAAGGTATTTGGTTTACCTAGATAACTAAGGTTAGATATCTAAGTTATTGGTTAGCTTGTAGCTTAGGATGATATTAGATATCTAAGTTTGGTATCTTGGTAGTTAAGGTATTTGTACCTAGACTAAGGTATTGGATTTTCAACTAAGGTATTGGTATTAGGATATCAATAGGGCTAAGGTATATGGTATCTTGGGATAAGATATGGGTTGGTATCTTACTAGTATCTACTATACGTTAGTGTCTTAGGATGTAGATGAGTGGGTATCCTAAGATACAAATCAGTATCATAGAGGATAAATTAGTAGGCTAAGGTAATGTCTAAGGTATTGACAAGGTAATGGGGATTACCTATAGTCTAAGGGTAAGGTATTGGTAGGATATTGAGATAGGCGGTTAGATACTAGTCTAAAGTATTAGTATGATCTATTAGCCTAGGTTAGTGAGTTATCTACTAACATAAGGTAATATATTACTAAGGTAAGGGTATTACCTAGTATTTAAGGTATTGGGTTATATTGGTAGGCAATGGTTAGACTTGGGTTATCTTGGTAGGTAATGGTTAGAAGTGGGTTATCTTGGTAGATAATGGTTATAAGTCGGTTATCTTGGTAGGTAATAGTTAGAACTGGGTTATCTGGATAGGTAATGGTTAGAAGTGGGTTATCTTAGTAGGTAATGGTTAGAAGTGGGTTATCTTGGTAGATAATAGTTAGAAGTGAGTTATCTTGGTAGGTAATAGTTAGGAGTGAGTTATCTTGGTAGATAAAGGTTAGGAATATGATACTTGACTTAGATTTTACCCTGTTTGACTAAGGTTGACTGTTTTGACTCAAAGTCAACTGTATGTCAACCCTTGACCTAGTATGATCTAGATTGACTTGGTTTGACCTAGTTTGATCTAGTTTGATTTAGTTTGACTTAGTTGACTTGGTGTGACTTAGTTTGACTGAGTTTAACCTAGATTTGCATAGCATATACTAGAAATCATGTCATACAATATTAAACCCTAATTAACTCATGATATCTCATCTTTAGGTCTGTGATATCACTCTGAGCATCTATTCTCACTGACAGCTCAGGACCGCAGGCGAGTACATTCACTGATAGTTTTCATTGTCTTGATATCTGCTATATCCAATTCAGTTGTAGTGTCTTACTTGATTCCTGACACGATGATTTCACGGACTAGTATACGTCGGATCCTGTCATGAAATATCTCTAGATTACTTGGTATATTGGTACATTGCTCGACTTGTTACCTGTACTTGTATAGACATTGACATGGAAGTGGGTTGGCCCCCTGCCTTGAGTCCCGTGTCATGACGTGTCATGTCCGGATCCATTATACTATTCAAGGATGGGGAGTTATTAGTGGTTGTGTGATCAAATCTTTACTTGTTCTTCACACTCGTACCTGTTACTTGTTTATAGCTATACCCTCGCCTCACAATGGATAAAGCTTGACCCTACTTGTTTATAGCTTTCCATGGTGCCCGACCTGATCTTGCTCTTTTGTACACATATTCATAGCCGGTCAGATGGAACAGCCTGATCTGGACCTAAGCCGATCACATAACACACTAATAATTCATGGCACCCTTTATATTTACTTTATTACATCATATATCCTACTCAGTTCTACATTCAGTACTTTTCTCACTATGTTATGATATTTAATACTCATATCCTATTATATATTTTTTGTTGATTTTGTCTTGTATTTTATTATAATTGTCTCTTATAGAATTTGTTAATTTACATAGAACTGCTATCAGCGTTTGTACTTGCTCATATCCTGACAGGATAACCCCGTTGATGTTTACAGATGATATAGATGCTGACTGCTCAACCTTCTATAGGTTTGGAATAGACGGTGAGTACTACATGGACATCCATGTGGAGCCGGTGCCCATTGAGGATGCACCGCCTACTTAGACTTAGACTAGTTAGGCTTGACTGGACTGCGATCCAGCTATTACTTGAGACTTGTAGTATACTTATTATTTTGGGATCTTATGTTATGTTTTGAACACTAAACTTGTGTGGGATCTTGCATCTATTCCTGTTACTTTTCTTCTATCATATCTTTCATATTTCGTGCTATCTTCCTTAGATGTCTTGTGATTGAGTTGTGATATTATATATCTCCGTGCGGAGATGACATGTACCTTTATATTGTGTCTAGATGTTGTATGTTATAGACGACCTATACAGCGTTATACCGCCGATTCTGCGGTGTAGGCTGGACGTACCCACATGCTCGTACCCCAACTTAGGGTACGGGTCGTGATAAAGCATGACCAAACCAGGACATGCAACGAATAATTATTGAAGGGACAAAGACGGCATAATAGAAGAAGATTTCTCTGAACGCCTTACGACCTATCCGGGGCCTCGCATCGGGGGTTTCGCTACTCGGTCAGTGGACGGGGGTCGAGGGGGCAGCACCCCCGTGGGGGTTCGGGAGCGAAGACCCCGAAAGGTATTCAGATTTCTAGATCTGTTTATCTTTGGACGACTGCTGTCAAGGAAAAATGCGTCTTCAAGTCTTATCAAATGTCAGGAAAAAGACGTCATCAAAAAGGGCTATTAGTTTTCATATTTATTCTGTATTTTTTCTTTTATTGAGTATAGAAAAAATATGAGATTGATCGGATCAGTAATGGCTTAGGTTTTTCTCAGTCCACAAACAAAAAGAAGCCTACCTACTTATCCCAAAAATCTACAATTCCAAAAAGTCCAAAATCTATGCAAATTTGGTCCATTCCTTACTGTTCTGACCCAGCAGAACTCTGACAGAACTCTGACCGAGTTTCGTCCAAGTTCGGCCCGAGTTTGGTCTGGATTATTTGAATTTTAGTTCCCACCAAATTTGCATCCATCGTTCGTATGCGAAATTCTAGCATCCGAACTCTGCCCGAGTTCGGTCCCCCAAAAATACTATAAATAGAGTTGAGATTACCATTCATTTCAATCATCAAATTTCATCTCTTCTCTTCTCTATCTAAAGTGTTCTGAGCTTTCTACTTTCATATCTAAGCCTTTACGACTCTTAGCCAAGCCAGCATAGTTTCTGTTTAATCTAGAATTTGGTGTTGAAGAGTTGTATCGGAGGCTGTATTCAGAAAATGTTCTAGTTTTTCAATTGCCTTCTGGAGTCGGTCGTGCGCTCGTCACCAAGCACGGTGTTGCAAGAGTTGCAAGCGCTCAGTTAAAGCTTGTGTCATAGTGGATTAGCAGCGAACAAGAGTACTCGCGACTGGACTAGTTCTCTCAGAGAGAAACCAGTATACATCGTGGTGTTCACTGAGTTTAAATTCTTGACTCTTACCGTCTTTTATCTGCCATAATATATAACTCCTTAATATTTTTTAATTGGTGATTATTTTCTGCTACACACGCACACACTCTATTAACCCCCTCCCTCTAAAGGTGCTCAACGGTCCTACACATGATATGTTGATCCATCAAATAAATGTAAAGACAACATTTCTAAATGGAGATTTAGAAGAATAAATGTATATGGAGCAACCTGAAGTTTTCATAGTTAAAGGTCAAGAAAAGAAGGTTTGTAGATTAGTAATATCTCATTATGGTCTAAAATAAGCTCCCAAGCAATGGCACAACAAATTTGACAAGGTCATTTTTAAATTTGGTTTTGTGCTAAATGAATATGATAAGTGTTTGTATTCTAAAAATACAAATGAAAGTTGTTTCATCTTATGCTTGTATGTTGATGATATTCTTATTCTAGGATCTTTACTAGAACTGATAAAAAATACTAAGAATTATTTATCTAATCAGTTTGATATGAAAGACCTAGGTGAAGCAAACCTGATCCTAGGAATGCAAGTGTCCAAAAGGAAAGAGGTCTATACTCTATCCCTAGCACATTCAATTGAAAAAATGTTAAGAAAATTTGAGTACTTTGACAAAAAACACGTCCTTACTTCGTATGACAGTAATGTTGTTCTCAAGAAGAATGAATAATCACCTATAGAATAACATAGATATTCACAAATGATTGGGTCACTTATGTACATAACAAATAAGACCAGACCTGATATTGGGTTTGCTATTGGGAGACTAAGTAGATATACTAGTAACCCAAAAAAGTCATATTGGACTGCATTAGACAGAGTATTTAGATATCTTAAGGGTACTCTAGATTATAAACTTTATTATACTAGACACTATGATATTATAGAAGGTTACTCAGATATAAATTGGGTAACTGATTCACATGATGTGAAATTCACTACTAGATATGTTTTACCCTAGCAGGAGCTGCAATCTCCTGGAAATTATGTAAACAAACTATCATTGACAGGAGTACAATGAACTATGAAATAATAGCTTTGGACACTACCTGTATATAAGCCGAATGGCTTAGAAATCTTATTATGCATATACCTGTTCTATTCATCCTATTCCTGTAATTTCTATAAACTGTGATAATAAATCTGTTATAGAACTACTAAAGCATGATTCTATGAATGCTAAAATTAACAGGCGCCTGCAGCTGCGCGTCAAGTTAATAAAGAGTCTATTAGATATATGGTTCTTGACTATATAAAGTCAGAAAAGAACCTTGCAAACCACTTGACGAAGGGTCTGTTTAGGACATTGATCCTAGAATCATCGAGGGGGATGAGGTTAAGTCCATAGTATAGTCACCAGCAGTGGTAACCCAATCGAGTCTGACTGGAGATCCTAAGAAGCCGGTTCAATGGGTAGGAACAAGCTGGACTAGGTGACTGTTATGGAACACTGACTTTGAGATTAAATTCTCTTTAAAATAAAAGTCCAAGAGGCTGTACATGTGTACATTAATATCCCATCCCTATGGTGACAGTGTTCCTTGTGTGATATAGATAGGGTGAGTTTAAACTCTTAATAAGTCCAAGCATGATATGCAGGGTTGATTCCTATCACCAACCCTTGAGGACTTACCTATATGAGAGGTCATGAAGGCCACGACTATAGGACAAGACGATCCTAAACAACTCTCATGAATGTGTAAAAGTGCACATGGCCAATCAAACACGCCACCCGATAGACCCAAGTACCTCTAGCGTACTATGTGTGCTATTTTCTCAGTCTGCTTTAAGAAAACTGATACAAGGCGTAGTCCATCAAGCTATTCTTCAGACAAAGACAATAGTCACTACGTGAGATTCAAGACTGTAATTCATCTCATTTATGCACAGTATACAACTGTCCAGAAATTCTCTTATCCTTTCTTAACTTCTTTTCTATTATTTTGGAACATGACCTTTTGGGAGGGGGGGGGGGGGGGGGGGGGGGGAGGGGTGGGGGGCGATTATTGCAATTTCTTTGTTGTGCAGAGCAAAAGCTCAAGTCCACTCATCTTTTTTAGTCCCACATCGCCTAGGATGTTGGGATAAGCATATATATATATATATATATATATATATATATATATATATATATATAAAATATATATATATATATATTTTACTCTACATTGCTTCATTGAACTATTATGTGGGTGCCCCATAGGCCACACGCGCGCACCACCGCCATCGTCCGACCTGGCTCCGCTCAGTTGGGTTCGGTGCGCGTAACGAGTGCGGGTACGTGGTCACATCTGCAAGCGCCGAATGCTGATTCAATTTCCTCTTCGGGTTCGGGCTGAGACCCTAAAATAACTTTTTGCTCCTCATTCAATTTTGACCGTTACAATTCATTTAATTTTCGTAATGTTTGGACTATCCAGATACAATTTGTCATATGTTTTTCATATGTTTTATTCTGTAACGTTAAGTATTTAATTGGGTGATTTAATTCACCATTATTCCTATATGTAGGAATATAGCCTATATAAATCGGATCCTATCTATTCTTCCGAACACTGAAAAATTCTGTACAAAACCTCTCTCAAATTCTTATCTCCTCCGAAACACTGATGTTCTTCTTTCTTGTTGCTCTGGGCAGAGCTAAGTCGTGGGTCACTATCTCTAAGTCGTGCACGGAAAGGAGATTCCGGTGGAGCAAAAATTTTACCACTAGAAGCGTTCGGAAACAGACTACACATAGACCCGGACTAACTCTTATGGCAGTGCTACGTGCGCGACTTCCCCGGAGGCCGGTAACATTTAATTAATTTTATTTTCTTGCAGATTGAAAATAAAGAATATTTGGAGTAATTTCTAACACCCCATGTGTTAAGCTGGGCATCGCAAAAAAAAAATAATTAAAATGTCTGGTCTTAAGCTAGTCCAGTTACACCAAAATGTTTAGATCCCTTCCAAACCAGAGCGAGCCCAACGGAATATTTCGGGGATTTTTTTTTCTGTTATTTACCGAGGGTTATTTAGGGTTTCTACTGTGATTATATAGCTACCCAAAACCAATATTAGAGCCTTAGAGGAATCTAGGGGATTTAAAATGTTGTCTAACCTTATAATTCATATTTTATGGGGGAATCCTATTTGATGATTTTATATACAATATGGGTTCAATTTTTTCTGAATTTGGATTTCCACATAAAAAATGTCGTCTCCTTTGCGTGTTCTCTCATTTCGTTACAGTTTTGATGCAGAGGCAGGATCGGATCTAGCATATAGCTGGGATGGGCTAGAGCCCACCGAAAAAAAATCACTTTTTTTCCCTCTGTTTTTTTATATTTTTTTTGTGGATTAGTCCACCTCTAGCCTATCCGAATCCACTATAGTCCTTCGTAGTTTCAGTTTCTGGTGGATCCGCCCCCTGATCAGAGGCTTTGTGACGTATGGGTGATCCAACGAATGATCATCGGCAGGATCTCAACAGCGTACATCCATTTGTAAAGGAATTTGTGACACTATTCATAGTGCTGCGAACTGTGCTACCGTAATTTTCAGTGAATTCATGCTCTCCACATCAGCTATGCGTTGGCTAATTAATGGCACATTGCATGAGTGCGGAAGCAGAGCATATCCTTATCTCTTCCATGCACTTCACTGTGCACCACAGAGATGAGATGCCATATCAATTGAGGGAGGGGGGGGACTCATTGATATGTTCTTTGACCTTAGCTTGATCATACCAGAACCAGTACAATTGAAAGCCTTGGTTGGCAGAGAGTAGGGTTACCCCCACAAATTAATAATGCTCCATGTGCTCCCTATGGAGCCTTCGTTTCGTATATATTTGGCTTTCCTGTCTTGCTAGCTTCAGGAAAATAATTTGACTTGACGATGACACTTAATTTTCTGACACTTGAAGGTTATTTGAAGCTCCGTTGCAATCATGCTAACCTAACATTCACAATGTGCGGCATCATCAACTAAGGAAGCATTTTCCAATTAAGTTTTATAGGTTAGCAGCATATATCAATCAAACATCAATCTTCTATATATGAGGTGATGCTAACCATGTACAAAGACACAATCAAATTCAACTTGTGATGTCATATGGTATCCAAGTTAATTGATATAAAGAATTAGGGAAAATTTATGAAATGTCCAAAAACCACAAATGTTTTATGAAAAACCCGCCGTAAAATAACATTTTATCGCGTGCCTAGAATTAACGAAAAATATATAAAAGGATTCTGAATGACCTTTTTGCCCTTCTAATTTATTGAAAACACCCACGAAACTACTCTTCAAAAAACAACGTTTTGATACTTCCTCTTCTTCCATACGCTGCTCACTTTCGAATCTATGTTTTCTCCTCCAAAATTTTTAAAACTTACTTCAAAAACTCGTCAGTGACTCTCCATTCTCAATCTTCACACCACATCGTCATCATCAGTTTCCACTTCATCATCATCAGCAGCATCAACTGGCTATTCCCCGTGTTAAAATGCAGGAGAATGACCATTTTGCGACAAACCGGAGAATGACCATTCTCCGTATTAAAATGGAGGTACAAACATCATTTTTTTGCGATTCTAAAATTTTGAAAGCCCATCAAACGATAAATCTTTTATCTTAAGCTCCTCGAAAATACGCTCCTTTTGCGACAAACCGGACCTCGTTTCGACCTCCCAGTCAAAAGTTATGGCCCTCCAAAGTTTCAACTGGCCATTCTCCGTGTTAAAATACAGGAGAATAGTCATTTTTCGTGTTAAAATGCAGGAGAATGACCATTCTCCGTTGTTAAAATTACGGAGAATTACCATTCTCCGTGTTAAAATAACAGAAAATTGTCATTCTCCGTGTTAAATCACGGAGAATGACCATTCCAGTGTTAAAATGCAGGAAAATAATCATTCACCGTGTTAAAATCACGGAGAATGACCATTTCCCGTGTTAAAATGCAGGAGAACGGTCATTCTCCGTATTAAAGTTACGGGGAATGACCATTCTCCGTGTTAAATAACGGAGAACAGCGGACATAAACCTAATTTTCTGTTTTTTTAGAAAAAAATTTGTCAGGAATAAAGATTCAAGAGTTTTTCGTTCTTCTTTCAAAACGATGTTAACTCTTATGGAGAAGAAGAAGAAGATCTTCTCTCCACAATTGACCTAATTGTCGAAAAACTTCTAATCTCTCCACGAAGATGATGATGATGAGCGATGATCGGAGTTCGACTGAAGAAAAGCACAGTGAACTACGAACGATCTTTGCGATCTCTGCTGAAGATGAGAGCAATGAAATTCAGATCTCTCATGAAAAAGAAGAAGACGAAAATCGCAATCCAAATATGAGTTTGTGAATTCAAATACATATATATGACCAAATTTGTGCGAAGGGATAATTATGGTATTATCAAAATGATAAATTTATAAATACAGAACATCTAAAGAAAATCTTAGAATATTTAACGTGGAAATATATAATTTTTGGTATTTCATAAAACCCACTCCGCAGGTGGATTTTTATAAACTCCCACCCCGAAAATGAATATTTCAGCAATTTCCAGAAGAAATATAATACTCAGATTTTCAATGTAATGATTCATAGTTCATAGACTTGGTTTAATTATTTGGCAAACCGACTTACAATCTCGTCGGCTCAAGTTGAGCCAAAAATGAGGCAGTCTTGCTTGTGCTTAATTTGGAAGTGATAGACCGGTATTGGAAGTGATTGACCAATCATATAAGATAAGAGGTTCCTTGGCACGCCCACAACTTCTTATATCTATCTTTTACTATAATGATAAAGAAAAGCTAGCTCGGTAATTGTAATCACAAGATTTAATGGCCAAATTTTTGTTTACTGTTATTCCCAAAACAAATCTAGATAGAAGAACAGTCAGAGACAGATTCTTCAATGTATAAATAATTTTTTTGTTCTGAATAGAACGATCAGAGGGAGACTTCAATATGCTCTCCTAATTTCCATAAGTTGGGATTTCGGAGATTCCTGCAAACGAGTTTGCTCTCCAGAAGTACCTGAACTGAGTTTCAACACTTTGGAGATTCCTGCAAACGAGTTTGCTCTCTAAAGTACCTGAACTGAGTTTCAACACTTTGGAGATTCCTGCGAACGAGTTCGTTCTAAAAAAAATGCCTGAATTGAGTTTCAATATTTTGGAGATTCCTGCAAATGAGTTCGCTCTCCAAAAATGTATGAACTGAGTTTTATAATTTTGGAGATTCCAGCAAACAAGTTTGCTCTCCAAAATATCCTACAGCCAGCCAAGAAGAAGAAGAAGAAGATTTTAACAGCCCTGCTGGGTGATAAAAATTACCTTGCTCAAAGCAAGATTCGCCCACCACGATCTACTCCAAAGAACCAGCAAGTTCTCAAAGAACTTCTAGAAATCTCGTTAGTTAACTTTTTGTGACTCGAACGGGCTCCCTGTACTCAACGGACTTCCTTTGATGTCTTATTTGGTGCATCATACAAAATAGGCCAGGGGCTCTATATATAGAGTGGAGTGAGACTTCACTTTATCTCCTATCCGATGTAGGACTAAAATACCAATACTAAACAATAGAGTTTGATATTTTAGATTATCTCGCAATCAACGTAGTCGTGTGCCAGTCCATGCCTACCCTTTCATACGCTTCCGTGCATGCATGAAGCATCTTTGAGCCCGTGTCCGAGTTCGAACGACAAAAAGCAATTGCTTCCTTGTTGGAGTTAATTCTTTTTCCTTCTAGAAAAAACCCCCACATGTCGCATGGGTTAAATAACAACATGATACAAGAATGAACTAGGCCTTGAATTCTACACCATAACTGTAAAATCCTTCAATTTTTACTTCATTTTTTTTATAAATATGGTATTGATTTTTGTTCTTCGTATTTGTACGTCGCGTATGAGTTTGCGTTTCGTAAATTTTTCGTCAAGTACGAATAAGTGCGAAGTACAAATTTTAATAAAACGTTTTAATCATATAGATATAGAAAATATTTCAAAATAATAGACGATAAATATTTTATATTGCTTGAAGTTGTAAATACGTCACGCCGAGGATTGTCAAACTTTATTTTTATTTAAAAAGGCCATTTTATTTTATGGTACAAGTATAAGTAGTAATTTAAAAAAGGCCATTTTATTTTTGCATGCGAGTGTATATATATTTTTATTTTCAAAATTAATTATTATCATTAATATATTATTTTGAAAAAGGTATATTAAATATGGGTTGATTTAATATGTAATTAATTATGGTGATTTAAGTTGGAAAAAAATTATTAAGGTATTTAAATACAGTTTAAATTAGATCTAGAATCTATCTACATTGGATTATATTTGATTGAGTTATTTTTAAATCAATTTGAATTAAATAGTGAAAAATCTAAGGGGAATTAAAACTCTACTTAGTCCTTACCTAGAAAAGACTTTTGTAAACCTCCAAATTTTTCAAAATAAATATTTGTAGAATTTTTTTGGATTTTTAAATAACTATCTATTGACTTATTATATAATTTGTATTATTTTACATATATTTATTATAATGCTCATTAGTGAATTTAGTATAAAAATATATAAAGCTATTTTCTAGTACATTAAGGATCTAAACTATATTATACAATTTTTCTCAAAATTTTAGAATTAATTTCATAACTTTTATTACTTTTTTGCTTGTTACTTATATTGTAAACTATTTACATAATATAGAATAAATGTCAATTTAGTATTAAATATTTTATCTTGTATACATGAGATTAGATGAATGTTGTTTAAATAAATATTAACTCTATTTATTATCTATAATAATTTTAAATAATATTATAGATAATTTAGATAAATATGAACTATATTTTAAGTTAATCATAATCCTAAGTCTAATAGGAAAGCATCCCTATCTATATTATATCATAACAAAGTAACTACTATCAATTTAAATCAAATCCTATCTAATTTAGGAGATAAATCTGAAATAAGTATCAAGGTAAGCTTTTCAGTCCAATAGGAACTCAAAAATTCGTCATCAGAATTCAGCCCTACTTTTAGTAGCAAGAGCAACTTGGAACGACGATATCTCCTAGCTCCGAACACCGTTTTGCTTTTATTTTTTTAGAAGAAGCGTATCAAGGTAAGATTTCCAGAAACATATTTTAATAGACAAAATTCGTTCTGTAGATTTCTGCAAAACTGTTTGAGTATCTAGTATCCTAAAAATAAACGTATTTCAGTATTTTTGCAATTTCGGGATATTCCGGAAACGAAAATGCGATCCGTTTAGTTTTTCGGAAAGATGATATGAAAACCTATGCCATATCCTAATTTCAGAATCTATTAAATAAATGTAATAGGTGCAGTATTAATTATAATTAGATAATAGACTATTTTCAGCATTGAAGTTTTTCTTACACCTTTTCCTTTGTGCGTTGTTGTTGATTCGTCGCCAGGACATCATCTTACCTAACTCCGGACATTAAGCAAGGTACCTTGCCATATCTATTGCTTACATTTAGTCTGCATTTTTAGTTATTTGTATATCACTGTTTATTTATTTTTAGTTCTTGTAGTTGTACCATTATTACAATTCTTGATTTATTACCTACTCAGTGATACTAGCTTTACTTTGCTTATTATCCTTTCATTGCATATGGACCTAGAGTTAGGGACTATCAACTGTAGTGTATTGCATAAATCTTGACACAGTTGTACCACGAGATATGTGTGAGATAAGTAGCATGTAGAGGTACTTACGTGTTGGCTGATCACCCGTGCACATGCGTTAGGTCTAACTGCTAATAGACGCATGTTAGGAGACTTAGCAGTTAGTAGAGGTACATGATCGTGGATGCGACTTCGATAGGTGCATCGGGTGGGGAGAACATTTTCTTGTCGTATGGGTTTCTATTACACATTTTCTTGTAACTCGAAAGCTCCGCTGGAGATACGGGTATGCTTACCCACTCATGTTGGTCACTGACGTTCTTGAACGTTATGCGCTTGGGGTAAGATGATCCTCTCAGGTTGGCCACTATCATTTTTGAACGTCATGCGCTTAGGTCACTGGTGCCTAAGTGGGGACTATACCAGATCCTATTTGCAGCCAGGGCTCATGCGACGAAAGGTTTGTTCTTAACTGCATAAACACATTAGAATGGTTTGGTAAAACCTAGTCAATGTCAAGTCACCCCTATTCCTTTATGTATTTTGTTACGATTGGGACTATTTTACTTTACTTGTGGCTTGTGACATTTTGTATATTCAGTTTATTATGGCAT
This sequence comes from Iris pallida, assembly GCA_029216955.1. Taxonomy (NCBI): domain Eukaryota; kingdom Viridiplantae; phylum Streptophyta; class Magnoliopsida; order Asparagales; family Iridaceae; genus Iris; species Iris pallida. Next base: position 16,945,460 of record JANAVB010009400.1, read on the forward strand.
GTTCTTCCTGTATATTTTGTTACGTCGCTCTGAGGACCTGGTTATCTTTCCAGGTGTGTGCTCTGTGACTTTTTGTAGGTATTCTAGCCAAGGCCGTGATCTTCTCCAGTCCTTCAAAGATGATTGCCCATGGTTCGTCTTGTCAATTTCATCTATCCTTTTCTTGTATATTTCTCTCTTTTAAAATAGTTGGTAGTGGATTTGTCTCCGTCCAACTACATGTATAAATGATAAATTTTATAGTTGATTTATATTGTTATTCTCTTATTTGGTGGATGAGATTTAATTATCATGGTTTACTGTATTTTACAGCTTATGTATACATAAGGGGGTTCCATACATTAGAGTATACTTCGTATGAATACAACTGGCTTGTCTACGTACTTCGTTCTAAGTATTTTGGGACTGGGGCGTTACATGTTTTTGTGGTGGCCCATGCAGGTCAAGTTTATCACTTCGGTTACGTTATTGTACCGATGTGAGCCTGCAGATAGGATTAGAGTCTAGGATCTCATCCATATACTTGACATTCTTTTTTGACTCCAAACTTCGAACTCTCGTTTATCTCCCTTGATTGCATCTTGTTTGACCCCTTTCTACCGTGAATCCTTACTTTCTCGTGCTTAATGTCGGTTAAGAAGATGACTAACCTAGTATATGCTCATAGGTCAAACACGTGACTAGAAGGATTACATTCACAATTAGTATACATTTTGGTCTTATTTCAAATATAGAGGCATTTATTTTTTTAAAAGTATGATCTTAAGGATTAGTTCATTCTAAGTTGGGTAGTAGCAATATTACCAACTTTGAGGACAGAGAGAATTTTATCTTGAGACTACTAGGAGTATTCACCAAAGGATTGATAGAAGATTGAGTAAAATCTTTGATTTTGAAGATTTAGAAAATATTTATGATTTTCGGGTCATAGCTATTCATATCTTTTGAAGATATAAATTGATTTGAGGAAAATTTTAAATTTTGAACTGTGTCATACGATCTATGATTGATAAATTTATTTAGAATTTGAGTTTAATATTTTCAATTACGAAAAAAAAATCTTCAAAATTTGGCGCATAATTCACGATTGATAAGATTATCTAAATCTTGAGTTTAAAATTTGGATTTATAATATTGCGATTTTGTGTAAAATTTATTAAGAGATATGATAAAGCTTATTTTGAGATTGATTAGGGGAATCTAAATTTTTTAAGTTATGATGGATGACCTCAACCGACTAGAGAATAAGAAAGTTTAGTTTGTGCATATTGGAGGGAAAAAATATATATATTTTGTTATACTAAGGGTTATCTTAGGGTTATTAATGACTTGAATTATTTTTATGATTATGCTTGAATATCGTAGTTTATGTCAAGCTTGGAAATACATATTGGGAACTCAAATTTGGGATTAAATCTTACATTGATAGAGAACCAAGAAGCAGGCAAGGTCACCCTAATGAGATAGAGGTACTCTACATTCCATCCATGACTAAGATAGTTGTATATATATACAAGTATAGTTAGTCTTCGACCAAACCATGTGACTATATCTCAATTTTGACTTACTCGACCTTTCCCCAAATCCAGATCTTTTATTGTGACCTTCTAACCGTTTGAAATTTGAGAAATGATTTAATCGTTCCTTGACTGTATCCACCTAGGAGACTATCTTCTCTCTAAAAACTGTGTCCCTAAATTATTTTACTAGATTCCTTAATTAATTTTATTTAATGCTTCAACTTGATCTTATTTAATGTTTGTGCATTAATTGTCACTTCATGAACTCACACTTTCTATTTTAGATCTTTTGTGTTCTTTACCATGACTTTGATATTTGGAGTATAATACTAGCTGTTACCTTCCAAAAATTTTCATATGTAAGACCTAGACAATGTCACCTTCATGTAGGTATATCATGTCCCATTCAAACACGTCCTTTGGTACTCTACTTTTATGATATGACTTTCGGGTCATAAAGACTAGACTATAACCTTTACCATGATACCGATATATTTTTCGACCAAGGATAGGGACACAACCTTGACTCAATTCTTTCGATCCGATATGCGATTTTGTTCTACTTAATTTCTTAAATGCTTAACTTTGTGCTTCATATTGATTGCTTGACCCATTGTCCCATCACACTACTAGTTTAACTCTTGTAAGTTGGGTAGAATACCTCATGACCTAACAAACCTTTGTCCTTGTGACCCATATTGATAAGTTTACTTAGATTATAGAATTCAGTGGACCCTAACTTATCTAGTCAACCAAGCCATAGATAAGAAAACACTAGGACGACTGCATAAGCCTATACTTCGGGAAAGACTTAGATTTTAATGGATCTTCGACTATTTAATTTCCTTTATTAGTATTCCTTATATTTTGACTATCTTATGATGCTAATTTGGCCTTAATTTTGCAAGCTTATTCTTTTATCGAGCTTGTTCACGACATATGTGTTATTGCGGACGCCCACTAATACATTGTCTAATCAGAACCAGTGCATGCTGGTCTGATCAACCTAGTGCAGTTTGGTTTGTTTTTCATATATTGTTCGACGTGGATGGAGACATACTTAAACTTGGCCTCTAGAATTCCATCCGCGACTGCCTTGGCAATTCTTTTTTTCAATCGTCTTTGAACCACTTATTCGTATTCGATAATATCTTCTTCGAACCCTTTATTATTTTCGTCTTTCGCCTACATTAGAAAGAAAAACACTCGTACTTGATATCTCCTTCGTTGCCCACCATCTATTGCCAATATAGTTAACTACTAACCAACCAATGTGACTATATCCCCGTCTTCAGTTACCTTTTTCCTCTACCCTAGATTCATTATCGCAACCTTTTAATCGTTCTTGAAACTTGAAAATGATTCAAATTATTTCCTTAACCATACCTTAAACCTAGACAACTATATTCGCTCAAGAAACTCTCTCTCCTAAATGTCTAAATTATTCTCTTTGACCTACTCAATTCCTTTCTATTCTCTAATTCGTGTTATCATAATTTTATTACCTTAACTAGCGACCCTTTTTCAATTCCATAACCATGATATATTTTCGCAGATATCAAAATCACGATCTTTTAATGCATGTTTGTGTTGAACTACATTTTAAGTTAATCATAATACTAAGTCTAATAGGAAAGCATCCCTATCTATATTATATCATAACAAAGTACCTCCTATCAATTTAAATCAAATCCTATCTAATTTAGGAGGTAAATCTAAAATAAGTACCTATATATACCAATACATTCCCTTCCTATCAACCATAATTCGAAATTATTTTTAGTCCAATAGGAACTCAAAAATTCGTAATCAGAATTTAGCTCCGCTTTTTAGTAGCAAGAGCAACTTGGAACGGCGATATCTCCTAGCTCCGAACTCCGTTTCACCTCCATTTTTTAAAAAGAAGCGTATCAAGGTAAGCTTTCTAGAAACATATTTTAATAGACACAATTTGTTCTGTAGATTTCTGCAAAACTGTTTGAGTATCTAGTATACCAAAAATAAACGTGTTTCAGTATTTTTGTGATTTCGAGAGATTCCGGAAACAAAAATGCGATCCGTTTAGTTTTTCGGAAAGCTGATACGAAAACCTATGCCATATCCTAATTTCAGAATATATTAAATAAATGTAATAGGTGCAGTATTAATTATGATTAGATAATAGACTATTTTTAGCATCCGAAGTTGTTCCTACACCTTCCCCTTTATGCGTTGTTGTTGATTCGTTGCCAGGACATCATCTTACCTAACTCCGGATATCAGGCAAGATACCTTGTCATATCTACTGCTTATATTTAGTCTACATTTTTAGTTATTTGCGTATCACTGTTTATTTATTTCTAGTTCATGTAGTTGTACCATTATTACAATTCTTGATTTATTACCTACTCAGTGATACTAGCTTTACTTTGCTTATTATCCTTTAATTGCATATGGACCTAGAGTTATGGGACTACCGACTGTAGTGTATTGCATAAACCTTGACACAGTTGTACCACGAGATATGTGTGAGATGAGTAGCATGTAGAGATACTTGCGTGTTGGCTGATCACCCATGCGCATGCGTTAGGTCTAACTGCTAATAGATGCATGTTAGGAGACTTAGCAGTTAGTAGAGGTACATGATCGTAGATGCGACTTCGATAGGTGCATCGGGTAGGAGAACATTTCCTTGTCGTATGGGCTTCTTTTACACATTCCCTTGTAACCCGAAAGCTCCGCTGGATATACGGGTATGCTTACCCAACATGGTATGCTTACCCCCTCATGTTGGCCACTGACGTTCTTGAACGTTATGTGCTTGGGGTAAGATGATCCTCTCAGGTTGGCCACTGCCGTTTTTAAACGTCATACGCTTAGGTCCCTGGTGCCCAAGTGGGGACTATACCAGATCCTATTTGCAGCCAGGGTTCATGCGACGAAAGGTTTGTTCTTAACTGCATAAACACATTAGAATGGTTAGGTAAATCCTAGTCAATGTCAAGTCACCCCCGTTCCTTTATGTATCTTGTTACGATTGGGACTATTTTACTTTACTTGTGTCTTGTGACATTTTATATATTCAGTTTATTATGGCATTTTCTTCCTGTATCTTGTTACGTCCCTCTGAGGACCTGGTTATCTCTCCGAGTGTGTGCTTTGTGACTTTTCGCAGGTGTTCTAGCCAAGGCCTGATCTTCTCCAGTCTTTCGAAGATGATTGCCCATGGTTTGTCTTGTCAATTTCATCTATCCTTTTCTTGTATATTTCTCTCTTTTAAAATAGTTGATAGTGGATTTGTCTCCGCCCAACTACATGTATAAATAACAAATTTTATAGTTAATTTATATTATTATTCTCTTATTTGGTGGATGACGTTTAGTTATCATGGTTTACTACATTTTATAGCTTACGTATACATTCGGGGGTTCCATACATTGGAGTATACTTCGTATGTATACAGCTGGCATGTCTACGTACTTCGTCCTAAGTATTTTGGGACTGGGGCGTTACAATAACTATAATTCTTCCTACTCATATAATGACATCAACTGTGCTTCTGGCTGCACATTAAAGGCCCTCTGCCAGCCTGGTTTCAGTGTATGTATCTTGGATGTCTACAAGATTTTCCTCAAGAGACGGCCTACATCTCTATCCATACACTAACAGAGACTATCTCAACCGATGAGATAATTGAAAACTTCCACAAAAACTTTATACGAATGCAACAACAAGAACTCTCTAGAGAAATTGAGTGTCAGGATGTTTATTCATATTATGAAAAACATTCTAAGGTAATTTAATTGTATAAAGGGAAATACGCTGAAAGTACTGGCTCATCAGATGATGAAACAGAAAGATACAACATAAGAACTATAGAATTGGTATATGCTATTCATACCCATTCATGCGGGCGCGGAATGTGACACAAGTGCACATCACCGATGCCTATAACTGCAGCCGTCCCCTTGTCACCCATCTTCACACGTCCAAACCTGCCGCCATGGTATGATGTGAAGATCCTCCTATGTGGAATGGTATGATACAATGCCCCCGTGTTCATGACCCAGTCGCCTTCATGAACATGTCACAAGGTTCCTTTGTGTCTGTCTCTGTGTCACGACCCACATCCGATATAGGGGCATGAGTGCATGTCAGCGCCCAGCCTTCACTACAGCATCGGTAGTAGAACACTGTCTAGGCCTACTAAACTAGCTAATATTATAAATATCATAACCTGTCGAGATGATCAACTCCAATGGTGGACAAGTAATGACAATATATCCATACTCAATCACAATACTATAAGGAATATAAATAGCACAAAAAGATAAAGTCAACATGAAATAAAAATCCAGAAAATCTAACATAAAATAATACAAGTCCAGATGGCCTAAGAGTCAACAATTCTCAAATACAAGTCTCAAAATAATAAACATGCCAAGAGTCATCAACTGGAAACAAATTCAGTTCGAACCTAGCCTAAATGAGTCGCTAGATAAGCCTCCTTAGTTGGAGCTAAACCATCCCGAATCAGAGTCTTCCGATCTATGCCAACTAAATCTTATGGGCCGTAATAGGTAGGACAACCGTCATCTGAAAAATATATCCAGTCAGGATTGGAGCGAGCACACCACTAATAGCAGTTCCAGTTAATTGACAAAAACTATAGAACTGTAAATAGAGAATACGATAAATGATGGAGAAGTAGAATTATCAATATGTAATCATAACTTGAGAATAGTACTATGAAGAATAAATGATGTGAGGAGTAAAAGATACAAGAATAGAAATAAATAGACAACATGTAAGTACATTCCAATAAATATAACGGGAACAATAAATACTATAAATACCATGTATTTAAAATACTAGTTTTGAGATGTGATCGACTTGGGAACTTGTACAATAGCTAGGTGGCCTGGTTAATCATACGTGAGGTGTACGATTATTACTTACAATGTTTACATTGACAATATGAATTTGATCATCTCTCTTACTAGGATTTCTTCCGCCCCAACTAGTACAGTGGATCCAACCATGACACGTTATGATACACGAGCAATATTTTATGATACTATCATGTACAATGTCTAATGTTCATGTCGTGTACAATGTCAATACCATAACCAAAATAACATCTCATGACTGAAGATCCAGCTATATACCAATCCGTGTTTCATCGTGTCATAATCAAATATAGCATCACTAAATACAAGATTCATAGTAGATATCAAATAATAGAAACTATTAGAGAATGTACTCACCTGTAATCCGGTGTAGAGTATCAACAGTATCCGATACGGTGCCTCGAAGTCCTAAATATGGAATATCGATGTCCAATTATGTTTAGGAATCATAAACATGTTGTACTAGGTCAATTCTAGGTCTCCAAGTCATTTCTAGGTCAAACTAGATCACAACTAGGTTTCGGGTCCATACCTTGCATACCAAGGTATTCTAGAATATACTAGGTTAATAATCTATGTATCTAGCTATTTTGTATACCTATAGGCTCCTTTAACATCATCCTAATTAATACTCCCTTATCTTACATGCTACTTAAACATCCATCATATGGGTGAATTCTCAATTTTTACCTTAACCCTACTCTATACGCAATGACATATAACATAGTTTATTTCCCCACATCCAAAGCACTAACTACATTACCCACTCAAATGCCCTAGTAATTTTATTACCAACTCATATGCCCTAGGTAATCCCATTACCAATTCATATGCCTCAGGTAATATCTGTTAGCCCAATGATTATATCATGTTTTTGAATATGGCTAATCAATTAAGTTTAACATAATAACATCACTAATATTCATGTAATCACTATCATGTTGCTACTTAATCTTAGCATTGTCCTAATGTTAGCATTGTCCTAAATGTTCTGTATCATATTGCTATGCTTGTGTCATATTATTCTGTTTGTCTAACATGTTCTTATAGACATGCAGTAAGCATGATCAAGTTTTGTCAAACCAGGACATATGCAATAGAGAACTATTGATGGGCCAAAGATGGTATTGGCGAAGCCTCCGAAAGGTATTCAGATTTCCAGATCTGTTTATCTTTGGACGACCGCCGTCAAGAAAAAAGGCGTCTTCAAGTCTGCTCAATATTTGAAGAAAGGCGTCATCAAAGGGCTCTTGGTTTTCCTATTTTATCAATATATTTTTCACATTCATTGAGTCTAGGAATACGATGTAAACTGCATCGTACTGACAAATAGGCTACCCAAGAAACGTTTTCAAAATACCCTTTCATTTTGAAAACAAGCCCACTTACAAAAGCCCAAACTACTTCCTAACTGCCTGACTTTTCAAAAAGCCCAAAAACTAATTTGCAAAAACCCTGACAGAACTCCAACAGAACTCAAGGAGAATTCGGCCAGGGTTCGGCCCGAATTCGGCCAGAGTTCGGCCAGAGTTTGGTTAGTGAACGTTGCTTTTTGAACTTGGTCTTCCTGCAGTTACGGATCCCAACGAGATTTTCTCATAGAGTTCTGCCCGAATTCTGTCCGAATTCTGTCAGAATTCTGCCTTTGGAAAAACTATAAATAGAGAAGGATTTCGATCATTTCAACTCACTCTTTCACTTTCATATCTCTTCTCTATAAGCCTACTACTTCTTCCAAAGTATTCTGAGCTTTTATTTTCAAATCCCAAGCCAGTTACAATCCTCTAGTCGATTTGCCAGTGCGGTACGGTCTAGAAGTTTCAGTGTGGTTGTAATCAGAGGCTTGATTGAAGTTAGACACTTCACAATTGAAGTTGGTCGAGTACTTCAGATCAAAGCTCGCGTTGTAGAAGTTGCAAGAACTTCGGATGAAAACTTGTGGTGATTTTGTATAGTGGATTCAATTGGAAGCTAGAGTTCTTCCGACTGGACTAGGCCTCACAAGAGAGAAACCAGTATACATCCTTGTGTTTGCGTTTTCTCTCTACTCTCTACTTTTTATTTATATATCTGTGATATATTATCTGTGATCTTGTTACTAACATTTTTAAACAGTTAATTTTCGCTGCCTACTCTATTCACCCCCCTCTAGAGTATTGTGCTTTACAACTCGTTCCTACAATCGGTCCTACAATTGGTATCAGAGCCAGTGCTGCATCAAGAGGTATTATATTCTGATCCCAATTGCTCCTACAATTGGTATCAGAGCCAGTGCTGCATCAAGAGGTATTATATTTTGATCCCAATTGCTCCTACAATTGGTATCAGAGCCAGTGCTACAACTAGATAGCGGGTACTTTGTATATAGATATTGCTGCTCATACCAATTGCTCCTACAATTGGTATCAGAGCAGGTGCTCCTTCTAGAGATATTATTGCAGGTGCTCCTTTTAGAAAAATTATTGCTTATACCAATTGCTCCTTTAATTGGTATCCTAGCAAGGACTCTATTATTTGGCTTAACATCCTTGGAGCAGATCCTCATTATCAGAGCGGGTTATACAGGTAAAGCGAGATAATATTGTTATTCTAACTGCTATTACATAAGATCACTATATTACATATGTCAAGTATGTACTTCACAACTGAAGAGCAATCCTCAAATAGACTCCCACTATTTGATGGTACAAATTACACATACTGAAAAACACGAATGAGCTTCTACTTAAAGTCTCTAGATTTTGACTTATGGTCAATTGTTGTGAATGGCTACAACAAGCCTACTATCACTTCTATTCTCACATCCTCTATAATCAATAAGCCTTATTATAGTTACACGGATGAAGAGAAGAAGTTAGCTAGCCTTGATGCAAAAGCTATGCATATATTTTATTGTGTTGTAGACACAAATGTATTCAATCTTATTACTACTTGGACAATATCTCATAAAATTTGGAAAGTTCTTGAAGTTACTTATGAGTGCAGGCATGAAAGCAAAGCTAGCAACTCCAGAGAGAAGGATAGTCTTCATAATAATGCAAATGTATGCATGATGGAATTGGGATTTAAGGTACAGCACAATCCCTTATACGAAGAAGAGCTTGTATGTGACAATTACAAGAAGATAGACCACATTCAAGAAGATTGTACTATTGCTAGAAAGAAGAGTCACTACGAACAATCAAATGAAGGTAGATCATCGTCTCACAAGTGCACTAGCACGAGCATATGGTGTGAAAGCGAAGCAACAGATTCTGAAGAAGAAGAGAGACCTCATCAAGCTGTAAATTTATGCTCAATGGCATTATCTAACGAGGTACAAAGTAATTATTTTTCTGAAGATAGTGAATTTTCTTATGATGATTTATCTGATGCTTTCAGTGATCTATTAGAAGAACACAAGAAAGTATTAGATAAGAATAAGCAAGCTAGAAAGGATATTCTATCCTATAAGTGTGAGAATGAAAAGCTTACTTGCTTATTAAATAATGCTAGAAATAGTTCTCCTTCTGATAATTCTACTGAGATTTCCATACTGAAGTTTATATTGCATGAGGCACTTGATTGCATTGAGAAAAGCACTCAAGAAAATGCTAAGCTTAAGGAGGAATTAGAATCAGAAAAGAAGAAGTATTCTATTGCTTCATGTAGAATTGATGCTATTTCTGCTAAGTATGATGAGATCTGTGCTAACTCTAAAAAGTTAGAGATTAGACTGGGAAAGCAGGTAGTACAAACTACGACTCAGTCTAACACAGGACACTTAGCACATCACAAAGTCACACACGTCAGATCTTTTAGAAAGGAAGCAAGCAAAGCTAAAGCTTCACACAACCATGCTTTCTATTACAAGTATCCACGAAGATCATATCACACTACTGCACGTTCTCATACTGCTGCACATAGTACTAATGTTAATTTTTTCTGTTATTTTTGTGGTATGAATGGACATATTTCTAATCATTGTCAGATTAGAAAACTAGTTGATATGAACTTGTACAAATGGGTTCCCAAAGCTAACAAATGTGGATCCAAGTATTGGATACCAAAGTCTTCACCTAATATTGCAGGTGAAGCTTCTCATATCAAATAGAACCATGGAACATGTTGGTGATTGCAAAGCTACAAAGGTCATCTTCCATGAAATTGCACCAACAGAAGTGTGGTCACTAGAACCACTTCGATAACATGCCTTCTAAATAGTTTCTAATATTGAGCATATTCTTATTGATTTCATGCTATTAGCTTTCATTGATATCTTTTAAATTGTCTATTGTTTGAATTAATGTGAGACATAATCCTAGCGTGACTAGCTATTTAGCTTAAATGTTTAATTCATACTATACAGTATTTTACTCACTTTTCATTAGTGTGACACATATGTCTATGTATGCTCTTTACTCTTAATATTTATTCTTGAAGCATGCATAGGAGCTTAATTTTGTTTTGGTGAATATATTTTTTGACTCTTCGTCTTTAATATTTTTAATGGTCACTTCTTATTGATTTGTCTTTAACATATCGTATTTACTTTGATCAGTATTTTGTGAGTATGTATGTTTAGCATAAGTCTTCTATTTACTTGAAAAGTATATACATATAATTTTATTTTAACCTTGTGCTTGCATAATATATTCACTATTGATTCTCATATTTTATTTTGATTAACTTCTTATGAATCAATTACATCTTTGTCTGATAAAGCATATTTATGCATATTTTTGATCTTGTGATAATTTTTTTATGATTGTTAAGGATACATGAATAATTTATTTTCATTCATATATTGCTGATATGTTTCTTATATTTTTGTATAAATATTTTTATGGGGATATATAAGTTAAGTTCAAGCTCTATATTATTTTAAAAAAGTAGTTTTTAAACTTGTGCTTATCTCATACTTTAGCTATTGATTACTTTGAACAAATTTTTATGTTCTTATTTTTATTAGCTTCTCCCTCAAAGCCTCTTTTAATGATTTATGTTTTTCTTGGCTTTTTGGTTAACATTTTAGATACATGACTCTTTTGATTTTTTTTTAATATCTTGATCTTGATAAACCATTGTTTGGGTATTTACTTATTTTACCTTTAGGGATTCTGGATTTCGATGATGTTCGATGATACTGCATATATTTCTTTGAATCTAAGTTCTTAAGAGTATAAATCATTTTGGGAACAAGCCGAAAGGGTCCTTCTGTCATACAGGTGTAAGTAGCCTGAAGCGACACGGTGCACTAGTCTTCGGACTACCGCTAGCTGGGAACCGGCCCCTACAGCTAATCCAAAGTGATCAATACTTTATAGACTTAAAATTTATTAAGGTCTACTTGCAACTATTATCTAGTTCTGGATCCAAGGTGCTGTCAAATCTCCTAGATTCCAGAATACATCAACGTATCTAGGTCTTACTTTTTGATTTACAAATGCTTTATATTTTATTGTTACCCAATAATTTTGTAGCACATATGGATAAATGTAATTCATACATCTTATACTATATGCTATATTGTTCTAAGATTTTTTTAAGTCCATAGAATATAATTGATTTCATATTGCACTAATTTTTCTTAAATCCTCGATTATTAAAGAAGAGATTTGTTTTGGGTACAAGCCTACAAAGGATCTGTCTGTCACCACGACTACGGTCGAAGCGAAGCGGTACTTAAGTGTTCCCCGGTAAACCTCCGTTAGCTGGGACAGTACCTCTACAGCTAACCCAAGATTGATCGACGCTTTTTAAACTAAAAGATTTATTGAGATCTAGTTGCAATTATTATCTGATGGATTTTGAATTTTAGATTTGATGGATAATATTCTCTCTTTATATTTTCACAAAAGGTAGCATATGTTGATCTATCTTGTCGATTGTGAGATTCTATAGCATAGATCAATTTATGTCATCTTTTGACTTATACGATTATTCATCATGCTAATTTGAAATACCTTTTGATTGTTTTATTTTTAAATGTTTATTTAATGGATATTTCTTCTTTTGTCTAAAAATGATTGTTTTTCGTATTCGTGACTACTCATTGAATATTATGGTATTGTGATTTCATCTTTAGCTTATGTAATATTCGTAATATTCATTTTTTTTGAGCTTTATATTATTATCTTCTTATTCAAGTTACTTACTGTCTACAACAATAACTCTTTGTAGGGGAGAAGTCACGTATATTGAATCTCTCTCTCAAAGCGTTTCTTTTCTTTAAACCTTACGGTTGTCAGGTGGACACCGTGCTAAGGCTTTAAAAGGGAAGAAATGAACTTTGATAAGAAGACCTTATATTTTTGAATTAGTTTTCTCTTTTGAAAATATGTCTCTGAATTTTATTTTAAAATTTTGTCAATATTATTATTTTTGGATATAGCCATGTAAAGGTGGAGCAGTTAATTGTTTCAAATCAATTATCCCCTTGACATGCCATATATCTAGAATACACTTTTCTTTGGACATTTATCTAGTTATGTTTATTTTTTTTTCAAATGGATTTATTTATGATTTATGGATTCTTTTATTGAAATTGTTTTCGTGATTCGAATCGCCAGTCTAAGGACTAAATGGACGCATTTGAACATTTATTAAGACAGTTTTTCATAATAAATTCCACATTTTTTGAAAAGTCTTTTTGATTTCTTTTTGATTTATTGAATCTGTCATGTACTCAAATGTTCTTATTAAAGACAGTTTTTAAAATCTTTTATTGTCATGAAATATTTCTTTTATATATATATTGGAGATACATATTTTGTTTGCTCATCTTTAAGCATTTATTTATTGGATATTTCTTCTTGCATAAAGATGATATTTGTTTTGAGTTTGGAATTTTATATGCATTTGATCAAAGGAACGAAAACATGCATACCTTGGATATCCCTTAGATCTTGTGATTATTTATCTTTTTTTATTTTATGCATATAAATTATTTTTGAACTATATACGCATATTTTAAGGGGGAGCAAATTTAATTGTTTCAATTCTTTTATGCCCTTAATATATGGTATAGCTAGTTTATCATGGGCATATATTCTTTTACTTAAAATATCTTGTTGAGTTATTCATGATTTTTGGATTTGTATTAGATGAGAGAATATATGGTTATTATTATTTATTTTTTAATTCTCTCATTCGAGTTTATAAAAATTATCTTGCCAAAAATATATTTAATTATTCTTATTTGATTGAGTTTAAACTGCTTTAGCTTTCTTATTGAGATTTTATCTCAAAGTTCATGATTATCTATATTTAGACTGATCATACTTTGCGGGGGAGCATTCAAGTCGACTGAATTTCTCCTTCTCAAATATTTTGTCTTCATTACCTTCATGTTTATCTAATGGATATTCATATATCATGCTAAGGTAATTGAATTCAAATGCATGAACTTTGGTATAGATTTTGCATAGATTCTAGTATATTTATTTTGATTTCTTTTTCGATGATTATACTCTTATGGAATTGATTCACTAATTTGTATGGGCAAATTATGAATCATATTTTTTTGTGATCATTATTAAAAGTCTCATTATATTTTTGATTTTTTTATATATACTAGATCTGTGAATTTCTATTTCTCATGATTTATTTATGACCAATGATTGATTCCTACTATTGTTATATTTTTTTTTAGTCTATTTCAAAACACAATATGATGAACAAAATGTGTTTTGAATGTAGTTTTTGGATTTTTAGTTGGTAAACTATGTATTGCTTGATTTCAGTGTTCTTTGTTAAAATTTCAACCAACTATTTTTTTTTTGACAAGATTTTATTCTTTAGTTATGATGTTTTCTAACCTTGTTACCCTGTTCTCCTAATCCTTGATCATGATTATTTTTGCTTTCTTCTTTACTTATGCTTGAGTTCATTTTTAGTTCTAATTACGGGGGTGCTTATTTTTGATCTTATCAAAGGGGAAGAAATAAGTTTAAGTCAACACACAATATCTAGTATTATGTGTTTATTAGTGATACATGCATCTATTGTATATATATTAAACTTAAAGGATTTGCCATAATCAAAAAGGGGGAGATTGTTAGCCCAATAATTATATCATGTTTTTGAATATGGCTAATCAATTAAGTTTAACATAATAACATCACTAATATTCATGTAATCACTATCATGTTGCTACTTAATCTTAGCATTGTCCTAATGTTAGCATTGTCCTAAATGTTCTATATCATATTGCTATGCTTGTGTCATATTATTCTGTTTGTCTAAAATGTTCTTATAGACATGCAGTAAGCATGATCAAGTTTTGTCAAACCAGGATATATGCAATAGAGAACTATTGATGGGCCAAAGACGGTGTTGGCGAAGCCCCCGAAAGGTATTCAGATTTCTAGATCTGTTTATCTTTGGACGACCGCCGTAAAAAAAAAAGGCGTCTTCGAGTCTGCTCAATATTTGAAGAAAGGCGTCATCAAAGGGCTCTTGGTTTTCCTATTTTATCAATGTATTTTTCATATTCATTGAGTCTAGGAATACGATGTAAACTGCATCGTACTGGCAAATAGGTTACCCAAGAAACGTTTTCAAAATATCCTTTCATTTTGAAAATAAGCCCACTTATAAAAGCCCAAACTACTTCCTAACTGCCTGACTTTTCAAAAAGTCCAAAAACTAATTTGCAAAAATTCTGACAGAACTCCAACAGAACTCAAGGAGAATTCGACCAGAGTTCGGCCCGAATTCGGCCAGAGTTCGGCCAGAGTTCGGTTAGTGAACGTTGCTTTTTGAACTTGGCCTTCCTGCAGTTACGGATCCCAACAAGATTTTCTCATAGAGTTCTTTCCGAATTCTGCCCGAATTCTGTCAGAATTCTGCCTTTGGAAAAACTATAAATAGAGAAGGATTTCGATCATTTCAACTCACTCATTCACTTTCATATCTCTTCTCTATAAGCCTACTACTTCTTCCAAAGTATTATGAGCTTTTATTTTCAAATCCCAAGCCAGTTACAATCCTCTAGTCGATTTGCCAGTGCGGTACGGTCTAGAAGTTTCAGAGTGGTTGTAATCAGAGGCTTGATTAAAGTTAGACACTTCACAATTGAAGTTGGTCGTGTACTTCGAATCAAAGCTCGCGTTGTAGAAGTTGCAAGAACTTCGGATGAAAACTTGTGGTGATTTTCCATAGTGGATTCAACTGAAAGCTAGAGTTCTTCCGACTGGACTAGTCCTCACAAGAGGAAAACCAGTATACATCCTTGTGTTTGCGTTTGCTCTCTACTCTCTACTTTTTATTTACATATCTGTGATATATTATCTGTGATCTTGTTACTAACATTTTTAAATAGTTAATTTCCACTACCTAGTCTATTCACCCCCCTCTAGAGTATTGTGCTTTACAACTCGTTCCTACAATCGGTCCTACAATATCATTACCTACTCATATGCCCTATGTAATCCCATTACCTACAAAAATAGGTAAAACCCATTACCTAGCAAACATGGGTATGCTATATACACGCTCCACATATCCATCCATGTCCTATCTAGCTATCAATTTCCAACTGGTCACCTTCTATCTACTTATCAAATTGACCAATTACACTCACACATATATTTCTCGACATCAATACTAGCCATGCACACACACACACACATGTCCTTGACATACACTTACTACCCCTTGTTCAATACTGACACTTTCATTCCTAGATAGATACTTGTACAAACAGGAAAAGAAAGAAAAGAGGTTTCTTGTGGCCAACAACCCACAGGTTATCATCTAGGCTCAAATCTAACCCACACTCTTGACATCTGTACATGGAGCCCCTCCCCTATAACTTGTGCACTTAGTGTATAGGTCATCCATTACCATATCCTCCATATTTCCCTACTGCTATGCACCACAACACTGCTGCCACGCTTCCTACAGACTCCCTCAAGCTCCTGTACAGTCTACCTTGGTCTCTCCCATACTACATATATACAGGTCATATCCTATACTTCAACTGCATATATACACCCCCTCTCTCTTCTTCCTATCACTACCAACCTAGCACTAACACCCTCTAATAACTGATGCCACCCTTCTATTACTTCAACCACACTTACTCGCACAAGTGGATTTCATATGCTCTCACTCTCTATCATCTGGACAGACCACACACAAGAAATCCCTTAGTAATCCCTCCCCCTAGGCCCAGCACATCAATTTGGACCAAACTTGCTGTTACCAGACCTGCCTAACTCCCCTTCCTAACTGCTCGTTCAACCATTCCTGTACAGCATTGGTGTGCACTTGCTGCACACTACAGAAATGTGGTATCTGCCTGGCCTCTCAAGCCACAACAATATACTGTCTCCATGTCTTTCTTGCACATGCAAAGGCCTATCTTCCCCTTCTTCTGTTCTTTCTAAACTCCTCCACACTCGACTACCCACTAGTGTGATACTACATATGAATCCTTATCAACTGCTACAAATCCCTGTACCAAATCCCCCCTATCTTATTCCAACTGCTATTGTTGCTAAGAACAGCCCCTAAGCTACTGCTCTATCCTTCTAAGCTAACTCCCTATTGCCCTTGTCATCTGCCCTTCACCTATGCAGGTGTTACCTCCTGCTATCAGTCAATATTACCCCTGCCACTTCTATATTAAGCTTCATCACTTGCTGTACTCCTACTGATACTGCTACTGTTTGCTGTTGCTTCACCAAAATAGCTTAACATCCTCCCTGAGCTATCCTATTACCAGGTGCACTACTCCCATACTTGTTTGCCCGATTTTTCCTAAATCTATTTAAGTCCCCAAACCAATGCTACTACTGCAGTGGTTGTCCGACCCTTGAACCTACCTAAATGCCCTACCCATAGGGAGAGACTCCTAACCTATCCGTTATTTCCTTTCTTTGAAATACCTGCTGTTAGCCTACTCTTTCCCCAACTCCCTATGACCTATTTTACACAGGCACCCAATTTCCCTACCTGCAGTAGCCACTTGGCCTATACTGCTGCACATAGGAAACCTAAGCCTACACTTCCTCCTATGTGTTTAGGTCACCTAGGAACACCCCATCTCCTTCTACTGATCCCTCTATTCTCCTTGCCAAAGCTCACACCACCATATCTAAATAATTACACATAATTCATCAGTGCAAACACTAATTTCCCTTCCCTATCGCTCAATGACCACACCCATCACAGGTTCAGTCCCAAATATATATATATATATATATATATATATATATATATATATATATATATATATATATATATATATATATATAACTACATAGCAGGAAAGAGTTTGGAGGATTATGTCAAAACACACGGCTTAGAAAATTATGACATGTTAGTCTTCCGACACGGCGGTAACATGATATTCACATTAAGGGTCTTTGACAAGGTGACATGTTGTGAAAAGATATATCCTTATAGTTCTCCTACGGATTTGAAGAAAACCTCTGTAATTCCTCCGGGTCATGCCGCCGGCTGTGCTGCTTCCCCCTCCTCTTCCTACCCACTTCTTCTCCCCCGACTCTGCACTTGAGCTGGATATATATATATATATATATATATATATATATATATATATATATATATATATATATATATATATGAGAAGGGGTCCACATTCTCGATTTTTTGCATCCCCAAGCATCCCCATGCTATCCACCATTGGTTGTTGTTTAAGTCATCTAATCTTAACCATTGATTTGAATGGTTCAAACCAACGATTAAGGTTAGATAACTTAAACAAAATCCAACGGTTGTTAACATGGGGATGCTTGGGGATGCAAAAAATGAGGGGATGTGGATCCCTCATATATATATATATATATATATATATATATATATATATATATATATATATATATATATATATTTCCCTCATATATATATATATATATATATATATAAAAAATATATATATATATATATATATATATATATATATATATATATATATATATATATATATATATATATAGAGAGAGAGAGAGACACGCACACACATAGTTATATACATATATATGACACATATACATATACACCCTATAATAGGCCTAATATCAAGCTAAGGCATATCAACATACACTTGGTGTGCACCACCCCCGTATCACACTAATCTACGATACGGTTGCGATACGGTAAGATACCTATACCAAACCTTGTCCGACTGTTACCAAATCCTATAGGCAAGTCTGAAATAAGTAGGTGAACACATTTAGTAAGTCTCTAGGCTAGTGCCAAGTGCCATGCAAAATAAAGTATGTGCCCACATGTGTAGGAGTCCAAAAAATCCCAAATTGGTCCCGTGTCCTACCATATCACGATACGACCTTCCCGTATCCATTGGTGGATACACACTACCCAATCTACACTAGTTAGGCCTATCATCCCTAGTGTCAAATACTTGGTGTGCCATTCTCGAAATTCCTTCAAAAATGGCACAAAACTAACACTAACTTTCAAATAAAGACTTATTAGTGTCTCAAAACTCTTCCTATGGATAGTCCTAGTCCATGGGTAAATTCCTAGGGGTTATTATAAAATAGAGTCTAAATAACAAGGAAAGTCAGGTGTATAACTATTGGGTGATGAATTTCCAATAAATAGCCAAATCACTACCAAAATGTGTCACATTAGCAACGTCAGAAAACGTCACTAAACATCAAAAAAACGTCGCTAAAGTAAATCAGTGACGAACTTAGCGATGTTTGGACGATGTCGTATAAAACATGGTCGCTAACAAGATGAACGTCGCCTTTCGTCGCTATAGCGATATATTTCTACGATGCAAAAACGTCGTTAGGTTTTTTCACAAGTAGCGACGTTTACCGACATAACGTTGCTAATCTGCGACGAAATAATTCGTTGCTAACAGTCGCTAACTTTCAACAGTTAGCGACGTTGTTTGCAGAGTTTAGTGACGTTTAGCGACTCGATATCTGGCAATTTTATTTTTCTATGTCACCATTTTAGCGACGTTTGACAACAACCAACGACGTTACGATACTTGCATAGCGACGTGCTGATACGAACTTAGCGACGAAGATAGCGACGCGCTGATACAAACTTAGCGACGAAGATAGCGACGTGGACTGGCTAAAGTTGCTGACCTGTAATGTTGGCCACGTCAGCATGTTGGCGACGTTCAGCGACATGATGATCCTCAGTTTAGCGACGTTCTGATACATGTTAGCGACGTTGTCTTGCGTGAAAAATCTCAGCTGAAGACATCCCTTCGCCAAAGTACAGAAGATGCAAAATGGTGAGGCTCAGTACTAAAAAGACAAAACAGAAGATATGGAGAGAAGTCCCTTTATTGTCATTTCTACCAAAGTCTAGTATAGACACATCAAGACTATACGTAAGGGACTAATTCTGTTCTTCTACAAAGAATCTAGTACAGATTCGATAGAGCCTAGAGGGATCTACAAGGAATGCAGTCTTCATCGAAGCGCAGCTTTCCTTCTTCTCGATACACACCTGGAAGATTGACCTCTATCGAAGCATGTTCTGATTTTTCTGTAGGCGCAGCGACTCAGAATCATAGCAGTAACTCAGCATTTTGAAAAGCCAGAGCCTTCAAGCCAGAGGCGCAGCCACCTGCCTACGCCAACCTTCGAAACAAGATGGTCGTAGGCCCTCCTCCCCTTCTTTTACTTTAGAAGCCAGTGTCTTCACTCCAGAGACACAACTACCTGCCTGTGCCAATCTCAGACGTACAAGGGTGTCATACCTTTCCCTTCGCAGCCAATGACTTTACTGTTCAGAGGCGCAGCTACTTACCTACATCCGCATGAGGCGTAGCATGGTGATATGCTCACACCATCTCCATTTCTATGTCACAGTCGTCTGTTCTGGATCATAAGCTTAAGTCACTTCTTTACAAGAGACTTAGGAACTCCCATCGCAACCAATACAAGTCAACATATCGCTCCAAAATCACAGTAACTTCGCCAACCTGAAGCACAAGCCTACTTGTCGCCTATAGCACAGTGACTCTGGTAGCCCGAAACATAGCTTCATAAGTTGCTCTATACGCACATAAGTCTCGTCGTCATTCGACGCCAAGTCCACTCGTCGCCTAAAAGCACAGAGGTTCCGTCGGCTCCAGAAGCACGGTATACTCGTCGTCCCAGAAGCACTGCAGCACTTAGTCCTCACCAGAGGCACAGGAAGCATGGGTCTACCCTAATTGGTTTGTTTAAACTGCCTCTTAGACGAGGATCAGTTAGACTCCAAATCTAGGATGAAATCCTAATATTTACTCGGCTGTATCCGAGCTAGCAAATCGGCATGCGCCACATGTCCCCTCCTTCGGTTATGTTTATAACCACCAGAGATCTTGTTTCAGGGAAATCTCGATGTTCGCAACATGTCAGCGCCGCAGAAGCCCGTACCGTACAATGACGACAGATTCTTTGATATCTCAGAAATCCTAATGCACATCGCATATTTGCTCGGTTCTCTATATAGATGGAGTTCTTCTTCCACCAAGAAGAGGAAAAAGGAGAGAGGAAACATTGACAAACGATAATCTTCAAAGGATCATTGATGTCTATCCACGAAGAGTCGACCATCCTCATCCACCTATCAACCAAAGCACCAACCAACCAACCATCTTTAAGGGATCTTCTCATCCAGACCGCCTCTTGATCGGTGACCCCAGAGTCCCATAAAAGGCGCCAGAGAGCCATAGCAAGGTTGATTCATCGTCAGATCGTCAACGGAGTAAAGGAGCCGCTGTAGTGTTCGATCTCCATCGTCACACTTTCCCAAAAATCTCTTCTCCTTATTGTCACGCCCCAGTACCGAAATACGGAGACGGACTAGGCCAGCTACACCATATGAGGTACGTAACGTCATACGGCGATCGTGGCTGTCGAGAGACTAGGGGGTACATGCTACAATCAAGTCTCCTATGGTCCCACAGAGTTCTATGTCTCAATCAATCAAATCACATCAGCAAATAGATGAACATTAAAGATAAAGCAGTAAGGCGTCCCCGACGCTTCATCAAAATGATCATGAGAGACTAGCTTCATAATTTAGCTATTTCGGAGAGTCAGGAGTACAAAATTATACACAGCTGCAGTCTGTTTAATTACAATTATGTACTGACACAAAATATCAAGTAATCCGGCTAACAGGTGCCGGTGGCTAAATGCCGCAAAAGTATAAGCAGGAGTGGTGGAGAAGAAACCCACTCGAGTCCCCGAACTGCCATGCTCCTAGTATGTACCATGGATGTCAGGGAGAAAGATCGTGTCCTCAGGCTCTGCTACGGGATCTGGCCAAACAAAACCAGCGGGGTCAGCCCCGAATAGCAAGTACCGCCAAAGGGGCACAAGAGTTAAGATTAAAAACCCAGTTAATAGAATGATTGATAATAGTAATACTTATGTTACTATTATAGGGTAGCGCAACATTCTCGAACCCATATGGCACCCTTACAACCAAACAAGGACAAAAGGTGCCGCATGGAGTCGGGACGTGTCGTACTCTATAACTTTCACATAAGTTAAAAGGTATAAACAATAAAATCTCCTGATCGTGACTTCGGTCGATAGCCTATCGCAGCACAATAACCAACCCAACAATCAAACAGGAATATGGGTTGGATCATGTACCATGATAGACCATGTTCCTCAGTCATTCACAGAAGTAGCACTCCATAATCAGAATAAGTCTTCCGTTCATAACTTCGGTCCACAGCCTATCATAGCACGATAACCAACCCAACAATCAAACAAGAACATGGGTTGGATCACGTACCATGACAGTTCACTTCCCTCAGTTACTCACGGAAGGTAATAGGATACAAGCAAGTCGTTTTCACGGCCAACCAAGTCTACGAGTTTCTAGTGGGACGAGGTTATCCTCGTATCATGTTATGTAGAAATCCTCAGATCGTATCTTTCCAGCAAGGCTAGCCCACCTAGGGTTTGCGTAGACAGGTATGATTGAGCACAGGTCCCTCGCAAGGCCACCTAGCTAAAACATATAATATGTAGCAGGAATTAATCGGATACAGTCATCCACTTGTTGCAGGTGACACAGTATCCGTGGAGACCAGCCGGCGCGTCAAGACAGTATCTCAAGGCGGCTGGTGTAACACGATCTCGGAATTTTGCCCTCCCCATGCATCTAGTATATTTAGTTGCCTAATTTAACCCTAGATGAAATCTTGGATTTTCATGCGGTGGCCTGCATGATTATCCTCCTAAAGTCGTACTTTAGTACGAGTACCCCAAAGAGGATCCATGTCAATCAGTATGTCAACATGTTCTACCCTCCTTAGTGTAATGCATCATTACAAATACGCCATTACAAATACGCCACGTGGAGTTACGAGTCATTTGTCGAGCATGAACAAGAACTGGGACATTCAGGTACATATATCAGGTAGGAACACTTTGTTCTCCGGGTCACATTAGTGCTCATATCATGCTCGGAACAAAAGGCGTAAGGATATAAAATGGGCATATAATATATATATATAATAATAATAATAATAAGGTAACAATATAGGGCACAAAAGTCCATGCGGCTCAAGGGGAGTGAGTCCATGCGGCCGGGTCAATACTGGTTCATGCGGCTAGGACTACACGCTCATGCGGCTCAGGGAGCCCCAAGGCGCATGCGGCTGGAAAGACGGGTTCATGCGGACGAAGGGGTGTCAGCGTATGCGGCTGCGATCAGATGAAGTCCTATGCGGCTGAGCATGGGCGATACATATGCGGCTGGATGATGGATGGGCCTTATGCGGCTCAAAACCAGTAGCGCATATGCGGCTGAGTGTAAAAGAACTCATGTGGCTGAAAGCTAGCCGCATGAAGTCCATGCGACTCAATTACTTGCCGCATGAAGATTCATGCGGTCAAGTACTCAAGCAAGTCTTATGCGGCTGGGAAGGACTTTCCATGCGGCTGAGCTCGAACGAGTCTCATGCGGCTGGGAAGGCCATGCGGCCAGAGACTTGTCGCATGAAGATTCATGCGGTCAAGTACTGCTCTTCTTCTCCACTCGTCCGAGAAGAGGAGCCAAGCAACCATGGCTTCCAAACTACACAAAACCTTCATCCGGAGCCCAAATCGGAACTTCCTTAGGTTAAAATGGGGTAGAACAAAATTCTCTACAACATGGAACCATCAAAACTAAGAAATAACAAGATTAAGTAGATCAAAACCCAAGAATCCGAAAATAAAGTAAATCTAGATCTACAAAAATAAAAGCTTCAAAATGGAAAACTTAAAGTTCTAAACTAATATAGAATAAGGAGAAGAACATATTTTGACAAATAATTTTGTAAGAAAACATCAACAACATTTATGGATCCATCTCTTGAGCAAGTTGGTACTTGCCTTGGTTGGTGGAGGAAAGTAAATGAGAGGAAATAAATGAGAGGAGAGAGAATAAGTTGAGTTATTATATATAGATCTTGGACCCATGGGTTCATGATGAACCAAGGTGAACCAAGAATAGGTTACCCAAATGAGCCAAAACTGTAGGCCCAAATGCAAAAAATAAATTACGAAATAATATTTTGTCGAATATTTTGGTAAATGCATGAAGAAATACAGCATAATAAATATAGTAAAAATACAAGGAAAATACAATTTACCGGTTTACGTATTAAAATACGTATTCCAGGATCGGGGAGTGACATCTCTACCCTTCTTAGAAAAATTCTATCTTCGGAATTCCAGCCAAGACAGGATAGTGAAATCAGGGCAAGCAAGGCTCAATCACATACAAGTTAACTATCATAGCAGTTATTATCATATATCACAAAGTGCAAAACAAGCAGGTGCAGATAAGCATGGAATCGTGTCAATAAGGTGCAAAAATATACCTTATTAGTCAAACAAATACGGATACCGAGATCTGATCTCGTCCTCGCGCTCCCAGGTTGACTCTTCCGGAGAGTGATGATTCCAAAAAACACGGACAAGGTTTATCGTCCGATTCTTGAGTACCTTCTCTCGCCGGTCTAAAATAGATACGGGTTGTTCCTCGTAAGTTAGGTCGGTACCAACGACTAACTTTGAATGATCGAGGACATGACTCGGATCCGGGACATACCCACGTAACTGGGACACATGAAACACATCATGTATGCCAGTTAACGAAGGTGGAAGGGCAAGTCGATAAGCCACATCGCCTACCCGAGCGAGAATCTTAAAAGGACTAACGTATCTTGGACTAAGCTTTCCTCGGGTTCCAAATCTAATGATACCCCGAGTTGGCGAAATCCGCAGAAACACTTGGTCGCCAACTCTGAACTCTAGAGGCCTACGATGCTGATCTGCCCAATGACGATGTCGGTCCTGTGCAACTCGAAGGCGCTCTCTGACCAACTTAACTATCTCCACAGTCTGCGTGATCATCTCTGGTCCCAACAACTTTCGTTCTCCGACGTCGTCCCATGCCAAAGGGGACCTGCACTTCCTTCCGTACAATGCTTCGAACGGGGCCATCTGAATGCTAGCCTGATAGCTGTTGTTATAGGAGAACTCCACAAGATGAAGGTGATCCTTCCAAGATCCGCCAAAGTCCAAGGTACATGCCCGTAGCATATCTTCTAACGTCTGAATGGTTCTTTCTGATTGCCCGTCGATTTGTGGATGATAAGCAGTACTGAATCTTAACTTGGTTCCCAAACTTTGGTGTAAGCTCTGCCAAAAATGGGAAGTAAACCGCGTATCCCGATCTGATACTATACTAACTGGAATACCGTGCTGCCTTACTATCTGCTTCATGTACATTTTTGCTAACTGCTCAGTAGTCTGTCCAACTCGAAAGGGAAGGAAATGAGCGACCTTCGTGAGTCGATCTACTATTACCCAGACTGCATTCTTGCCAGCCGGGGATCTAGGTAGACTGGTCACGAAATCCATCGTGATGTGCTCCCATTTCCATTCTGGGATAGGAAGCGGCTGAAGCAACCCTGCTGGTCTCTGCTGCTCGGCTTTCACCTGCTGACATACCAGACACTTGGATACAAATCTTGCTATCTCTCTTTTCATGCCATTCCACCAAAAGCACTGCCTGATATCTCGATACATCTTAGTTCCTCCTGGATGAATGGAGTAAATAGAACTATGAGCTTCGGACATAACTTCTTGCCGAAGGTCTCCACTCGGTACACAGAGTCTGTTTCCAAACCTGAGCATACCATCTTTATGAATCACTAACTCCTTCCTACGGCCCGATTCACACTCCGACCGCAACTTCTGAATCTGTGGATCTCCTGCTTGTGCTGTCCTTATCCTCTCTACTAAGGTTGACTGAATCTGTATACTGGTCATTCTTCCTATATCCCTTGGCAAAACTACTTCGATTTCCATACTCTGAAGGTCTTCTAAAATATGCTTCTGCGAGGTCAAGATAAAGGCACTGTTTCTCCTACTCAGTGCATCTGCAACTATATTCGTCTTGCCTGGATGATACTGAAGATCTAAATCAAAATCCTTCAGCAGTTCTAACCATCTTCTTTGCCTCATGTTCAAATCTTGTTGCGTGAATACGTATTTCAAACTCTTATGATCAGTATAGATCTCTACCCGATCCTCGTACAAATAATGCCTCCACAACTTGAGTGAAAACACCACAGCTGCTAACTCCAAATCGTGAGTCGGGTAATTCTTCTCATGGTCTCGAAGCTGCCGAGACGCATATGCTATCACCTTTCCGTGCTGCATCAATACACATCCAAGACCCTTCCCAGATGCGTCACAATATACTGTAAAGCCTCCCGCTCCTACCGGAAGCGTCAAGATCGGGGCTGAGATCAATCTCTTCTTCAATTCTTCAAATGATGCCTGACAGCTAGCTGACCAAACAAACTCCACGTCCTTGTGCGTCAAACGCATTAAGGGCGCAGAGATCTTGGCAAAGTCCGCCACGAACCTTCTGTAGTAACCAGCTAATCCCAAGAAACTTCGTACTTCTGCAACCGTTCTCGGGACTGGCCAATGCTCTACGGCCTCAATCTTCTTCGGATCCACTGACACTCCTGCCCCAGAAATTACATGCCCCAGGAACGAAATGTGATCTAACCAGAATTCACACTTGTCGAGCTCGCATAAAGTTGATGCTCCCTCAATGTCTGCAAGACAGTCCTAAGATGTTTCTCATGCTCCTCTTCACTGCTGGAATAGACAAGAATGTCATCTATGAACACCACCACAAATTTATCCAAATACGGCAGAAAGATGCGGTTCATTAAATCCATGAATATTGCGGGGGCGTTGGTTAGTCCAAAGGGCATTACTAAAAACTCATAATACCCGTATCTAGATCTGAATGCTGTCTTCGGTATGACTTGCTCCCGGACTCTTACTTGATAGTATCCTAACCTAAGATCGATCTTGGAAAAGATGCTGGCCTTGCTCAACTGGTCAAACAGGTCATCAATCCTTGGCAGCGGGTACTTATTCTTCACTGTTACTGCATTTAGCTTACGGTAGTCGATGCACATCCTCGTCGACCCATCCTTCTTGGGAACTAGAATCACTGGCACGGCCCAGGGCGATTTACTGTCTCGGATGAATCCCTTAGACTTCAACTCTTCTTCATGTTGATACAACTTATCCTGTTCTGACGGCGATATTCTGTAAACTCTGTCTACAATAGGCCTCGTTCCAGGGTTCAACTCAATGCTAAATTCTACCTCTCTGACTGGGGGTATCCCTGGGAGCTCATCAGGGAAGACGTCGAGAAAATCTTCGACCACTTTCGGAATCTGTCCTGGCTCTGACACTGCTGCTGAAATGACGCCTTCGGCCTGATTCTTCAAGGTTCGAGTAAAGATGAACTGCACCATCCCAGGAATGCTGAATATGACCCTACCTCCTCTACAATCAATTGTCACATGACTGTCTCTCAACCAGTCCATGCCAAGAACGACATCAAAATTCCCTATAGGGAATTCAATCAATGATGCAGGCAGTAAATGCCCACACACCTCCACCGGACATGAAAAGCGCACTCTGCTCACTCCTACGAGCCCATTGCCGGTGAGTATATCCATCCTCTCCGGCAATGCCTCAAATACTAGTCCAATCCGTGTAGCATATTGTGCAGAGATGAATGAATGAGTAGCGCCTGAATCAAATAATGCTACAGCGGGAAATGAGGTGACGAGAATTTTACCTGCCACCATGTCACTAGACGCTAGAGCCTCTCCCAAGGTCAATGTGAGAGCCTGGCCCCACGGAGCCCCTTGTTGCGGCCTTCCTCGACCATGCTGTTGCTGCCCCTGAGGGCCTTCGGCTTCCTGTGCCTGGCGGAACATCTGAGCCTGCGTTGGTAGACGCTGGGCTAGGGGCCTTACTACTAATACTGGCCCTCCACTCGGGGTTGCCACTGGAGCTGGCAATGCTGGAAACTGCTGAGCTGGCCCTCCTGGCCTCTGCATCATAGGACAAGTGGAGATACGGTGGTCTGAACTACCACACCTCAAGCATAAGCCATTCGCTGACCGACACACCTCCCTCGTGTGCCCTGCCTTCCTACAGAATGTACAGCCCTGGGGCGCCCCCTGACGCTGTTGCTGGTTCCTCGGCTGCTGATGCCGAACTGGTGCTGTATTAGTTGACACGGCCGTCCTCCGCGGCGCTCCTACATCATGAATACGTACACCGGGTGCTGGTGCCGATGTCAGCTGCATTACTCCTCCTCCAACCTGGGAATAAGATCTCTTCTGACCTCCTGCCCTCGATGCCAACCTCTGCTGGGTAAGCTCGTGCCTCCGGGCTGCCGTCAAGACAGCGTCAAACGTCTGGTAGTCGTGTCCTTCCACAAGCTGCAATAATTCCAAATGAAGTCCCTGCTGGAACCTCATAGCTTTCTCTGGCTCCGTTGCCACCATTGCTGGCACGAAACGGCACAATCTGCAGAACTCTGCTGCATACCCATCTACGGTCTTGCCTGCTTGCTTGAGACTGATGAACTTCTGCTGGAGCTCATATCGAGATACTACGCCAAAATTCTTGGCCTTGAATCTGTCACTGAAGGTGGTCCAACGAACAGGGCGTCTTGTACCAACTTCTTCTGATGCCCACCAGTCGCGGGCAAGATCCTGAAGTACCAGTTTGACCTGATCAACCTTCTCATCATCTGGAACCTTGGCTGCCACAAGAATGGCTTCGATGTCTTGAATCCATGCATCCGCAGTGATGGCATCCTCCGTGCCATCAAAATACCTCGGGTTCAAGCGACGGAACCTTCCTGATGCTTCCGAGTCAACCCCGGCACTCCTCTCAAGAGCTAACTGAATCCCTTGGTTCAGCAACACGTTCTGCTCCTGCTGCCGAGTCTGTTGCTGTTGGTTAGTGACAAGAAACCCCCGGATGATCTCCAGGAGTGCTACGGCGTCTGGTACTGCCGTTGCTACTGGTGCTGCTGGTGCTGCAGGAGTTTCAATAACCTGCGGCTGCACTGCCTCTGGTTCCATTTCTGCTCGTGCCTGCACTGGAGAAGGTTCTCTCCCCTGTTGCTGCCCAGTCGAGCCATGCTCTTGCTGCTCTTCCTCATGGGCCTCACCCGCTACTGAGAATGAAGAACCCCTATAGAGAAGAATATAAGATTATCAAGTCCGGACGAGGAAGATTTCGAGGATACAAGTCAAGTTAGAGATCAAGGCAAGGACAGAGAGTTCGAAACAGAATTTTAAGGGGAACAAGTTTTGATTGAGACTCCTAATAATTTGCAATACCCCACAAGTCTGAAAATCAGACCTGCATGGGCCACCACTAAAACCTTGTCACGCCCCAGTACCGAAATACGGAGACGGACTAGGCCAGCTATACCATATGAGGTACGTAACGTCATACGGCGATCGTGGCTGTCGAGAGACTAGGGGGTACATGCTACAATCAAGTCTCCTATGGTCCCACAGAGTTCTATGTCTCAATCAATCAAATCACATCAGCAAATAGATGAACATTAAAGATAAAGCAGTAAGGCGTCCCCGACGCTTCATCAAAATGATCATGAGAGACTAGCTTCATAATTTAGCTATCTCGGAGAGTCAGGATTACAAAATTATACACAGCTGCAGTCTGTTTAATTACAATTATGTACTGACACAAAATATCAAGTAATCCGGCTAACAGGTGTCGGTGGCTAAACGCCGTAAAAGTATAAGCAGGAGTGGTGGAGAAGAAACCCACTCGAGTCTCCGAACTGCCATACTCCTAGTATGCACCATGGATGTCAGGGAGGAAGATCGTGTCCTCAGGCTCTGCTACGGGATCTGGCCAAACAAAACCAGCGTGGTCAGCCCCGAATAGCAAGTACCACCAAAGGGGCACAAGAGTTAAGATTAAAAACCCAGTTAATAGAATGATTGATAATAGTAATACTTATGTTACTATTATAGGGTAGCGCAACATCCTCGAACCCATATGGCACCCTTACAACCAAACAAGGACAAAAGGTGCCGCATGGAGTCGGGACGTGTCGTACTCTATAACTTTCACATAAGTTAAAAGGTATAAACAATAAAATCTCCTAATCGTGACTTCGGTCGATAGCCTATCGCAGCACAATAACCAACCCAACAATCAAACAAGAACATGGGTTGGATCATGTACCATGATAGACCATGTTCCTCAGTCATTCACAGAAGTAGCACTCCATAATCAGAATAAGTATTTCGTTCATAACTTCGGTCCACAGCCTATCATAGCACGATAACCAACCCAACAATCAAACAAGAACATTGGTTGGATCACGTACCATGACAGTTCGCTTCCCTCAGTTACTCACGGAAGGTAATAGGATACAAGCAAGTCGTTTTCACGGCCAACCAAGTCTACGAGTTTCTAGTGGGACGAGGTTATCCTCGCATCATGTTATGTAGAAATCCTCAGATCGTATCTTTCCAGCAAGGCTAGCCCACCCAGGGTTCACGTAGACAGGTATGATTGAGCACAGGTCCCTCGCAAGGCCACCTTGCTAAAATATATAATATGTAGCAGGAATTAATCGGATACAGTCATCCACTCGTTGCAGATGACACAGTATCCGTGGAGACCAGCCGGCGCGTCAAGACAGTATCTCAAGGCGGCTGGTGTAACACGATCTCGGGATTTTGCCCTCCCCATGCATCTAGTTTATTTAGTTGCCTAATTTAACCCTAGGTGAAATCTTGGATTTTCATGCTGTGGCCTGCATGATTATCCTCCTAAAGTCGTACTTTAGTACGAGTACCCCAAAGAGGATCCATGTCAATCAGTATGTCAACATGTTCTACCCTCCTTAGTGTAATGCATCATTGCAAATACGCCACGTGGAGTTACGAGTCATTTGTCGAGCATGAACAAGAACTGGGACATTCAGGTACATGTATCAGGTAGGAACACTTTGTTCTCCGGGTCACATTAGTGCTCATATCATGTTCGGGACAAAAGGCGTAAGGATATAAAATGGGCATATAATATATATATATATAATAATAATAATAATAAGGTAACAATATAGGGCACAAAAGTCCATGCGGCTCAAGGGGAGTGAGTCCATGCGGCCGGGTCAATACTGGTTCATGCGGCTAGGACTACACGCTCATGCGGCTCAGGGAGCCCCAAGGCGCATGCGGCTGGAAAGGCGGGTTCATGCGGACGAAGGGGTGTCAGCGTATGCGGCTGCGATCAGATGAAGTCCTATGCGGCTGAGCATGGGCGATACATATGCGGCTGGATGATGGATGGGCCTTATGCGGCTCAAAACCAGTAGCGCATATGCGGCTGAGTGTAAAAGAACTCATGCGGCTGAAAGCTAGCCGCATGAAGTACATGCGACTCAATTACTTGCCGCATGAAGATTCATGCGGTCAAGTACTCA
The DNA here is from genome assembly GCA_029216955.1 of Iris pallida. NCBI lineage: Eukaryota > Viridiplantae > Streptophyta > Magnoliopsida > Asparagales > Iridaceae > Iris > Iris pallida. Next base: position 16,976,685 of record JANAVB010009400.1, read on the forward strand.
AGCAAGTCTTATGCGGCTAGGAAGGACTTTCCATGCGGCTGAGCTCGAACGAGTCTCATGCGGCTGGAAAGGCCATGCGGCCAGAGACTTGCCGCATGAAGATTCATGCGGTCAAGTACTGCTGTTCTTCTCCACTCGTCCGAGAAGAGGAGCCAAGCAACCATGGCTTCCAAACTACACAAAACCTTCATCCAGAGCCCAAATCGAAACTTCCTTAGGTCAAAATGGGGTAGAACAAAATTCTCTACAACATGGAACCATCAAAACTAAGAAATAACAAGATTAAGTAGATCAAAACCCAAGAATCCGAAAATAAAGTAAACCTAGATCTACAAAAATCAAAGCTTCAAAATGGAAAACTTCAAGTTCTAAACTAGTATAGAATAAGGAGAAGAACATATTTTGACAAATAATTTTGTAAGAAAACATCAACAACATTTATGGATCCATCTCTTGAGCAAGTTGGTACTTGCCTTGGTTGGTGGAGGAAAGTAAATGAGAGGAAATAAATGAGAGGAGAGAGAATGAGTTGAGTTATTATATATAGATCTTGGACCCATGGGTTCATGATGAACCAAGGTGAACCAAGAATAGGTTACCCAAATGAGCCAAAACTGTAGGCCCAAATGCAGAAAATAAATTACGAAATAATATTTTGTCGAATATTTTTGGTAAATGCATGAAGAAATACAGCATAATAAATATAGTAAAAATACAAGGAAAATATAATTTACCGGTTTATGTATTAAAATACGTATTCCAGGATCGGGGAGTGACACTTATACTTAAAATATCATGTTTAGGACTTCCTTCTTTGTACAAAGATACCTTATACGTTTAATAAAGCAAAAAGTTCGTTCAACCTTTTATTATGTCGAACAAAATGGCGAATCTGCTGAGGACTACCTTCTCCTCCGACGAGAAGGCGATGACGCAATCTGATGACAACTTGCTAGGAGCTTCTCAAGACATGCTGGTCGTACGCTTGGACCAGCAGGCTTTTGAAGATCTTCTCTCTGATGAAAAGTTGAAGACTTCGAAGCGGTTCATACAACCGAAAAAGACTCGACATGTCTGGATGCCTAAGGCGGCTGCAACCAGCAGCACAATGGCGGGAACTGCGTCTAAGGACCCCCTCAAAGTCAAAGCCACAGAGAAGATCTCGACTGCTACAACCTTATCCCCTCGCCCGATTCCCGTCCCAAAAAAGCATGGTGAGGAAGATGGTAGTTCCATGGTTTATCTGACGAAGGAACGATGCCCAAGGAAGCGCATACCGGTCCAACCCCTCACGATGGGAGTATTGCCAGTAAGGAGATCTGTCTTCGACAGAATCGCTTTCCCTTAAGGTAAGTTTTGGCGGACTCTGAATACTACTCACCCGCTGGAGGTAGTAGGAAGAGATCCCCGGTGCCTCGCACTTCATACAACAAGCGTGCGACACCAGTGGTAGAGTAGAGGTCTGTGTTGACAATAACACGCACAGCCGACAGAAAGCTATACAAGACTGGATCTCATGCTCTGATGCCTCAACCAGTCAAATCTCCCTCCTACTGGGGTACTCCTGTGCGTAAGCAAAACCAAGGGTACGTCCCATGGAGAGGAAGCTACGCGAGCAACGTTCCCGCAGGAGCGACATGAGGCTTCCTCGCTAGACCCGTTCTGACCATGCTTACATGCAGCTTCCCTGCATATACAATGAGAGTGCTACGATAGAAGATCCAACCCACTTCCAAGTGCAAGAAGAATCTATGGCACAAGTCGTACCTAAATCAAGGTACTCTTGTACCCAAATTTCCATCAACTGCCATTGTCAGCAGACGGCTGCGCCATCGCCGAGCAGGTATTCTATCTTCCAAAGACTCTACTCTACGCCGACCCCACGCTAGAGGCTTAATAGGGGATCGGTTAGCCATAGAGAAGACGAGCCCCACATCGCCACATGCTATGCAGTGCAGGATTACAGAGCTTTTAAGAAGCCTTCCCAGAATCCTTTCATATCGGTTGTTAAACCGAAAAGGAGGTCAGAGAACAGTAGAACTAAGGTACCCGATGCAGGTGTGTTCCAAGGCACTCGTTCCAAATCTGCATTGGGTGCCTTGTCAAAAACTGGAGGAAGCCAGCCTCCTACCATGCACGACAATCCTGTGTTCTAATTTGACGAGGCACAATATGACACAGATGTCTCCGTTGGTGCAGCCAGTCACCAGACCGGGGGTAGCAACCATACCGAGTTCGAAGAAGATCACAATCTTACGGTATATCCTCAAGACAGCGAGACTCAAGCGTCTAAGCCATAAAGTGAAGGATCTACGGCTCCCTCGAGTGACCCTCACACTCGGTCTGTGTTTATGGCCGATGGCAATGTGGAAGACAATAACGAAGCTCTCAGACGTATCGAAATCCTTAAGGCAAAGTTAGATACGCTGACGGACACCATGAAGACCCTATCCTCGATCATAATCAACCTCAAGAGTAGCATGGCCACTGCTGCCTCTACACCTGCGTGTGATCTGCCAACCAATGTCAAATCCAGTAGGTTGCCTACTGCCAATCAAGCATGACCATCCTCATATACTCCATCGGTTACAGGCTCCGTAATGCCGACCAAGATACAGCAGGCCATCAAGGAGCTGTATGCTCATCATGATGCCAAGGAGAAGCAAGCAATATTCCGGAAGATGGGGATCCGGCAGTCATACCCTACCAAGTGGGACAATGTCGTCTATCCTCCTAAATACAATCCGTAGACGCTTACTGCTTATGAAGGGAAGGGGTTTCCCCGACAATACTTGAGGTATTTTGCCTCAGTAACGGGGCACCTGCCAAAAGATGATGTCCTCCTGTCCAACATATTTATAGGAGCCCTGCAGGGGGTAGCCTATGAGTAGTTCTGCAGTCTTCCAGACGATTGTATCTCATCATTTGAAGACCTGAAGACTCGATTCATAGACCGATTCTACGAAGGAGGCATGGATATGACCATGTCGACCCTCATAGAAATTGTTCAGAGGAAGAAAGAGCCTGTTCGCGTATATATCGAGCACTTCCGCCAATCATCTCTCATATTACCACCCGGCATGCCCAAGTCCATGCTTATGGACTCCTGCCGTAAGAACATGCTGCCCGCTATAAAATTTTGGCACAATGCTTCCCACACGGAGTGGACGTCTTTCATTACTGAGGCGAATGCCACACAAAGGAAAGCCCAGGACGCGCAGCTCCTAGGGCTACACTTTCCTGCGCCCAAAGACAAGGGGAGACGATCGTCCAACAACAACCCTAAAGACGAAAAAGACAAGCAAACTATGACCGTCAAAATCTTCAAAGGTTTAGCAGCTGCGAACCACAAGTCTGCGAAAGCATAGAGGCCGAGGGAGGCTTACTCCTTCAATGACGAGGATACGCTGGAGCTCTTCGAGATGCTTACGAAAAGTGGCAAACTGTCCATCCCGACACCCAGGTGTTCTGATGAAGAGTGAAAGGTGGACCATCCCAAGTACTGCCATTATCACCAGTATGTCCATCACTCAACACAGGACTGCTATGTGTTGAAGGGGCAAATTCAGCGCCTCATTAACGCCAACGTTATATCGTTGGATTACGAGGAAAAGACCGTCACGGCCAACATGGTTACTCTCTAGTTAGGGAGTTTTCCAGCCACAGAGGTATAAGATGGCACCATGCCTATGCCAAAGGCAACGACGACGGTAGTCAACCTTCTGCCAGCACGGGCAAACACTCAAGGGCTCGTCCCGTTCTCCACGCCTCAAGACGGAGTCATGAGGGTCCATCCGGACCAGGCTCCCGATACGATGAACCCGGAATCATCGTAAAACTCTCAGAAAACATAAAAACATTTCATGACCTCGCTTCTGAAATGTTGTCCTAAGACGCGACTACCATGTACTCTCTACCTCTGATTAGTCATCTCCTCTACAATAGTTGTAAGCTATCATAATCTTTAGAAAATATTTTATATCCATATTACCTCTGAAGTGTTATTCTACATCGTGTCTACCATGTCCATATTACCTCTAAGTAGTCACCCTATTATGATAACCCCAAAGTTGTCACAACTCCCTAAGAAAAAAATAGTCGCATCCATATTACCTCTGAACTATTATTCTAGGAAGAAGGATGCTTGCCATGTCCCTATAAACTCTGAGGAATGTCCCCTTTCCCTGACGATTTTCTACAATCATTATCTATAGAACCCTTCACGTCCATATTACCTCTGAGTCGTTCTATACCCCAGAAGAGTCTATCCTTACCATGTCCATATCACCTCTGCGTAAGAAAAGTGTCTCTAGCAAAAACTCTCGTGTTTGCCATATCCACATAACCTCTGAGCAAACACCTTGTCCCCAGGGGAATTATCCCCCCTGAAGAAATTCTTACCCCTATACAAGATCCACACCGTAAAGAGGGACAAAACAGAAAAGGAAAACAAAAACTCCAGATATAAAGAAGGTAATGTTTTCTATTACAAAATACGCATATGATCCCTCACAAGTTGAAGGACAAAAGAAGCATGAAATTAAAACTGGAAAGACTGGTCCTGAAGGTCTTCCAGCCGGCTCATCAGATGAGCCCTCCACTGTGCGATCCATGCGCGGGCCCTCCTGTCGGCCTCCTGGCATCTGGCAGTCTCATCTCCGACAGGGGTCCAAGCCTGACACGCAAGAGCCAATTTGGCCTGACGGGTGCCGATATTCGCCCTCTCTTCAGTTAGAGCCTTCGAACGTTGGTGAAGGACTTCTCCCAGGTCATCTGATTCATTTAGGTCACCCTCAGCAAGGGCCAGGGCATCCGTCAGCTTCTGAATCTGTTCACGAATGTCTCTGTAGTGCTCCTTCGATGGCGAACTCGAGCCCCTTAAGCATCGACCAGCTCAGCAATCTCTTATTTGACTTCCATAAGTCGATCAGAAAAAGCCCTGTATCTGCTCTTGGCGGGACACTTCAGAGGCTATCTTCTCTAGTTTTTCCGCGGCTAAGGTCGGCAGATTATCATTGAAGCCCTGAAGTTCCAAAGTAATGAAGTCCAGATCATCCAGTAAGTCTCTCGCAATCATAACCTGAGCATCATACTCGAGATGGGCGCGCAGTAGTGCCAACTGGCCTTCTACTAGGTTTTGTACCCACCCAACCAAGGGTTGACCATACAAAGCGCTCTCTATACCACGACTCAAAGCATCATGGAGGGTGCTCAGCAGGAGTTTGGCACAATATTCTTTATCGGCCTGACTCATAGCGGTCATTGGAGAAGCCGTAGTAAAAGATTCTGGAGCAGAGAGAACTACCCGCTCAGGGCCAGGAGGCACAGCCGAAGCAAGAGACACAGTCATTGTTTACAAAAACAAAATTTCTTTTTTATTTCACAAACTTTGTAAAAAGATTAAAATTGAATTCTGGGAAAGTACAACTACAGGAATCGGATCTGAAGACGATCGCTTTATCCCTTGGACGATGTGAACTTTGTAGACGATAGCCTCTGAAGAATGCAGCAACACTTGGGCAAGAACTCCCGATCTCTCTGAAGATCTTGAATGATCTTATCTTGATAATGAAGGACTTGAAACTCTATTTTTAGAGTTATAGTAAATAACTAATTTAGTAGTTATATCTGGATTGTGCAGACTGGATTGCGCAGGCATTGGACTGTGCAAGCAGCGAACTGCGCTGGCAGTTACTCGATCGTGGCTCAACTGTATTAGATGCGTGGCATTGTTTGATTGAAATATGCATGGTCGTGTACAGATGGTTGCCACGTGGTGAGCAATTGATGGCATGTAGGCCACGTATAAAATGTCAGTTATCTTGATAGATTGTGCCTCTTGAAATGCGCTATCTTCAGACTGTGCTGGGATCGAACTGCACTGAAGAGGATCTGGCAGACTGCGCTTCGGTTAAGCTGGCAGATTGCGCTGGCTGCACAGTTGTCCTAAAATGCGGTGCGGCTCAAGAAATGAACAGACTCCTCGCTTTTCGGGCTGTCAGTTGTCAGAAAATTTGATTTTGTGTCAGGTAATGATGACGTTGCCACGTCAGCATTGTATGCTTGGATATTAGCGCGGTTCGGCCTCGCGTAGTTGATTTGTTATGCAATCTGCTTCCTGCGTAGTTCATTGAAGTATGCGCAATTTGGTTTTTATTGCTTTTTTGATGGATACAACTTGATTTTTAGGACCTACAAGACCCCCTTCAAAGTTTTCAAAATTTTGAAAATATTCAAAGTTTCGAAATACTTTGAATTTCGAATTTAAAATCAAGTTACGCAGTGGCGCTTTGACTGCGCGTTTGGAGGAATCAGCTCCGACTTTTGTGGCGCAATCTGAGGTGACTGTTACACTTCTGAAAACTATAAATAGTTTCCATTCTCATTCTGTCAACCTTTACTTGCTTTTCATTTTCTGAAGAGATAAAAGCTTCCCTCCCATTCTGACTACTTCTCCTTACTCTCGCCGTCGATGTTAATGGCTCCTAAGCGAACTGCTACAGAGAAGGGCAAGGCTCCGGCTGAACCCTTAACTCGTGTTATGCCACGAGCATCTCGCCATGAGCTTGGCCACCCAGTGCTGCAAGGTAGATGACAAGCTCGATCGAAACCCTTTTTAGGGTTCTTGACATTTTTGAACCTTCATACCTCTCTCTTTTTTAGAGATCGATGGTATTGCGCCGCCCTATTTAGGGTTTTGGTTGAATACACAATAGTTTTTTATTTTTATAAAAACTATATTCTTGCACAATCGGTTGGAAAGCACTCGCAGATGTTCGACGCAGTCCATCGATTTGCGCAAGTCAGTTGAGCCAGCGCAAACTGATGCCTTGCGTAAGCGGGTTAGCGCAACCTATGCCTTGTGCAAGTGGGTTAGCGCAACCTGATGTCTTGCGCAAGTGGATGTGTTGGCGCAATTGGATACTTTGCGCATGTGGGTTGTATTGGTGCAATCTGATGCTTTGTACACAGCGCAATTTGATGAACTCTTTTCAAAGAAACTTTATGATTTTGCATGTACTGATCTTTATCTCTTTATTTGATGCTGTTAACCTTAGGGAAGATACAGATTATGAGGTCTTTGCAGGATCTTTGGCTGAACCTGAGTTCAAGGAGGATCTTTCCCATGTGACATATCCTCAATATGCCTTGCCGTCATCTCGGCAAGCCATCTTGATGGCACAAGATAATGAAACTCTGCTGTGTTTAATGAACGGGCAACCACTCTAAAATGTAGATACGGTTACTCATAAGAAGTCATTGTTCCTGTTCGGTGAGGCTTTTTACAAGAACTCTCAGCCTAGACCTCGCATGGAACAGAGACTTTTTCAAAGAGGCGAGAAGATGATACTTCTACCGGAGATTTCCAGATGCCTTCCCCTGTCTAGCTATGCTTTTGCGAGCTATCCCAGAAGGATGGAATGGGATATAACTCCACTTCAGTGAGCCCGAACAGGGAACATCTTTGTGAAGAAGGGTCCGAACAGCAAAGACATGTTCTACAGTTCCTCTGAGCGTCACAACTCCCTACTCAGAGGACTGAAACCTGGTTGCATCCCACCAGAAAACTCTTCCCTGCTGCTACCGGTCAGAACTCCGATATTCGCAAATAAGTTTGCGAAGGTTGAGGGAAGATATCCAGACCAAGATATTCGATTGATAGGTCTCGTGAATCCAGATAACAAGAGGTGGAGCTGTATAGCCAATTGGATATTGGCTCAATTTGAAGACCGGCTCAAGGAGATTGAGCTGTACCAAGCGGTGTACGCCATCGTTTATGGTTTTTTGCCTAATCTGCATCTATTCCTTGTATTGGCGGAGAGATACAATTATAGAACGGGGACTTTTATGACACCATACGAAGAGATCGGATTGGCTTTACACGAGATGAAGTACATCTCCAGCTTGCCAATGGGGGATATCCTCTATGAAGAATTTGTCCCGACCAATGATGAGTTGGACAAATTATGCCAAGAGAATGTCGACATGGTGGCTGTCTTTGAAGAGCTGCTTGCCACTACAAGATCTGTTCCTTGTACTACAAGAGTGGTACATCCGGCACCTGCTACTCAAACAAATGGTTGCCATATCTCTTTTTCAACCATATCATTGAGAAAAAGACAAAGGAGCACGATAACTGCAAACCCACCTTCTTCAGACCACTTAGCAACAGCGAAGTGATAGGGTTGATGGAGGAGAACAAGGATAAGGATATCAAGATCGAGGATGATCTTCAATATCGCCCTCCTAAGAAAGATGACATTATTGAGAGTTATATGAGGATGGGCTATAGGCCCATGTCAAAGGAGGCCCAGTTGGTGGTTTCCTCACTTATTGGCTTCGACGATACGTCATTCCTGGAGCCAGTGCCGTCGATTGCTTTCATCGAGGCGTACTATTTGCTGCTGTCCGCTTAGTCTTCGGCTACCGGATGGATCTATTGTCAGTGATGACTTGTAGAGTGAATGCTGGCCTCCGCCTTTTTGTCGATCAATTGTTTCGAGGAAAGGCCGAGAAAGGAAGCTTTCCTCGGTTGGAGCTACCATACACATATCTGTTCGGATGGCTACTTCTGTACTATCCTTCGCAGATGAACCCCGATATGGGGGCGGTGAGCGAAAGCTTTTTGAGGAGATTCTCCAAAAGCAAGTGGATGTATACCACTTTAAGAGATTACAGGCGTACTCTGAATCTTGGAAAGGGATGGAACTTCTATTGTGTTCCCCCTCCAGCTGGCTACGAGCATATGTCCACCAACCTTGTCAATTCTGGGAGGGCACAGCCTCTGGGCCACACAATTTTCAACTGGTTGAAGACGATCTGGCCATCTCACTTGGTGTACCGGTTTGAAGATGAATACTATCTGGAGCCTTATCTCTTGAGCCATTTTGCATGCCAATTCGACTACGACCAATTCCATGTAGGCAATGCCATAACGTGCCTACAGGAAAAAGGTTATCTGATCAATGGAGCTTGGGCTTGGGCTTACTATAATACTCGGGACACGAGGACGATGTTCTCGATGCCGCTAAAGAGCGATCATGGTCCTCACATGTTATATACTTATTCGCTCTTCTACACATCGGCGAACACTTTTGCTGAGAATTTCAGTCTAGTAGACAGTTTTGCTACTGCAGCCCGATTAAAGAAGGGAGATCTGTTGTGTTGGCTTCTGGTAATGATGAAGAGGATGAGCCAGTTGATGCACCGTTGGAAGCTTCAAGGGAAGCCAACTTCCCTGAAGAAGTCAACGAGCCGCTGTGTGTCTCTTTGAAGGTCGTCAGATCTCCAATCAAGGAAAGGAAGAAAAGGAAGGCGAAAGAACGTTCTTCTCCAGTTGCTAAGATAAAGATTGTCTTAGAATCTTCAGAAAGGGTCACTACTCGGTCGCAATCTCGACAGCATGCTGAGTCGACTCAGAGAGAAGAGATGACGACTCCGACCTCTCTTCAAAGGCAAGTAGATGTTGTAGATGTAGAGAGTCCGGAGAGACCTTTACGCAGAAAGAAGATAGTTTTCAGGAGGAAAGTTACCACTCCTCCAAGACCTATCCTGTCATCGGTCATGACCAGTACTGTCGCCGGAGTCATGATATCGTCCCCTACACCTGCCATTGAACCCAGACAGGAAGCTTTCAGTCCAGAGAGAAGGGACGAGGTTATAGAGACCAGGGAAAAAATTGCGGAGACAGCAGATGAGGCTGCGAAGCCAAATAAGCCAGAAACATATCCCGAAGTACCGTAATCTCCAACACTTGCAACAGAAACCACCCACTTTCCATCTTCTCCTTGATCACTACGTGCTGAAGAAGATCGATTAATGATCGATGCTTTGAATGACTATGACTTCGGCCTCCATGATGATATAGATCCGGTTGCCGCAAGTGATAGTGAAGAAGCACGAGAAGAGAGTGCAAGTGATGAGGATACATCAGCAGAGGCTGTTGATGACACTCTGAATCCAGAAGAGGATGCTGACGTACATGCCTCCCCAGAGAAGAATGCGGTTAAAGAAGTAGCACCGGAGGGAGCTACTATCACCCATCAAAGTGGTATTGGTTGATATTAATACCCTTCTTTTATGGATTAAATAGCTGACATCTTAATTTTTATCCATGCAGAAATTCAACTTTCTCCGATTCCTCCAATATGCACTGATATAGTACAAATATAGGAGATAGCCAGCAGTAGCCGTCACTTATCAGGCGGCTCTGAAGCGGGTAGTAGCCAGGCAGTAATGTCTGAAGCTAGTTCTGCGAGGCTATAACCCATGTCAGCAGATGACAAACTTGTCATTGATCCCAGCAATGGTAAGATGGCCCTTACTTTTGATCCTTTTCGATAGTTGCTAATGACAGCAAACTGATGGGGTTTATTTGATTTCGCAGAGGAATATCTAGGAGGAGCAACCAGCTCTACCATGGCTCCCTTGTCCAAAGAGACTACAGTTCATACTGTCGAACTTTCGCCTGTGCAGGCACCTGCTGCTTCAACGTCCATGGGAGTAGCTGCTACACCTGGTACCATAGCTACTAACAGATTTATAATTGGTTCTTTCACCAACCTTTTCTTCAATTCATTAGGACCCTTAGTAGAAAGGGTAATAGAGAAAGAAAATATTGGTTTCATCACTGTTAGTGGTCCAACCTCTTATCTGATCGCTGCCATTCGAAGTCAAGGTGACAAAGCTCAAGCTACTTACCTTTAACACATACTGGATGAGCTGGAGGAATCAGTTAAGATCTACAAAGATCTTAATCGGGGGGAGGTAGAGCCCTTGGTACATGCTGAGTTTGAGAAGATGTCTCGAGAGGCTGCAGTTATGAAAGCTGATTTCCAGGTTTTCTTGGACACTTTTGCTACCAAGTCTTCAGAGTATAACTCCCAGATAGAAATAATAGCATCTGCTGCTTGGAAGAAGGAAAAGGAAGTTGTCGAGCTGAAAGCAGAGTTCGATCGACTTCAAGAAGAGTTGAGAATTGTTCAACTTGCTCTGGAAGAAGAGACTACTCAACATCAAGCTGCAGTCCAGCAATTGGACATTCTGACCCACGAAAGAAATGAGTATGTCAGGACTCATCAAGCTGAAATCTCCCGCCGACTAGTAACCTTGCCGACTTTTGATGATAATTCTGGAATGGAGGAAGCTAGAAGGCGGATGATGGAATCTCGGGAGGAGCGACTTCAAACTTTAAAGCAGCAGATGGCTAATTTGATGACCCCACCAGCTGAATAGGAAGATTTTTTTTGTATCTTCTGTTTTGTGACATGTCTTTTTGTAATGCCTTTTAATTTTGATCAACAAAAAGACATTCTCTTTGTGGCTCTATTATTTATTGTATATCTCATTCGGATATAAATAATAGCGATAGAAAGTATATTCAGAGGTCCGGGACATGATATATTTCTTGATTTAGAAAATAATTATAGTCATTATATCTGCTCAGTGGTAATGTGGACATGGCAGAATATAATTTGTTGAATATCATTATTTCAGAAGACAACTTAGTCAAAAGTAACAAATACATGATAAGTTGCTGATATGAATGAACGGATAAATCGTCAAAATGCATGAACGAAATGAATCGTTGGAATGAACGGATGAACCGTTAGAGGAGTTGAATGAACGGGTGATCCGTCGGATGAATGGATGAACGGGTGAACCGTCAGATGAATGGATGAACGGGTGAACCGTCGGATGAATGTAGTGAACGGATGAACCGTCGGATAAATGTAATGAACGGGCGAGCCGTCGGATTAATGGATGAACGGGTGAACCGTCGGATGAATGTAATGAACGGGCGAGCCGTCGGATGAATATAAAGAATAGGCGAACCGTCGGATGAATGTAATGAACGGGCGAACCGTCGGATGAATGGGATCAACGGGGGAACCGTCGGATAAATGGATGAACGGGCGAACCGTCAGATGAATGGAATGAACGGGCGAACCGTCGGATGAATGTGTCGTTTCGTTGTTTCACGAATCTCTGTCTATAAATAGAACAAAAAATTAGATGGAATGATCACTTTCACTTTTTAACATAAAGATGTCGTCTGGAGATGCATCCAAGAAGACTGAGATCACCCCGAAGGTTGAAGCGGGCACTGAGGAACGTCTAATTGAGATGACCCAGCCAAAGCAGACGGAGGCGGGCGAAAGTTCGTCTGCACCCCAGCCACCGCGGGATATCCTGGATTTCCTACTTGAACCAGGGAAGACTGAAGAAGAAGAGGCCATAAGGATGGCTACTTGCAAGTTCCTGGTGGGTTCGAGCAAGGATGTTCTCGGCTCTTTTGCCGATTATATTTTTGAGAATAACGGCAGTGGTCCTCGTCCTGTCTATAAAAAGGACGATAGTGATTCTCGTCCTTGATATTATGTAACGTCATTCATGATGAAATAAAATCAAACTTTATTTATGTACTGACTTTTTGTATTTACATGAAATCTTTGTTACATTCATACATAGTATTTTTTAAGGAATTTGCCATTGATAGGCATCATAGCAACTCGATCGTCCAGCCCTGAGAGTTGATAGGCTCTATTTGAAAAGACTTTGCTCACAATGTAAGGCCCTTCCCATTTTGCATCGAACTTGCCTTTGCTCATGTGAGTCATAGTCATGGGATGTCTGACTGTTAGTACGAGCTCTCCTTTCTGAAAGGCTCGGACTTTAACTTTGCGGTTGAAAGTCTTCGAGATGCGGGCTTGGTATAACTCAATATGCTTTTGAGCCAATAGCCGCTTCTCGTCAAGCGCCTCCAATTCCTGAAGTCAAAGAATATCGTTATTCTCCGTTGTCAGCTCATTAGCGATGGCAATCCTTAAGGACGGAATTTGAAGTTCTTGGGGTAGAACTGCTTCGCAGCCTTACACTAAAGAGAAAGGTGTACAGCCTGTGGGGTTGCGGACCGTAGTACGATAGGCCCAAAGACATTCTCCAAGCTTTTTACTCCAATTTCGTTTGTTAGTAGACACAAACTTCTTAAGGAGCTTGATGATAGTTTTGTTGAAGGCTTCAGCCAAGCCATTAGCAGCAGGATTGTAGGCTGTCGAAGCGACATTGTCAATCCGGTGATCATCGCAGAATCTTGTAAACTTCTGGCTGATAAATTGAGGTCCATTGTCATGAATGATTCGTCGAGGTACACCAAATCTATAAATGACATGATGTTTGACAAAGTTGATGACGATGCTGGTTTTGACTTATGTCAAGGGTATAGCTTCGGCCCACTTAGAGAAATAATCCGTTATGGCGAGTATAAACCGATGTCCCTTAGAAGAAGGAGGATTGATGGAACCTATAATATCCATGCCCCAAGCTTCGAAAGGCCAGGAAGCAGCAGTCGGATGAAGGAATTCTGATGGTTGATGGATGAAATCTACATGGATTTGACAGGCTCGACACTTTCTTTGCATATTCGATGGCATCAGATACCATAGAGGGCCAGTAATAACCCATACGTCGGATACGGTCCTGTAGCTTAGGGCCGGGTTGATGTGCTCCGCAAACACCATCATGAGCTTCACATAATATTTGCTTCGCTTCATCACCAGCAAGACAGCTTAAAAGAAGACCGTCATAAGTCCGTCGGTAGAGAGTCTTAGTAGTCTGATTGTAGTAGAATCGCAGAGACCGTCGACGAATACTCGTAGCCTCCTTGGGATCTTCAGGAAGTATATCATGGGCCACGAAGTCGATGAAGGGAGTTCTCCAATCTTTACTGATAACATTGGCTTCAATAAGATTACTGAACTCAATATTACGATTGTTTTCGATGCAAAACAATTCCCGATTAGAGACAACCACCACCTGCTGTCTTTTGATAGGGATGGCTAAGACTGCTGCAAGATTGGCCAAAGCATCTACTTCAGTATTGCAAGCTCGGCGAACATATTCGATGAAGAAGGCTTTGAATGATGTAGCCATGCTGATTGTCGCTTCATGATAAGGCACTAGATCTTGATGACGAAATTCATAGGTTCCTCTAACCTGGTTAACAACCAGCTTGGAGTCACCATAAACTTCAAGATATTCGACATCTAGTTGTTTAGCTAATTGAAGGCCAATGAGAAGAGCGTTGTATTCTGCTACTTTGTTGGAGCAAGGTTCATCTAGGAAATAGGCTCTTTGGATAGTTGACCCATCTGAAGAAACAAGAACAACCCCAACTCCTACGACAATGGTACCATTTGGTCCGATCCTGGATGCACCGTCGAAGAACAGACGCTAAGTTGGAAATTCTTCGGAGATCATATTTGATTCCAATGTCTTGTCTGGAATTTTATCGTAAAGTTTAGATGTTTCTGGAATATGATGAGCTGCTAAAAAGTCAGCCAGTGCTTGCTCTTTGACAAACTTTTGTGGAACATAAACCATGTCATATTGGGCTAGCAGAATGGCCCTTGTAGCCAGTCGAGAATTGAGTGTGCTGGGTTTCTTCATCAGTACCCGAAGAGGATTAACTCGGGATATGACATGAATAGTTTGTCCAATAATGTACTGCCGAGTCTTTTGAACAGCGAACATAAGAGCTAAGCCTTCTTTTTCGATCGGACTATAACGGTGTTCGGCACCAATCATAGTACGACTGAGATAATAGATGACTTGTTCATGACCTACTTTGTTCTTCTGGGCAAGTAAAGTACCCAATGAATGATCCATAGCACGGACATACATTAAGAATGGTATGCCTGAGATTTGTGGCACCAAGATTGGTGGCACTAAGACTGGTGGGTTCCTGAGATATTGTTTTATGTCGTCAAATGCTCGTTGACATTCTTCAGTCCAAATGAAAGAGACACCTTTCTTCATTAACTGGGTAAATGGTCTGCAGCGTCCAGACAGATTTGAAATAAATCTCCTAATGTACGCAAGTCGACCTTGGAATCCTCGTAGCGCTTTTAGGTTATGTGGAGGACGCATCTCTTGAATGGCTTTGATATTCTCGGGATCCACATCTATACCTTTAGAGGTAATGACGAAGCCAAGAAATTTACCACTAGAGACACCCAAGAATAACTTGGTGGGATTTATTTTCAGCTGATGTTGGCGCATTAGATTGAAGGTAGTTCTTAAATCTTGGATGTGATCTTCCTTTAGACGACTCTTGACAACAATATCGTCCATATAGCATTCAACAGTCTTACGTAGATGATCTTGAAAGATTATACTCATAGCTCGTTGGTAAGTTGTACCAGCGTTCTTGAGACCAAATGGCATCACGGTATAGCAGTAGACTCTGCGAGGAGTGCGAAAAGAAGTGTATTTTTCATCTTCAGGATTCATCCGAATCTGATTGTATCCGGAGAATTCATCCATAAAGGATATCCTTTCGAACCCACAAGTGTTGTCGATCATGACATCTGTAATAGGAAGAGGAAACTCATCTTTTGGACAGGCTTCATTAAGATCTCGGAAGTCGATGCAAACTCGAACTTTACCAGTTTTCTTCAAGACTAGGACAACATTGGCTACCCAATCTAGATTTTGTTCTTCTCGAATAAAGCTACAAGCTATGAGCTTTTTGACTTCATCATTAATAGCGTCCATCATTTCTGGCTTGAACTGCCTTTGATTTTGTTTAACTGGCTTTGCATTAGGCAAAATATTCAGTTTATGAGTAGCAACTTTAGGAAATAAACCTGGCATGTCTTCATAACTCCAGGCGAAGACGTCAATGTATTCTCGAATAAGAAGAATTAATTCTTGCTTATCCGCCTCGGGGAGGTTCTTGTTGATGAATATTGGACGAGGTGACCCATTTTCTCCTACGTCAATTTGGACCAATTAATCTTCGGTAGGAGGTTCTCATTGTTCGAATCGGAGTTCCCATTGGGTATCCATTCATTGAGCCTAAGTATCTGTTTCAAGACTTTCCTCGATATCTTCGTCACAGTCTCCTGGAAGTTCGGCGGAGACCATGTTAGAAGATACGATCAGCAGATGAACCTGACCAATGCTAGTGTCAGAGTCCCAAGATCTGGAATCAGAAGAGTTAGAGCGCTCTTCACTATCAGACTCGGAGGCTATTGGAGATAAGACTGGAGGTGAAGTATATCCGAGACCTCTTTTTGTCCTGCTGTAGTACATCTCTGATTTTCCTTCCGGAACAACTGTACGGATAGGAGTTCGTCTACCCTTACCATAGTTGAGGCCATTCTTGAAGTCATAACCCATCTTTCGGATGATGTCTTTTGATTGTTGACTATAACGACGAAGTTGGAGACGTCCCATATCGTTATTTTTGCTATCATCCGTATAGCTGAATTTTTGTTCTGGTCTTTTACTAAAAAGTATTGGACTTTCACCTCTTTTTCGAGAAGGGACAACAAAGTATGAATCATCTAGGTGTTCGAGTAAGACCTCTGTTTGAAGAGACTGTACAACTCCTATTGTAAATGACTGAAAGCTATCTAACATATCCAAATAGCAGTTAGCATGATAAATGACATCAGTATACTGGAAAGGAGATGCTTTTTTTATTGATTTGTACATCTGTATTTACAACAGGACCTTTAGCCTTAGCAGGCTTGGTCAGATTGATTACAAGAGGGGGAGAAGAAGAACGTGAAGGAGGATTGGACTTGTTACGACGGAGGTCGATAACAAGTGGCTCAGATGAGGAGAGCTCCCTTTTATCCTTATTATGAGATAAATCAATAACAAGTGGCTCAGAATAGGTGAGCTGCCTTTTATCCTTGTTACGACGTAGGTCGATAACAAGTGGCTCAGAAGAGGTGAGCTCCCTTTGATTTTGACCACCATCAGTTGGTTGCTTCTGGACTGGCAAGTGAATATCCAGTAGTTTGGAGGATTGAGGACGAGAAACACGCCCTTTAATACTACACCAAAATAATCAGTTTGTAATACTTTTTTTTCAATTTCTAACAGTTATTACCGTTACAAAGTTGTTACGGTAATAACCGTTATAATAATTAAATAAGTGTTACTAAAATAAAATTTTCATATCTATTATTTTGTTTATTTATTGTAATAGCAATAAACGTGACGTTGAAGAAAAAAAATGTTACAAAATCCCCCTTCTAAATTTCATATCCCTTCTTATTTGGTTCTCAGTTACTTTCCCATCCCCCAATCATTTCTCTCCTCACTCCCCCACCACCCTCACATCCTAGCCATCCCGATCCAGGCCTCCCCTACCACCACCATCACCGGCACCATCACCACTCCGCGACGGAGGAGGACGGCGGCTATGAGGAGGACGGCGCCAGCTGCTGCTGCGGCGGTGATGCTACTTGGTGAGCGGCCGTCGGCAACGCCACTATGTGGGGGGATGGGGGTTCGATTTGGCCGAGGGGTAGATCCGCTCCGCCATTGGTAAAATCTATTCTCATTTTTGGTTCTCTCGTTACCATCCCAATCATGTCTCTCCTCACATCTCAGCCATCCCGATCCAGGCCTCCCTCGCACTCTTACTCTCCTCTGGATCCAAATCCTAAAATTCGTTTTTGATGAGAGCGTCAAGTATGAGGCCGTGGAGAAGAAAGGTGTTGAGTCACCCAAGAATGGTAAAATCTATTCTTAGATATTTGGTGCTTCCCTATTTTAAAATCTTTATTCGATATGATGGAATATTTCTTATGACTGCTAAATCACAACATTTTATGATGTTCTTAGTTTTTTGACTTTGTGATTACGGATGAAGTTGGCAACCAAGAATATCACTTCATTTCCTATATTCAGTAATAAATTTGTCTTCTATTGCTTCTGCTTCCTTGTGGTAGGAGGTATGACAAGTAAATAATTGATTGTCAATTATGTAAAGGGATTATCACGTTTCTTTTTATTGTCCTTATGCATTTCTTGTCATAGCAATCTGTTTAATCTTTGCCATTGTGCTTTGTTTCGCCTAACAAGCTTCTTATCAAGTATTCGCTATACTTATGCAAGTTATTGTTCAAGTAAATGAATAACATTTGAATTATTATTGTTACATATATATTTATCTCTCGTCTTAAAAATTGTATACATATATTCAGAATTTTCATGTCAAGGACCAAAATTACTCCATAGCTGTAGACATCTCCTTGAACCGTTGCTTGCCTTCCCATTCCATATTCTGAAGTTGAAAGGATTTGTTAGTTGGATAAATATGAACACATCTTCTGTTATTGATTTTAATGTGTCCTAGTATCCTTTAGAGTGTATGTGTCTTATCCAGTACATGCCAGACGCTATATGGTTGAACATACTCACCAAAATTTTTTAGTGTTAAGTCTTCCGACTATGAAACTAGTTTAAACATGTGTACAGAGTTTTGGTCATTATGTTGGTAACATTGGGATTCTCCTGCCTTTGCTCTATAAATAGACCCGAAGCTTCAGACTCTGATCAGGCTCGAGGAAGAAAATCCATCGGTTGCATTGTACAGTTAAGTATAAGAGACTCTCGTAAATTTATGCATATCTTCTATATAGTAGTCCCTTAATGAAGTCTGCTTCCTATGCCTGTGTCTTCGACAACAGAACACCAGCAGACATATGAGAAAGCATAAGAGAACGACTTCGCCTACAACGGAGAGGATTAATACAAGCACAGAAGCTCGCATTCGCCTCTCATTTTGGACGGAACACACTTGGAGATGCAAATTTGGACTTCCTCTGCAGAGCTCGACATTGCCTTCAACCGAACTGGCAGCCAGATCGACGAAGACTCTTGTTGTCGGGACTTCCCCTTCGATTTCTTATTGTACATATATATTTATCTTATCCATATATTCAGACTTTTCATGTCAATGCCTATATATATATATATATATATATATATATATATATATATATATATATATATATATATATATATATATTCTGTTGGTTGTGGCAAGGGCTATAACTTTTACTTAAAGGAAGAGTAAAATTTATAAATGGAACTACATGATTGATTGACTGCATTTTCCATGGTTCTAGGTCTGGTATGTCTATATGTGTCAGGACTCATCTCATCCCACACCCGGCAAAGGTAGTTCTTAACATATAGCATGTCTTATCATATCAGTTAAGTGAAAACATATTTGTTTGTTGTTATACTGCTTGATAACTACCCTCAAACGAAATTATCACATCATCTCATGAATGCATTTTCTAACTTGTGGTCATCATTATCAATAGGTTGACAAAGGTGGCAAACACGCCTTTTTGGTCGACACCTACAATGGTGGTGTTCTGGCCATTGCCGATGGTGTCTCAGGGTAGTGTGCTCTGGCTCTCAATTCCATTGGTTCCAATATTATTTTTCTAACAAATATTTACTAAAATTTTATCTTTCAAGCTTTATTTTTATAACTAACAGATGGGCAAGAAAGAAATGACAATCCTGCACTTTTTTCTCAAGAATTAATGGCAAATGCTTCGAAATTTATTATGTAATTCGTAAATTCGTAAAAAAATTATAACTTGTCTTCAGTGGATACCGTCGATCCCGATACTCTGAACTATGGCTAAATGAGCTTGTCAGTTTAAATTAATGAAACAGTTCAATCTATAATAGCTATTATGCTATATATTGCATTGTCTACAAATTAAAAGACTTTGTTTGCCACCTATCTAAATCTTGAGTACTACAAATAAGATTTGAACCTGAGCTTTATTTTACTATGCGAGCAGCTGTTTTGGTTGTCACTACATTTGCAAGTAGCTTGAACAGGGTATTTATTAGCTGAGGTGCTCTCGGTAGAGTTACATTTTCTTCTCAACAATTCTTTTATCACATACTTCATAAAACATTGTTACTTTCTTTTCTCAGGATGGCACTTTTATTGGGCCCTCCACCATCTGGAAAGACAACACTGTTGCTTGCTTTAGCTGGGAAACTAGAGCAGAATTTGAAGGTTTGACATACATTAAAACTAGTATGACATGTTTGTTCACCTGAGTTGGTTGTACTATATGTATATGTGGTTGCTAAATGCAGACCAAAGGAGAAGTTACATACAACGGATACAAACTGAATGAGTTTGTGCCCCAGAAAACTGCAACACACATTAGCCAGTATGATGTACACATGGGAGAGATTACTGTCAAGGAGACTCGACTTCTCGGCTAGATGCCAAGGCATTGGCCCTCGATACGGTAAACAACTTCTCTTCTCTATATAAGTAGGATATGTTTGATGCATAGTATTGTTGTCAATAGCATAGTTTCCAATAGCATAGTGTTGTTGTCAATGCAACAGGGTTTGGCAAAGGGATTGCTGTTTTTTTAACTAATATAAGCTAATCGGATAGGTTAATAAAAAAATGAACTGAATTTTTGAAAAAGAATATTTTTTTGATATTTCCAATAATTTAATACAACAATCTTCTCTTTCACGCAACAATTTCTCTCGACTCTACAATCTCTGCAATCGAATAGAAAGTAGACTCTGCAACACATTGTTTTCAAATGACAAAAGAAACTGTTTCTGAAGTAAACAAAAGAAAGTAATAACATACATAATCAAGCGCATAAACATAATGACATACCTGACATTGATGTGGAGGTAGGTATCACTTTCATCTTTATTCCTGTCATGTGAACTTCCAAGTAGATAATAATAAGCCCTTAGTTTTTTCAGTTGGGTTTGACCATTTGGCTAAGGCCCAAAACTAAGCCGCTTGACCTGTAATACACGCCCTTATCCAATTCTAATAAGATCTTATACATGACAAATATGACCCGAATCTGCTTCCAGTTTTAACCAAAATTTGTTACTTAGAATATATTGTCTGAGTTAAAAAATCAAAACTCTATGGTATGCCCTATCTTCATCCGACTTAGAGTGAGAGTGACAGAAGACTCTCTAAGTATCATAAAGATAGCCAAATACCAAGAGAAATAAAAAATGCTTGTACTGCTTGATTTTATGGAAAGTTGGACATTCAAATGTAGAAGGGAAAGATAATATGTCCTACCATGACTTTTATGTATATATATGAGTGCTTTTAATTGGTTAATTAGGGAGAAAAAAATGAGCAAAGTCCATAGAGTTGGTAACAGTGAGCCGTAATAACTTATAATAAGGACTGTGATAGATTTTTACATGTAGTACACAAGAATTCTGTACTGTATCAATCTAGATAAAAGTGATGGACCTAGATAGCACAACTCATATTGTAGCATTGTTGAATTTTATTTATGTACTTTCGATCATACATTCTCCTCATATATTAAATGTTGAGATCTATGGAAGCTTCATTCCTTTTGCTCTTTGGTTTAATGTGCCACATAGATGAAGGGAGTTTACTATTACAAAATTCTATCATCTTACTTCATTGTTACACACTTTTATAGTCTAGGAGAACATGGAGGGTTCTCCTCGGCTGCATGACCTAAAATGTAGGTTTATCTACATGGCAATTGGCCTTTATATCACTTTTGGCAAGACCCTCTCGCTTCTAGCTACTTTGGCTAGTAAATTGACACCAATAAAGAGATTGACATCATGTTGACAGCCGGTAAGAAAACCTCGTCAGTTCGTTTATGGAGTTGTCATGCTAAATATCCAACTCCATTTTGATGGAAAAAGGCTTGCCTGATGATGATGGAGATTAAAAGCTGAGATCAGCCCATACGTTTCAGATTTTTAGGCTTCCTTGAGATTGGCTCTGAAAGTATGAATCAAAGATTGCTTGACGTGTAGTTCCCGTTATAGGCCAATATTGAAACATCCAACAAAACAACCGAAACAACCAATTCAAACTCACCAAAACTGCCCCGAAGCTGCCAATTATGAAAGGGTCCAATACTGGTACCGCGAATGATGGTTGACATGAAAACTTATAGTCTTGGCTTTATGCCATTATGGTATTTGTACACACATTGCTGATTTGGCTTCTTTTGATAATTTAAGAGGGTATAGGTTTTGGCTTTCTATCCCTTAAATGCTTTACTCGTTACATCTATTAGCGATTACTAGTCTGATGTATGATAGATATATATGCCTAAATGCTTTAGCAGAATGTGAAACAGACACCAACAGGGAAGGTAATAACATACATAATCAAGCGCCTGTTATGAAACTTGGTGGACACAAAGATGAAGGCTAAGAAATAAACTGTAATCCAGTTTTTCCTGGAAGGCTTGTATCTGGTATGATTTATACATATAACCAGTTACATGAAGGAAGTAAATTATTTTCTGAATATTTATTTATGGAACCTTCCTCTCAGACATAGACTCTGGATATCGGCCATACTGCACGTGTTGAAGATTTACAAATATGTAACTGGAACGATTAGTTCCAGTGCATGTATAGTTTATTATTTGGTGTTATACTTGCTAAGTTTATCTTCTTTTCCTTTTTCAGTGGAGTCCTATAGAAGCTGATGTTTTTGCTTCATGTTAAGAGGATGGCACTATTTCAGTCTGGGATACACATGTAGGTAGAAACCAACAATATCTGTAAAGGCTGGTTAGTTGCATGATAACATCTGGAAGTGATGATGGCACATTTTCTATATGTGATCTTTAGATTGATCAAGGTACATATGTAATTTTTTAACTCTCATGCTTTTGCTAGTGAAGTATTATAGTTAGCCAACTAGAGATTTTATTTGTTTTACAGGATCCTTCTTTTCCTACTTCTTGATGGCAGTCTATAGGCGCTTCTTGATGGGATAATGTAATTCTCCAGTATATGTAGACTTGTAGTTGTTTTAAAACTTATTTGGTTCAGCAAAGATCATGTAATTATCAAATTATAATTCTCTATTGTTTCCTCTTTTGTTTTGTGTGTAATCTTGGAGATTTCAAGATATGAACTGATGGGCATATCGTAATCTAAAAATATTGTTTTATAATATTATGTTACTAATGGGAGTATGAAATTTGTATAAAACGGTTTAGTTATTACAATTTTGTTGTGAATTGTGTATGCAATTGTTATTTTCCTATGGAAGGCAATCATTTACATTAGTAACTTATCTTTCTTTGGAAGCATATTGAATATCAAATACTGCCATTTATGATGGAGGCAAAGTAAATTACTTTTATTGTGAAGCAGGTTGTATATAGGATTATGGTAAATATAGCAAAATTTTTTTAAAAGGAAAGTTTTTATCACGGTTATATCCGTTACATTTATAGGAGAAAAATTGACCTTCAAATAACTGTTGTAACATTCATAAACGTTACAAAAGTAAACTATTTGTAACGGTTATAACCGTTACAAAATTCGTCACAAAAGTAAACATTTGTCACGGTTAAAACCATGACAAAAACTGTTACAAAAATTTATCACGTCCAATTTGTAACGGTTATTACCGTGACAAAATTTTTTCGTCACGATAATAACCGTTACAAATCACTTGTTTTGGTGTAGTGTAACAGGTATGATGAGGGTGTCATTAGGCACTGCTTCTTGTTCTTCTTCAGTATCCAGAGCCAGTACTACCTTCATGAACTCATCTATATACATGCGAGCATCGTTACAATATGCTTCGACACCATTGAAAGGGTAGAGATCTGCAACCTCTTTTTGAACTTCTCCATTGTCATCAACGTACTTGAAACATTGATGGAGAGTCGAAGGAACAATGTTGTGTTCGTGAAGGAATGGTCTCCCCAAAAGAGCATTGTAAGAGCAACCATGGTTGTCTATAATGTAGAAGGTCACCTTTATGCGAAGATTGCCAATTTGGAGTTTTAGGCGAATCTTGCCCAATGGCTCACTTCTTCCTTGATTGAACCCCAGGATGGTGGTGATTGTACTGGAAAGACTATGTACTGGGATCTTTAGTGCATCTAACATTGTCTTTGGCATGATGCTGAGGGCAGACCCTGGATCTATCAGAATACGATCGACTTTCATCGAGTCGACATATCCTGTATAGTATAGAGGACGGTCATGCCTATTATCTTCCATCAGCATATCATCCTGTGTGAAGGTAATGTTTGGAATTAACACCAACATACTGTGACAATGGAGGCAAGAGACAGGCTCTGCTTTCGGCTTCTTTAGAAGGGTTAGACAGGTTTCTGCCTGCATGATAGCTTCACTCAGAGTTTCTCGAGTCTCTTTGGAGAGGAGAAAGAGCTCGAAGATCGACAGCCTGGCCGGTGCTAGTTGGGCCAAAATATCAAAGTTGTATGGCTTCTCAAGTCTAGAAGGAGATGACTTCTTCAAAGATTTGTCGAAGCGGACTTGTTGTTTGCCTTTGTCGGCTGCTGTCGGCTTAGGGGGAATGGGTTCTACAATCGGTGAAGACACAGCAGGGATGCCCTCAGCAGAGACAGGTTGCACTGGAGCGGACTCAGAAGAAGAAGTAGGGTTTTCTTGATTTTTAGGAACTTCCCGTAGGTAGGCTTTCCCCGACCTAGTGCCCAATAGGATTTCCTCTTCGACTATGGGGTCAAAAGACACCATATTGCAGATATTTGTTTTGCCCTTGGAGCGGTCTTTTTGCTTAGAAGGAGCCTCGAAGTCAGAAACAAGATCAGGATGAATCCACATAATCTTACCATTATCAAGGGATAAGGGGACGAGACCTTCACTCCATGGAAGAGGGATATTCTCGATCTCAATAGTGGCCTTGGGGATAGGGATGACACCATGTTGTATCCTCTGTGGAGGAAAGTTACCGAACTGTACTGAGACCATGTTCGCGATAATAGTCTTCTCATCTTGTTGAAGAGTGACAACACCAGCGTTGACTAGCTCTTAAATTTTGCCTTTGAGCACGTAACATGCTCGAGTGGGATGCCCAATGAACCTGTGATAAACACAGTATTTGGGATGATCAGTCTTACCGACCTCGTCGGGCTTCTTCGGGTCTGGGAGTTGGAGCTTATTGCTTTTGATTAAGCAATCGAAGATGCTCACGGTGTCGTTCTCGACAAAGGAGTACTCTACTTTTGGACGAGGTTCCCTTGGTGGAGGGGCAGAAGGAGTAGAAGCAGACGTAGGTGGAGCTACGTTGACAGCCAGAGATTCATTATTCTTCAGATTGATGTTCAAAGTTTCTTTACCCTTGCGGTTATTCTAGCGATTACCGCTACTAGCTGTCGGGTGTTCATCCCGGTCGGGGTTAGACATGTGTACCCCCAACTGCTTGAATTTGTCAGTGCTAACTTCAGCTGCTTTAGCATTGACAATGAATGATGGCCAGTCTTGAAATTTAGTTGACCCCGTCCACATGCTGATGATAGGCAAAAGATTTGCCTTGCAGGTATCTATAGTGACAGCGGCCGGAGTTCCAGGAGGCATCTTTAATGCTTCTCGGCAGAATCTTTCAATGAAACTCTCAACGGTTTCATTATGTCTTTGTTTGATCTTGTTGAGGGCCGACATGGTTATATCGTTAATTTTCTCGTAGAATCGCTCCAAGAAGATTTATTTCAAACCCGAGAAAGAGGTGATACAGCCATCGGGCAAGCTCCTGTACCAAGCATATGCTATACCGGCTAAACAGCCGACGAACACCCTGGTAAGAAGAGCGTCATTTGGCTAAAGTTGAACAGTCATTACCTCAAAGTGGTTAATGAATTGACTTGGAGGAGTGCTACCGTCAAACAACAAAATTGTAGGGATTTTGTACTTTGGAGGAAATGGGACTTCCTTCCATTCAACTGGATAGGGTTGTTTGATCCCCAATCTCTGTAAGTTGTCCTTCTCTTTGAAGGCCTCGAATTGAGTGCGCAAGAGTTTGATAGCTTCATTAGCATCCTCCGATGACGCAGAAGGAGCATGCTGAATTACAGTGTTAGTGGGAGGAACAGCATGGTAAGTGCTACCCCCAGCTCCTGACTGACTAGGTATGGGTTGAATTTGTACAGGGGGTATTTGAGGAGATACTACCCCTAGACCTGCATTAACAGGTACCAACAATGCTATAATTTTTAGATTTATAGCAGGTGCGGTCGGTGGTACTATATGTTAGGCCACAATGATAGAATGCATACTTGCGACCATTTCAGTCATGGTCTTCAGCTTGTCCTCTAGTGCAGCTATTCGTTGTTCTTGATTTGCTGAACTGGAAGCATCTGGGTCTTCAGTGACAATGTATGCTGTCACTTCTCTAGGTACAGTAGAAGATACTGTCTGTTCAGAACTTTCGCTGTATACATCATAATCAGAGAATGAATCATCTCCTGAATAAGAAATAGGAAGATGACCAAAAGGATCTTGGAGAAGATTCCTATGCCCCATTGTGTCTTGACTTCGGGATCGGGTATATCGAAATACTCCTTCAGAAGATTCATGGAGTAAATCTAAGTTCCGCTGGCTGGGCCTGCGAGGCTTGCCGTGTTTGAAGCACTTTCTACCTCCAGTGTCTCGAGAAGTCATGTTGACGGAAGCATACAACACTTCGTCTTCATCTTCTGACATTAATTCAGACGTTGCAAAATTCAGACGATCGAAGATAGATCGTTTTGTTGTCTGACAACAGCACTTGATGACAACCTAGTGATTACAATGGTGTCCAAGTGGCTGAACTGGAGGTGTTGAGATATCATCCCGTTTTTGTTTGAGGTGCTCTCCGAGATCAGAAATAATAACGGAACGAGAAGAAGTCTGAGGAATATGTTCTTTGACCACATTCGGAACATGGTTCCAGTTCTTCAGATGTTTTGTCCCGTGAGTATACAGAGAAGTACTCACTTCATTAGCATAGGTGTCAGGATTTTTTATCTTGGAAGTTTGCCTCTGATGCAGGTTCATCTTTGGCATTGGCTGCTTGCGTTTCGCCGAAGTTAATGTAGACCGAGGTCTATTGAGATAATCCCGTAGATCAGCAAATTCACCCCCAGGGGTTTCTGTCTGAGACACCAGTAATTTTTCCTGTTCTGAGCGGGATATCCTGAGAGTTGGGAGATCTTGAAATTTTGCTACCGGAGTAGGTAGAATACCTCTTTGATCAGTATATTTTCCTTTGGCAAGGAGGAAAGAACTCTTGTTTGAGAGAGTTCTTGTACTGATTGGTGCTGAGGCATGTTCAGATTGATCTTCTACGGTAAAAACTAGAGAAGACAGAGAAAAGACCAAAGGACCTTTTTTCTTGTTTTGTTAAGAAAGGTTAGCTAAAAAGTATTTCCCTCTGTTATCTTCCAAGTTGTGGAACGAGAAAGTTCGAGAAAAGACCAACGGGCCTTTTCCTTTGTTCTGAGGAGGAAGAGGAACAGTCAACAGACTACCCCCAGTGGATTGCGCTGGAGCAACAGGGTGCCTGGGAAGAGGAGCAGAATTTTCCCCTTGTTGTGAGAAGAAGGGAGATTAGCCAAAGAGTTATCCCTATTAGACTGCGTTGGAACAGCTTGCGCTAGGGTTGATTGCGCCTGGGGAGCTTTAACAGATGGCCTTTTGATTACAGAAACTGTTGTTTGCGCAGCAGGAGTTCTGGCTTCAATGGATTACGCAGGAGAAAAAGAGGTCACCAACTGCGCTAGAGGGAGAGGAGTCTTAGACTTTACCATAGCAGCATAGGAAGTGGCTTGCACGGTAGCAAGAGGAGCAGTACACTGCGTAGGAGCTCTGGCTTGTACTTTGGTAGCGCGGTTGGTGTTTTGCGCAGGAGCAGAAGTGGCCAGTGGCTCCTTAGCAGCAGAGACAGCAGGTTGTGCAGATGATTGCGCAGAGGACTGTACAGAGGTTTGCGCAGAGGACTTTGGAGTCCACACTGGACGAACCTTGGTCTTGGCAGAGGTTGCAGTGCGACGAGTAACCCCGGAGTTGATCATCGTCTTGTAGGCAGTCTGGTTGACCTTCACAACCAGCGTCTTCTGCGTCTTTCCGATAGATGCAATGTCACATTGCGTTGTCACTTCCTCGTCGGAGGAGAAAGTCGCCCCCAGCAGAGTCGCCATTTTGTTTGCAAAAATAAAAGTTTTTTTTATTTCACAAACTTTATAAGAAGATTACAATTGAATTCTGGGAAAGTACAACTATAGGAATCCGATCTGAAGACGATCGCTTTATCCCTTGGACGATGTGAACTTTGAAGACGAAAGCCTCTGAAGAATGCAGCAGCACTTGGGCAAGAACTCCTGATCTCTCTGATGATCTTGAATGATCTTATCTTGATAATGAAGGACTTGAAACTCTATTTATAGAGTTCTAGAAAATAACTAATTTAGTAGTTATTTCTGGATTGCGCAGACTAGATTGCACAGGCATTGGACTGCGCAAGCAGCAAACTGCGCTGGCAGTTACTCGATCGTGGCTCAACTGTATTAGATGCGTGGCATTGTTTGATTGAAACACGCATGGTCGTGTACAGACGGTTGCCACGTAGTGAGCAATTGATAGCATGTAGGCCACGTATAAAATGTCAGTTATCTTGATGGATTGCATCTCTTGAACTGTGCTAGCTTCAGACTGCGCTGGGATCGAACTGCGCTGAAGAGGATCTGGCAGACTGCGCTTCGGTTGAGCTGGCAGATTGTGCTGGCTGTACAGCTGTCATAAAATACGGTGCAGCTCGAGAAACGAACAGACTCCTCGCTTTTCGGGCTGTCATTTGTCAGAAAATATGATTTTATGTCAGGTAAAGATGACGTTGCCACGTCAACATTACGCGCTTGGATATTAGCGCGGTTCGGCCTCGCGCAGTTAATTTGTTGCGCAATCTGCTTCCCGTGCAGTTTATTGAAGTGTGCGCAATTTGGTTTTCATTACTTTTTTGATGGGTGCAACTTGATTTTTAGGACCTACGGTCATAAGTACGAAAGAGAGGGATAAAGCAAAAACAGAACCCGACAGTGGCTGGTGTCCGGTGGGCTCCTCGACAGACCCCTTAGCTATGCTGATCAGAGCTTGTCCAATCGCAGGGATCGTCGGTCCATCAGTTCCTATAACTGGCCTCTCTGTAGAGGCCACAATGATAGATTCTCGCATCACCCCTCAACTGGGATCTCAGAAGAAACTCTATCAGTAAGCCCATGTGGGAAGGTCCGTTCGTCATAGAAGCGGTGTACTTGAATGGTGCTTATCGGCTAGCCAAACGTAATGGATACTTGCTAATGATGCCCATCAATGACAAGTTCCTAAAGAAGTATTACGTCTGAAGACAGAACCAACATAGGCACCCACATCCCCTAAAAAGGGTGCCCATGAGTTCTGGTAACGGGATCTTTTGCTCTCCCTCCTATATATTCTCTCAAGTAGATGAAGCACTTTGCGTCCACATTACCTCTGGATTGCTTCTCTACTCCTAGAAGACACGACTACCATGTCCATATTACCTCTGAATAGTCGTTCTCCTCGTATCAGTTCTATGATTACCCCAGCGGTTTAGAAAACAGTTAACGTCCATATTACTTCTGGATTGTTGTTCTATGCCTCGACAAAAATCAAGCCTACCACGTCTATATTACCTCTGGTCAGGCAAATCCATTATGAAGATTCCCTCTTTATTCTGGAGAAAAAAGCAAAGGGAACAAGAAAGCTTCTACATATAAAAAATATATGGCTACAAAGACCAATTACAGACTCTTCTTAGTTACATACACAGAAGCAAAAAAGCTAAAATTGTGGTACAAGTTCTCAATAGCGCAGGAAAGGCAGTGACAGAGGCAATCACTTCCTGGTAAAGGAAGCCAACACCCGAAACTGCTACAGGCCCGGGCCGGGGATGAAGACCAGCACAGGACTTCCCTATCTCCCCAGTTTGCCGGAGAGAGCAGCCACAACAGCAGGCCTTGCTATTCCTCGGTCAGAATGGCAAGTAATCCAAACCCAGGAAGCAGGAGTTCGAGACACCATTGACGCCCGTGACATCCAGAACGGAGGATGTCTCGAGATCCAGTAGTAGTTCTACTACAGCTTCTTTGGACAAAAAGATTTGCCACCGACGACCGCCTCAAGCAAACTCCAGGGTCGTCAGAAGTCGAGCATCGGGCGAGCAAGGCCATTGTTGAAGCAGCTGAGTCTTCTCTTGAAGTGGGAAGGTCCTTTATATAGGCTGTTCGCGTGGTCCAAGCACGAACCAGACATCGGTCAGAAGGAAGTTTACAAGTTAAGCTAAAGCTCCACTCCATGACAGATGGTAGTACTACGAGTGACCAAAGGAACGTAACCCTAAACGTCCTCTGCTAAAGAGATTCGCGATCCCTTCAATGAGGCAAGAGGCTCCAATATCAGAAGCCATCAGGAGCCCATGCTTTGAAATGATGACTCAGGACAATTAATGCGAAGAGCTAGGTGTGACACCAGACATCACCCAGCTCGTACATTCCTGACACGTGTTCATGCTTCTGTTCAAAGTATCCCGAGCTTGACTCAAGTTCGGGACACTTACAAGTAGTGCTTCCACAGTTTCAAGGCAAAAATGACTGTTGCAAGCTCCAAGTCATGTGTAGGATAATTCTTTTCATGAGGCCTCAACTGTCTAGAAGCATAATCAATGACCCTCTTGTTCTGCTCAAGCACACATGCCAAGCCCTTTCCTGATGCAATGTTGTAGATGATGAATCCTTTCAATCTAGATAGCAAGGCTAGAACTGGCACTGTAGTGAGTCTTTTCTTCAATTCTTTGAATGCTGACTGATAGGCGTCGCTCCAGATAAACTCCTCATCCTTTTGTGTAAGCTTGGTCATCGGCTCTGCTATCTTGGCAAAATCTTTCACGAACTTCCTGTAGTAACCTGCTAGCCCCAGGAAACTATGAATCTCTGCTACTGACTTGGGAGGTGCCCATGCTTCCATAGCTTAAATCTTCTTGGGATCCACAGAAATCCCCTCTCCAGTTACCACATGCCCCAAGAACTCTACTCTGTCCAAGAAAAACTCATATTTTGAGAGTTTTTCGCACAGCTTCTCCATCCGCAGTATCTCCAACACAATCTACAGATGCTCTACATGCTTCTCCTCAGTCTTCGAATATATTAGAATATCTTCAATGAAGATTACGACAAACTTGTCTAGATACTTGTGAAAAACTTTATTCATCAAATTGATAAATACTGCTGGGGCATTGGTGAGTCCGAATGGCATCACAAAGAACTCATACTGGCAGTAACGGGTATTGAAAGCTGTCTTCGAAAAATTCTGCTCCCAAACCTTCATATGATGATATTCCGACCGAAGGTCAATCTTGGAAAAGACCTTTGCCCCACTCAGCTGATCAAACTGCTCATCAATCCACGACAAAGGGTATTTATTCTTGATTGTGATTTTATTCAGTGCACGGTAACCGATACACATCCTCACAGTCCCATCCTTCTTGGGCACAAAGAGTACCGGTCTCCCCAGGGTAAAGTACTGGACCAAATAAAACCCTTGCCCTCCAACTCATCAATCTGGGCCTTCAACTCTGCAGCTTCCTTCGGGTTGATCCTGTAGCAATGCTGGGACTTCGGTGCTGATCCGGGTAGTAGGTCGATGCTGAACTCTACATCTCGATCTTGTGACAGTCCTGGCAACTCCTAAGGAAAGATGTCAAAAAATTCTGCAATCAGCGGATGCGACAACTTCTGGTCTTCTGCAACTGCTCTGAAGTAGACTCCCTATGGCCTCTCTGCAACTCGTCTGCTGATTTCGAACGGTAGAACTCCTGGCAGGATAAAAATTACCTTCCTTTTTATGGAAGTCTATTATAGCAAATTACTCTCTCATCCAGTCGATACAGAGGACTATATCAAATCCGGGCAATGGCATCACTAGAAGTCGAGTCGTAAGCTCCCTCCCATCTATAGTGATAGGACAATCTACCATCTCACTAACTGGCACTACCCCTCCTCCTTTCATAATCCGACAGTTCCTCCTAGTGGGCTTAGGTGTGAAGCCGTGTCTATACAGAAACTCATATGATACAAAGCTATATGTGGCTCCAAAATCAAACAATGCAATGGCAGGAAATGAATGTAAAAGGATAGAACCTGTTATCACATCTGGAACTGCCTCATCCTCCTCAACTGCGGCCATGACATAAGCACGTCCCTGCTGTGGTGGTCCCCTCTGCTGCTGGTGCTGTGCAAAATGCTGCTGCTGAGTACGTAATGCCTGAACCCTCTGTGGTGTAGCTGGCAGAGCTCTGGGTGGTGAAGGTGGTGGTCCTCCAGCTTTTCGAGGTCCTCCTGTCAGTCGAGCTGCATCCTGCGGGCAGTCCCTCATCTGGTGTACGTCTGATCCACAAAATAAGAAGAGCCAGAGCCTCTTGCGGCACTCGTCGAAGCGGTTTCCCGGCCGATAGCAGAATGTGCAAGTAACTGCCTGCTGTTATCTCTGAGGCTGATGTACAGGAGCTCTGGCTGGAGGGTGATACTGCTGTGTCGGCTGCTGTAGCTTCTCCTGAATCTGAGTCTAGGCCCTCTTCGTTGGTGCCTGGAAACTGCTGCTGCCAATATCTCGGTCCCTCTTCAGCTTCGAATCTGCCTCATTCTCTACAGCCTGAGCAATCTTGAGGATGCTCGCATACATCATCGCCCGACTAATCGCCACCGCATACCGCAGCTCCCTGGTGAGGCCCTTCTTGAATCTCCAAGCTCTGTCCTCCGGTGCTCTGACTAGGTTCTCCGTAAACCTGCTGAGTCGAGTAAACTCTGAAGTGTACTCCGCCACTGTCATGGTCCCATGCTGCAGCGTCTCGAACTGCGTCCAAAGCTTATCTCGCTCCACATCGGAGAAAAACTTCTACTTGAACAGAGTTTTGAAATCTGTCCAAGAAACCTGGGGCTCAGCTAACTGGGCTCCTCCCGGTACCAAGCTCTGGCAAGGTCGAAAAGCCGCATACACGCAACATCCACCTTCAAGTCATCCAGGATCCGCGCCATCTTCAGTGTCCTCTCCGCATTCTCCAACCACACGTCCGCATAAACAATCCCCTCATTGCCCCAAAAGTCCATCAGGCAGAGGTTCTGATAGTCCCTGATCGTCCCTAGTCTCGGTGTTGCTGGTGCTGGACGTGCGACTGGTACTGGTGGTACCGGCTCTCTGGTCCTGAGTGCATTAACAACTGTCATCCGAAACTGCACGGCCTGGTGGTTCTAGGCCTCCATAAACTGCTGGAACATAGCCATCACCTGAGCACCATCAAAAGTCATCATCGGGGGTAGCGGAGGAAAGATAGGAGGCGGTGGCGAAAGCTGATCAAATGGAACGTCTGGTACAGACTGTCCCGAACTGCCTGCAACTCCCGGCTGATCAGCGATCTTCCTTGTAGCGACCATCCTGCAACAAAAGAAAACTTCATGATTAATAAAACCTAACCTACCAGAAAAATGTAATTGTTTATATAATATCCATATATACCCGATGTACCCAATTTTCTATGCTCTGATTCAAGTTTCCCTAGTTTAATCAAGTCCCCCAATAGTACACTAATACCTAGGTACTATTAGGATAGACATGCATGGGCCACCACTAAAAACATATCACGACCCGCTTCCGAATTATCGGACACGAGTCGAACACGCCCAGCCTTCATCGTTGGACACGATAAAGTAAGCTATACCAATCTAGGAAAATCTAACCAGATAAACAGGAATAAATGTGAAACACAGCATCTATAAACGAATCCCAAATCCAGATACATGTCTCAAAGTTATTACATTTCCAGCAAAAAGAAAGTAAAGTCTGATAGTCTAAAAATACAAGGAAATATAAACTACTAAAAGGGGTAAAGTGCTAGGCTTCCTCAGCCTCTAAGTCAAGAGCAACTCCAGCTGGCTCTACTGCATCTACAGGCTCTCGGCCATCATAGGTATCACACAAAGCCTCCATCTCACCTACAACATATCCTAGTCAGGAGCGGGGCAAAGTACAGTTCTAGGTAATGAACAAGAACATCATGATATGGAAAATAAGTACAGGAGAACATGAATAGGAAGTACAGGAAATGAACATAAAAATACGGGAATGTAAGTACAGGAGTGTAAAGTACAGGAAATGTAAAGTACATGAAAAGTAAAGTACAGGAATGAAACTATAATCCTGAAGTACAAGACATGACAAGTGCACCATGTTTGAAATACAACTAGCCTGTGTGATCTGAGGTGAGTACAAGAGTACATAAATAAGGTACGGCTTAGGGCCCGCGTGCACGATGCGAGGCCTAAGCTATCTACATGAATATAGTAACTGGGGTTTGGTCACTTAGCTAGTGTATTTTCCCACCCGACACAAGTATGTACAAAAATAGGAAATACAGGAGTACAAGATATTGTGTCATGACGTGTCACAAGAAGAGTACAAGATATGTAAATGCACAAAACCGTAGAAAAGTACTTTCCTTGCTCCGGGAAAGTACAAGTAATCAGTAGAGCTGGATGTCCTCCTGGTTTATTAAGTACAAGTTCGTCAAGTTATACCCATTATCTATTTAATACTTAAACTTCAACTATTTCTAATAAAATCTATAAACACCATTTAATTTAATAACTAAATGTAATACCAGACCACCCCTTTCCTAACCAAATCTAATTACAAGTTGCATTATGAAAATTTACATTAAGGTGACGTAAACAATACTTAAGTGATAGGTTTCCAAAAATTAGCTTCAGGTCTTCTTAGGAGTAGACAACTACTTATCATCAATAGTTTAGTAGGCTTGAACTCCACATAGTTGGCCCAAAACTCTATAATCCTGATTGTTGAAAACATACTACTGGAATCATACTACAACTCATATACACTGTACTCAAAAATGATTTAAACAATTTGAAACTCAAGATTAGGTAAAACTCCATTTCACAGTAGTCTTAAATCAACATGCATATATATAACTCTGCCATTCAATTGTATAGTTGTCCATAACAAGCAAAATGAGTCTGAATCTGACTCGGCTGCAATAATGAACTTGACCAACAGTTTTCGAAGCAAAGAACTGAACCCATAGTCTTAACAACCAAAGATATTCTATAAGTATACTTATACAAATTCAACTTGAAAGTAAACCAATCAATTCAAAATATACAAATCAAAATAAAGAATAAATACAATTCTACTTAAAGATAAAAAATACACGAGCTGGACCCATCCCTGGACACGCCGAACTGGACCTATCCCTGGACACGTCGAACTGGACCCATCCCTGGACACGCCACGACACTCTCGGTTCAAAACACGACCCAACATCTGTTTAGGTCCCGACTTGAGCCACAATACTCTCCTCGGTTCAGCAGCAAAACAACGCAATCAAGAGTAATAAAATAACTCCAACGAACACATCAACACGCACGAACTTGAATCACCGGGACACGAACACAGATCACACCACCACGGTCGATCCTGGCCAACACCCAACTCAAAAGACAGAAATGAAATGGCATGAATTAACGAAGAGATATCACTCATACCTGAAGGAAATTCTAATACGAGAAGACTTGATCCAAAGTATCGGTCCTCTCTCGAATCCAGACGAGATCAAAACTGTCACTGTGACGTTCTTAACCAAAACAACAGAGACAAGGATTAAATTCCAGACACTAATTGTCCCCCAAGAATGAATCACAAATACGACGTAACTTACAGTTTAAGAAAATCGAACTCGAACTTTAATTCCCAAATCAATCACCAGCCTCTCAAAACTCTCTAACAAAATTTAAAAAGGAAAACAAAATTCGATCAATTAACATATCCGAGACTCAAATTTGAATGAAATCGGAAATGATCAAAATGCTTACATAAGATTTAGAATCCTAATGAATAGAAGTCTCGAAAGCTCGATCAATTCTCCCGAACCTATTTCAAAATATAATACTCATCGCCTATAGCTAAAAATTGAAAATAAAATCGAAGGGTTGATCGACTCACCCGAACTTCTGGATCGAATAAATTTCGTTGATCCGAAAAAAGGAAATCAAATCTACTGATCTACTCATGTAATCGAGTAGTGAGTAAGTGGTTGTTACGATCGATCGATCAACCTTGAATTTGAAACACACCATAACACAGCTCTAAGAATGAAAAAATGAATCACAACAGGAAAACTCGTGACGAGCTCACCTCAGCGCTGTTGTCGGAGTCGAAGTGACGAAATCGTTGAAGAATTGCTGCCTAGGCTGAACTGCCTAGGCCGAACTGGAGAAATCGATCGCTGCTCGCCATTGGAGAGTGCTCGCCGAAAGGTTGGTACGCTGAGTCATCGGAGTCCGCCCAGTATGCAGCTCACCGTCGGCCGAGATTTCGATTAGGTTTCGAATTAGGAAGAAGAGTTGAGAGAAAAACTATGGAATAAAAAATGAATTACTGCTTGTCTCTCCAACCCGCACATATAGGAGAAAGAAAATTTACAGAAAGGTCCCTCCGCCCAAAACAATTTTTCGAAATAGCCCCTCTCATTTTCATTATTTGCAGGATCTGATAAAAAATCAGTTAAAACTTGAAAAAAAATATATGGGGACTACTAAGTTAGTTATAACAAACTTGGTAATTCAAATTTAAGGATTTAAAAGTTTGGAGGGTAAATATTCAAAGATTAAAATAACTAGAGAATGGGGTTACACTATCTTTAGGGTGTGGCGTACATAATCTATACCAATCACTAGAGCCTCAAGTATCTCTTCATTCAAAGGAAGTTGAACTTACGACAGAGGTATTGGCCGGAACTGAACAAAGACTATGACTTGACAATCGACTACACGTCGGGCAAGAAAAATATTGTGGTAGGCACTCTGAGTCAGAAATACATTGCCTTGCTATGCATTAACAACATACTACTTCGGGACTTAAAAGAGATGGACATCGACCTCCGAGTTCGACTCAGGGGAGGGCAGTTGGTGCAACTACAGCTAGAGTCGAGCTTGCGGGAAAAGATTAAGACCGCTCAAAAGGACGATCCGTACCTGAAAAAGATGCGGGAACTGATTTCAATGGAGAAGACGACCAACTTTACGAAAGATGAGACCGGCATACTGCGATTAAATGGCCAACTATGTGTTCCGGATGACTCGGAACTGCGAAATGAGATTTTGTCGAAGGCGACTACGTAAAATATATCTTACATCCAGGCAGCACCAAGATGTACAGGGACCTATGGACGACCTTCTGGTGGCACAAAATGAAGAGAGATGTGGCACTCTTTGTGTCACAATGCATGGCCTGTCGGCAATAAAAGCTGAGCATTAGAGGTCGGGCAGGGAGAAACAGAACCTGGCAATTTCGGAATGGAAGTGACAGCACGTGTGAATGGATTTTCTTGTTTGTCTGTCGAAGACTCCATAGGGAAATGATGCCATCTAGGTCATTGTCGATCGACTAACGAATTCAGTGCATTTTATTACCATCAAAGTTACTTGGAGCGTCGATCACCTGGCTCAGATTTATCTTAACGAGATAGTACGGCTACACAGAGTTCCAGTATCCATCATCTCTGATCAAGATATATGGTTACTATAGTACTTTTGGAGTAGCCTTCAGTCGGCTCTTGGTACCAAGTTAAACTTTAACCCGGCTTGCCATCCCCAGACCGACGGCTAAACGGAGCGCATGAATCAGATTCTTGAAGACATGTTACGGAGCTCCACAATTGACTTCACGTCGAGTTGGGACGTCCATCTACCTCTGACCAAATTTGTATACAATAACAACTATCAATCCAGCTTCAGATGACGCTGTAAGAAGCCTTGTACGAACGAAAGTGCATATCACCCATGTCACGAACCACACCCGCTTTTCGGATATGAGTGCGAGTCCAAGTCCAACCTACATCGCAATGCCGATGGTAGAATGCTGTCTAGACCATAATACTCAAAATCACATAAAATATAATTTTATTGCTCATTCATATTGCTACATTAATTACAACATTTACAAAATTTACATTTAAAGAATTTATAAATCTCACAAAATTAAATGGAACAACTAATCTATCTAACTAATCTTCTAGGTTGGCCTTCCAACATACCCTTCTTTTTTCCAACGGTCCAAAGCGTGTTGTAGCAGGTTATCTGAAAAATGTTAGTTTTTAGTTAGTAATGGAACGAGTACGTTCTAACAACAGTTCCAATAATTGACAAAATATACAAAAACTGTAAATAATACTGAAATACATGATGGGTGATAAGCAGGGAATCATGGTATGAAACATATGAGAAAAAACATGAGAGTGTCGCAATAAAGACAAGAAAGTAACAGAGATATACGACTGAAACAGAAATAATAATATATAATAAGTCTGCATCTAACTAGTGAGTTGAAATACCACTTTCGACATGTAAACGGCTGAGGGTAAATTCGATACCCTGTACATGAAGTATGCAGCTGCTACCAGGCACAAATAGACAAATAGGATATTTCTGGGTATATTTACATGTCTACTAATGTACTTCCCTTTTCGACTCTTACTTATGGATTTAAACAGTTCACGAACATGGTAGTACAATGGTCATGAACAACATGCAAAGAATCCATAACTACTACCCTGTGTAGCTATCATGTCGAGAATCAAAAGAAAATTAATGTAAGACAATACTACATACACGAATCATAGAAGTTATCAAATATGAAAACTATTAAAAAATATACTCTTAGAGTCCTTTACTGGTGAAACCGATAATGCCATTGCGTTCGTAATAGTCCAGTTGGTTAGGTGTAGCACGCAAAACCAACAACATCTAACCACTCAGTGAGCTACAAGAGTCAAACTCTCGCCATTGTCTCCGGATGCTGAAATAATATCATGAATATTTTTGGTATAAAAGATATGTCTCAAAATGCCTATCCAAAAGTACAATTCTGGACATAGGAGCAAAATCATAATTTTGGGTCAAAACGATGTCCGATATTGGACCTGCTTTGTACCGAAAAGTGTGCCAATATCTACGGTCTCTAAATTTCTCAAACTATGTCTATGGGTCTAGTTTAACGATATAAATCCAACCGTATGTCCAAAGTTGGATTCTGTTGGGTCGTGCACAAATTTGTCCGTCGGATCGGGTTGTTGGCCCCGCCAATATAGCGTTCCGGTCGATCTTCTACGAATCAAACCAAACTTGGCATATATGATCAAAAAAATGATACGGTCCTGTCAGTGCAAGTTTCGTCTCGAGATGATGAATGCGCACAAAGTTATGGGCTAGTTTGAAAAAGGTCGATACGGGATATTTTGCCGGATATGCCTCGATTTTGTCACACGCACACAACGAAATCGAGTTCCGTCAAATCCCACACGTCGACAACATTCATACGCATCTTTTGATCCTCATGGGTTGTGACCATGTCATCCGGTTTGTCGGGACGCACGTCTTATCGGTAAAAACTTTACAAAATTCTCTGTTTTTGAAACTATTTTTGTGATTTTGGAAATCGAATAACTTTGCAACTACTTAATGAAATCAGGATCTATAAAAAGTATTTTACTATCGTATATGTTTTCTATGACTGCCTTTAGGTTGATTTTCAAAATTTCTAATGTTTGGTTCTAAACCTTCCTTCAAACTTGGGGTTTGAGACAGCCCTACAGTCCTATTTTTCTAGTAGTTTCCAGGAATTTTTACAAGGGTTTTCTAGTCTATTTAATCTAGCAGAATTAATTCTACATGAACAGGGTTGAAGAGGGTCGCTCTTTGTAACAATTTATGGATTGAAAATCGAAGAAACGTAGAGAGAGAAATCGTACCACAAAGATGGTCCAAACTTGTATACTTCTGCTGCGGTCCCTACCGTTCTGCTGCGGCTGCTGTCGGTCTTACCGTGCCGATGGCCACCGTGGAGGTCCGGTGTGGCGCATGGCGGTCTATAAGGCTGGGTTGGGTTCGCAGGTTAGGGATGTGGCAATTTAGAGTTAGGGTTTCCATGAATCCCCTCCCCCTCTCTCTATCGAGATATAGCGATAGATGCGATGTATAACTAAAACCTGAGAGGAGGGGTTGGGTGGAGTATGGGTACTGTTTAGTGAATAGTGCCCGACCTATCTTTATTACTTTTTTCTTTCTTTTTTTTATTTACTAAATCTAAAGAAATTATCTAATAATAATTAACTATATATACGTATATCTATAAGTGTATATCTATAGCCTCTATTATCTAAAAACAATACTAGGACCTTTAAAGATATTTTGTATATATATAATAAATATTTATATGCATATATATACCTTCATGTATACATGTAGCACAAAATCAAAATATTTATAATATATAC
Organism: Iris pallida; assembly: GCA_029216955.1. Classification (NCBI taxonomy): domain Eukaryota; kingdom Viridiplantae; phylum Streptophyta; class Magnoliopsida; order Asparagales; family Iridaceae; genus Iris; species Iris pallida. Next base: position 17,016,703 of record JANAVB010009400.1, read on the forward strand.
ACTAATTCAAATTTCTAATAAAAATATCTAAACTCTAAAATTATTCTAGAACAAGAGAAATATCTATCATGTTTATAACTAGTAGAATCTAAAAAATAATTAAACAATATTCATTCACATATAAAACATTATTTAAATAGCAACAACATATATAATACATATCAATAACCACCTTTTTATAAAATTACCAACTAGGTTATTAAAATAAAATACCACAATAAATACATACAATGCAAATCTATACGGACGTCTTTGGACGCACTATATGACTACATAGGTTTATGCTTGGTTCGGGTCATGTCTAAGCTAAATTGGTACAGCCGGGTCTTCCAAAAGTCATAATCTTAATAAATAACTAATTAAATCATTTATAGAGGTGAAGTCACAACTTTGACTGGTTTTCCTTGTTGGGACATTGTTAATGCTCAGCCTTCCCTATCATGGCTAATATACTAGTCAAAACACACAAATACACTATCCGTGCCAAAATTTTTGGTCATCTTGCAATCCAAAACTAAACCATGACTAAGGCCTTCTATAATAATAATTACTTTAGAAAAATATTTATAAATTCCATAAATCCCTATTTAAGTCAAATAAATAATAAAAATATATATTCCAAAATTTTGGGAAGAGGGGTTAGGGTTAGGAATTGGAAATTTATGGAAAAAATAAAGGGAAGCCTTCCCTATGTATAGGAGATGGAAAACCCTAAACAGGGATGGATTAAATATATGAAACAAATCTTACAATGAATTAAATTGGATTCGACCCAACCCTATTACAAATCAATCACAAAATATTATCATATTATTTTAAATAATCTTTAAAATAAAATCAATTATCAAAATATTGTTAAGGATTATTCCAATATTTATAGATGTATATTTTCCATAAATACAATATCTTCTAAAATAATATAGCAATAATTTAAATCTAAATATAACACTTGATAATAATAGTAATTCAAATAATCCTAGAAAAAATCTCTTATAAAGTTTGGCAACTCTTATTTTTTTTCAAAAATATCTATAAAAGAAATAAAAATGAAAATTATTCCCTAACTAGAAAAATACTTAAAACTAAAACAAAATAAATAGAAAATTTTCAAATAAATCGGGAAGTGGGATTACAACCCATTTGCTGGGACGAAATTGGAGAGCGGCAGATTCTTGGTCCGGCGCTGGTGGAATAGACCGTACAGAAAGTTGGGCTCATTCGGGAAAGACTGAAGATTGCAAAGAGTCGGCAAAAATCTACGCTGACACACATCGACAACCCCTCGAGTTCATGGAAGGCGACCAAGTATTTCTGAAGGTAGTGCCCATGCGAGGAGTCACCAGGTTCGAAGCCAAAGGCAAGCCTAGTCCAAGATTTGTGGGCCTTTTCAAAATTTTGAAGTGAGTTGCCCCAGTAGCTTACCAGATTATATTGTTGCCAACACTGTCGGATGTGTTCGATGTCTTCTAGGTCCCTTAGCTGTGGAAGTACATGCACGATTCGAGCTATGTGTTAGATCTTGGTCAGCTAAATCTGAAGGCAGACTTATCATATGTGGATGAACCGGTTGAAATTTGGAGCGCAAGATAAGCTGCTTCGAAATCGAGCGATGCCTCTCGTCTGCGTACTCTGGAGGTACCAATAGTCGACCTGGAAAATTGAGTCAGAGATGAGGGAAAATTTTCCTTCATTATTTTCCTAGCAGTAGGTTTTATTCTTAAGTTTTGAGGATAAAACTTTTTTCTAGTTGGTTATGGTGTAGTACGCTTTCCCTATATTGTTTCCCATTTCCCATCTACGGGGTGCGCTAGAAAGGAATACTGTCGCTATCGATTTTGTCAGGACCGATTAATCAGGATTGATTGAATCGATTTAACAGGAATTATTGAATTAAGATCCTTTCCTAGTTATGGAATGGCTTCTTCGGAATCAAGCCTCATATTCAGCATGTTGTGCCTCGAGGATGGACTCTACAGCTGAGTCAGAAGAGACCTCCCGTTGCTCTGCTTTTCTTGCGGCACTTGCTTTTTTGGCTTTGATTTTTTGAATGCGTTTCGTGAATGTTTTCGTTGGATTTCATGGCTTACATTTTTGAACTCCACATTCGTATCGAACTCATTGAATGAGACAATATTCTAATCAGTTGCTTATGTAATTTCTGGTGATAACGTAGGTGCCATCTAGCACAGCCAATTGGTCTCTCGCCTCAATCAAACAATCACGTTGAGCGGCTGACCCTTCTCCCACTTGACCCTCTTGCTTCTTGAATCAATCGATTGCGAATGAAATGTTAAATGCAAATGTACGGACACATCTACTTATTCCATAGAGCTGCTACATGCTTGCTATGTTAGTAAAGATATATAACTGTGTTAAACAAAAGATAGACTTATTGATTTAAATGATGTCACGACAAGGCCGTACATAATGTAAATGGTTAAGTCTCATAATATAGACCATGCTTGAGTAACTCGTTTAGTCTAGCAAGGTCATGGACAAGTTGTGCACTTGGTAAAAGTTTTCTCGAACGATACCCCGTGGCCATAGGACCGATTCAGCCTAGGGAAACACGGTATAGCTGTACGGAATGTTAGTACGGGTTATGCGGGGGCTTTCAGCGGGGATCGCTACTTGCGTTAAAAGGGTCTTGTCTAACAAAACTATAAGTCCAGGATGGCTTGTGGTGTCAGTGACCATCACATACAAAATGGCACACAATATATTAGTAAATGATAACAGTTCACAGGAAAAAACATGGTAAGTCTCACATTGCACGACACGTTCTGCCGTGGGTATGTTCCAGTGTAATTTATATTATGCCTATCATATGCTTGTCTGGAATACATTAAGATGGTTAGAAAGGTCATAAATTAAGTCATATAATTTCTTTAACCAAATGAGAGCATGGTACTTAATTAGCCATGCACCAGTACATGTAAACGTACTGATCCTCGTTCTCCACAGGTACTCCAATCCAAGAAGGGCAAGCCAACTAAACTCAAGGTGACACAAGCTCATTTGAAGCCTCATCCATGTATTGAAGGCTTGTTTTCATCCTTTTGAAGAATCCACATTCAGTCCAGAAGAAAGATTTCTTGACACCCCACGATAGCAGGCCTTTTGAATGTTTTGCTTGTAAATGGGATGTAACATATGGAATGACTATCTCATCAGCATTCATTTTGAAACCGAGTCATATTGTAAGCCCATGTGGCAAGAATTTTAATAGTTTTGTAAATAATGTCTATTATCAATTAGAAGAAAGTTCCTTCTTATAGAAGCATGAAAGAGCAGTGTCTACAAGCGCAGGTAGCACAAAGTTCCTGTGCATCTCAGAGAAGACAATACAAGAGCGCATGATACAAAAAGCGCAGTGCATAAAAGAGAAGCTTTATTAAAATAGTCATGATTACAAAGTCTATTACAAATTCTTCATGATTACATATAAAGCTATCTACCCAACGTTCAAAAGCGCAGCACATTGTCTACTGAACATACAAAGGCACAACACATTGTCTACTAAGCATACAAAAGCGTAGGACACAAAAAGCGTAACATATAAAGTGCAGAGCGAATCATTTCCTCGCCAGAGCGAATCACTTTCTTGTCAGAGTGAATCACTTCCTCGTTTTAGCTCAGGCATGTGGCTAATAAAGCAGTTATTAAGCAGAACATGGGTTGGCAACAAATATAAACCTAGTTTTCGTCATTTTGGTACTCGATATCGTCTTAAACCAAAGCTCATCTAGCATGCTGCATACATAGGGACAACTTCTTCCATAGTCAATAAAGTTGTTCTCAAAAACTCCTTCATCAAGCTTGCTACTTCTGTGAATAAAGAGTTATGAAATCCTAGCCTCTGACTGGCATAAGTTTTCCAACCTCGCCAATGAGAAGACTCATCAGGGTACAATATTGTCTCCGACAAAAAATAAGAGAGAAGGGTGCACGAATGAGTTGTGCCCTAAAAATACCCCAATTTATAAGCTGTGTGCGGTCAAATCCACACGCAAAGTACAAGATAGTCAAAGGCTCCGAGTTAATTGGATAAACCTAGTATTCATCATAATAAAACTCATTTAATAAGATTTTTTGATTGAGTCTTTTTACTTTTTGAGCCCCATAAAATGACAGAAATTAAGCAGTCGTTTGACTCAAACACCTCAAAAAGTACAGTGCTTTGGAGCCTCAAAAGCTCAGGGCTTCAGAACCTCAAAATTGCGGCATCCCGGAACATCAAAAGTGCAGCATCGCTGAGCTTCAAAAGCACAGCACCCTGGAAGCGTCCAAAAGTGCAACACTTGAGAAGCAGCTGAGGATGCAGTACCTACCTTAGGCCATCACTTCAGCATTTATAACATGCTGACAAAAAAGTCAGAGAGCTATCAAATGATAGCTATTAGATGGCATAAGTCATATGTCAGATAACAGATGAAAAATGCTTGATGACAGATATCAACAGAAAGCACGACCTCTAATGCACCACATAAAGCGTAGCCACTTTGGCACTTCAAAAAGTGCAGTCTCCAAGACATCCAAGAAGCACAGCCTATAGGAAGTCCCAAAAGTGCAGCCTCTATGAGGTCCAAAAGTGCAGCCTCTTTGACGCACGGCCTACTCGTGGCATTATTGAAATATGCCACGTGGAAACCATATTTCTTAAGATACGATCAAATCCATTCCATTTAAACAGAATGAGATCTTTGAGTAATGAGTACACGACATATGTCATCGACTCAGTCATGTTTATGAACGGGTGCCAGCCATCCAAGACCTTAGCAACAAGTGAATCTCAACAACTGCCACATGTTAGCTCATCAGCAGTGCCAACAGTACATTTATAATAGATTCAAAGATATTTTCGTATGCACAGCGCTCCTGTGCGCCAAAACCCCCTACACATATCGTATATGTACCCGCCTATAAATAGAAGAGTCTTCCTTCATCCAGGATCTTCGACTACTTCTTGATTGGCAAACCTAGATCATTTATTCACAAGCATTCAGAGTATCAAAGCAAATTCTTCTCGTCGTCAGATTATCGACGGAGTAAAGGAACCACTACAGTATTCAATCTTCATCGTCACACTTCTCTAAAATTAAAGTATACTTAGATTTCCTATTTGGATCTCTCTTGTACTTTTTCTAGCTTTTAATACAAATAGTTCTTTAACTTTTATTTGTAGCAACAAAATGATGACTCTGCGGGGGACTTTCTTCCTTTAACGAGAAGGTTGTGACACAATCTGACAACAACTTGTTGGGGTCCTCTCAAAAGATGTTAGTCGTACATTTTGATCAACAAGCTTTTGAGGACTTTCTCTCTGAAGGCAACACGAGTCCTTCGAAGCAGCAAGCAAAGCCGAAGAAGACTCGTGGCACCTGGATGCCAAAGACAACTGTGCCGAGCGGCACAGCTGAAGGGGATGCGCTGCAGGCTTCCCTGAACTTAGGCACACTCTATGCGCCTTCACTCCAGTTGCTGAGAAGCGCAGCGGAGCAGCCATCCCCAGGCTGCATACCAGACAAAGGCACAGCTTAAAAGAAAAATGCAGCATCCATTCTGCGCACCAAGCCACTATCTTTGACATAATTATCTGTCTCTTGGATAAGGCCAGGTTGGACTCTGAGTACTACGTGACTTCTAGGGCTAGTAAGAAGAAGTCCAAGGCAGCATGCGCCATGCACGATCAACATGCTATGCCAACAAAGCACGCGCTACCAGTAATGTGTACAGCTAATGGCAAGCTGAATAGAACTGATTTAGGTGGTCTTGCATCTCGAATGACACAGTTCTCAAAGTTTCCTGTCACTTGGGCACTCATGCGTATGAATAAAGCAAGGAGGTAAATGTTGTGCTTACAGACTCATGTGAGAAGTGTGGCTACGAACGTGAAGTGGGTCTGCCTCACAAGCAATCCTCTACTCATGAACTAAGCATGTCTTATGCACATGAATTGAGTCAAAGGGAATATTCATCATATCTACGGTCATGTGCTCAGCTCGGCTGTGCGCGCGAAGTGGTTGTAAATATGAATACCTCTTCCTATGACTTGCGTAATGTAATCTCTCACAAGAGTAAGACAGGAAAGACCTATATTGTACATAATATGCCTACCTCATGGCCCACTTGTACTAACATAATTATCAACTGCTGCTGTATCTAGACATCAGTATCTCCTCCAAAAAGACAGTCAATTTTTTAACGACTGTGCCTATCAGCACCCGTTCGACAACGGCTCAGCAAGAGGTTGCCGATAGAAAACAAAAATAAACTTCTGAATGCCCTGTGCAATGCTACGTGGAGTTCACCTTTCATCAAGAAAACTTCCAAAAATCCTTCTATTTTGGCTAGTAAGAGCAGACTTCAAAGCAACAAACCGGCAGTACCCAGCACGGGTGTGTTCCAACACACTCTGTCCAAGGCCAAATCCTCATCCGAGGGAACTGTTATTTCGTCCGTAGTACAAGCTGGGGGTAGCAAGCCCCTGATATTCTATAAAAACCAATATTTCCAACTTGATGAGGGTTTATACGGCCAGCCACAGATGCTTCTGGGGTGCAAACTATCGTTAGGCTGGGGGTAGCTACTCTCTTTAATCAGAAGATGACAATGACTTGTCGGTCTTCCCTCAGAAGAGTGAAGCCTAAGGATCCGAGCCGGAGAGCGAAAGATCCACTGTGCCATCTACTTCCACCACCTGATATCAGTATATCGGCCCTCAAAATAGTCCTCAATACATTGACCAAATCCATGCAAGCCTTGACCTCCGTGGACCTCTAACTGAAGGACAGATTGCTACCGCGTGCCCCTAATCCAGCAAATCAAGACCCGGGGACAAATGGAGAATCTAATCCACCTTCTCAGGTGCCACTTCCAACTAAGAACCATGCACTGCCATGGTCATCTGGCCCGCCAATGTCAGAGGACATACAACTGGCTCTCAGAGATCTATATGCTATCTTTGACGCCGGGGATAAAAATGAGTCACTCCAAAAACTGGGGATCCAGTAACCATATTCTTCGAGTGGAACAATGTGGTTTATCCTCCTAAATATAAACCACAAACACTGACTCCGTTCGACGAAAAAGAATCTTCTAGTTGATATTTGACATACTTTGCCTCTATGACGGGGCATTTGCCAAAAGACGACACCCTTCTCATAAGCCTATTTGTTGGGACATTATAGGGGGTGGCAACGAATGGTTCTACAGCCTCCCCGACAACTGCATTTCATCTTTTAACGATCTGAAACGTGAGGGAATGGATATGACAATGTTCGCCCTCATAGATATCGTTCAAAAAGAAAAGGAGCATGTTTGTACCTACGTCTAGCGCTTCCACGAAGTGGCCTTGAGGCTACAACCTGGTGTGCCTGAACACGTGCTGATGGACTCATGCCGTAAAAATATATTTCCCGCAATCAAACTCTGTATAACCCTCCTCATTAGACTCCATTCATTATCAGTACCGACAGTGCTAGAGGAATGCCCGCAATACACGCTTATTGGGAGTGAACTTCCCTACACTCGAAGACAAAAGGAAATACCCATCTGGCAACAATGCTGGCGACACTAGCAAGGACAAAAAAAAGGGAAACAAGCCTGACTGTCAACATTTCTAAAGGTTCAACATCTGTAAACCAAAAGACGGCAGAGGTGCCGAAACCAAAGGAAAATTCTTCCCTTAATGATGAAGACGTACTAGAGCTCTTCAACGTATTGATGAATGGCGAGAAGCTATAGCTCCCACCTCCCAAGCATCCTGACAAAGTGGACAAAGTGGACAATCCCAAGTACTGTCACTACCATCGGTACGTCCACCACTCAGTACGTGACTATTATGTGTTGAAGACGCGGATCCATAGGCTCATTGATGCCAAGGTCCCCTCACTTGACTATGAGGACAAATGGTCACTACCAATATGGTTTCCCTTCAATTCGGCAGCTTCTCAAAAATAGAAGCCCAAGATGGTCTCATCCCGATCCCCAAGACGGCAATAGAAGTTGTTAACCTTCCACCGGCCTGTGACAATGCTCAGGGCCTAATCTTGTTTAAAATGCTGCAAGGCGAGATTATGTGGGTCCATCCCGACCTTGCCCTAGACATAATGCAGTCCTCGACGCGCTCAATCAAAGGGTAAAATCCTAAATCATGTCGTATGGTGTCTGCCACGACCGATGAAGCATTGGTTGGCACTCGCTCTGGTCTATCTTAGCAGGAGTGGACAATCAGGTTTCGGAGGGAGATGTACCTCCACCTGCTGCATTCACCACGTCCGTTACTTCAGAAGCAGTTCCATCTCAACCTCCTGTAATAGATAAACAGAAGCAGAAGGAGGTTAGTTTTGACAAACCTTTGAGAACAGACTCAGCGGTGAGGCCAATCAAGCCCTATATCTTTGATATATTAGCACAAATTACCAATACCCCAGCTAGGATGTCACTTTTTGAGCTTCCATGTCTCTCTAAAGAGACACGAGATGCCCTTAGCAAGGTATTACAACATGCTGAATCCTTTCTTAGCCATGTTCTGCCACCTAAAGAAGATCATGCCTCCCACCCATATTGCCATAGTGTGGTCGAGACGATCCCAAACATTACCTTTGCTCAGCATGACATGTTGTTGAAAAATAATAGGCATAATAGACCCCTGTATTATACAGAATATATTAGGACCATTAAGGTCGATCACATCCACATCGACCATGGCTTTTTCCTTTGCATAATTTCCCGAACTTAGTTTAGAATTTGGGGATACCGATGGACCGGTTGACTTCATCCAATACCACCATCAGCGATTTCAATGCCGGAAGAGCAATTCATTTGGCAAGATCCGTCTCAAGTATCAGATTGGTGATCTCCAAATGAATGTGACCAGTTATGTCAATGATGCAGCATATCTTAAAATATCTTGATGGGGGTGACTGTGGATACACAAATACATGATCGTACCCTCCACCCTCCATTCTCTATCAATGCATAAAGTACTTGGCCAGCAACGGGGTCATTAAGGTAGAGATTGCTAATATTGATCTATTTCGAGGACTTGAGGCATACTACACTAAAGCTAATTTTTACAAGCCAAATACTTGGAGGATGATTCTAATGATGTAGACGATGAAACAAAAATTGTGGCTATGACTGAAGAACTGCTGAGAGTCCGAATGAAAGGAAAGCCTTCCCAAACGTCGACTCCTCTCGCGGCCAAGCTCAACGGAAAGGCACCCGCCCCCATAACTGACAAGTTATCAGCAGGAACCGAAGAACCTATTAGGGTCAAGTTTCCACGAAGGACCCCAGCAGCAGCTCCAAGGTCACGAGATCCTCCGGTATCAGCTCCCCTGGTAGTCAAGCTAAGGCGGAAGGCTTCACCACCTTCTCTCGTGATGTCCCAATCCTCACGAACAAAGAGTTAGGGGACTATATATCTGCCAATACTGAGGCATCTTTTTGAGACGATGTAATCCCTCGAGATAAAATTCCATATTTCATTAATAGAAAGCTATCTTTGAATTACTCTTATGCACAATAGAATGCTATGTATGTCGTAGATAATACTTTATGTATGTTACAAACACAAGTAACAACCCTTAATATTGCAAGTTGAATTATCCCATCCCGACATGCTTACTTCGTAGCCCCGACAAGAAAGAAGGACCAGAAGCCTATCACCTTTGGTCGGGTAGAACGTCTTCAAAGACTTACTCCTGCCGAACCAGAATATTATAACAGCAAGATGCAAATCTACCGTTATACTGATCAGGCCAAACATCTCATACAAAAGATGGGTTACGACATGACTTGTGGCAAAGGTCTAAAATATAGCAAGGGCCGATGCCTCACCTTACGACTTCCTATTCTAAAAGAAAAGTCTCAAAATTACTACCAACGTATTCGCCGGGGTTGGGCTATGTTATGCCCTCGACAACTCCGAGGAGTTCGAAAGCTAAATTTGAGATGAATTCGCACTCCTCAGGTTCCTCGACTTGGGACTCTGATACCAGCCTCGGCCAGGCCTTTAAGAAGGTATTGTCAGTCAATATGACCTTTACAAAACCCCTGATCGAAGATGAAGACTAAATGCTAGAATTCTTCGAAGAAAAATCCTTGGCTCAATGCCTAAGATCTAAATGGGAGTGGTACTTTGAACAACGAGAACCGTCCACTGAAGATGAGGTCATGCAAATCAACCTATGAGATGATTGTGTTGGCCCATTTCCTAATGGTCACACCCGATTTTGATAAATCAACAAATGACTTAAGTCAATACACAAAATATACAAACTGCTTCTAACATTTTCAGGACAAGTTAAATCAATATCAAAGAGCATACTACAACATCCGCAGGCATGTAAATCATCATCCCGAAGCTTTTATGCACTAGAAATAGTCTGAGTCATTTTTTAGTTTATTATGTATTTTATCCTTTATTAAGTCTAGAATACAAATTGTAAAATTGACTGAGTATTACTGGCTTAGTTTATTCACAGTCCATAAACAAAAATAAGCCTACTTACTTATCCCAAAAGTCCACAATTCTAAAAAAACCTAAAACCTATACAAATTTGGTTCATTTCTTACTGTTCTGACCAAACAGAACTCTGACAGAACTCTGACCGAGTTCGGTCCGAGTTCAGCCCGAGTTCGGTCTATGTTATTTGAAATTCAGTTCCCACCAAATCTGTATCCAACGTTCGTATGCGAAATCCTAGCATCCGAACTCTGTCCAAACTCTGCCCGAGTTCGTTTCTTAAAAACACCTATAAATAGAAGAGAAATTTCATTTTCAAATCACTTATCATTTCTTCTCTTTATCTATTCCTAAAGTATTTTTTCAGTGTTCTAAAAAGCTTTCATACTCCACCTGTAATCTTTTAGCCAAAGCCAGTAATATCGATTCGATTTAGAGTTCTTTGGTTCTCAGAGTAATAAAGAGGTCGTTCAAGTTCAGAAATTATCTCTGTTCTAGGAGCTGGTCGTGCGCTCGTCACCAAGCACGGTGTTGTGAAGTCGGTCGTGCACTTGTCACCAAGCACGGTATTGTAAAGTTACTGTAAGCTCTCAATTAGCTTGTGAATAGTAGATTAACAGCAGGCAAGAGTACCTACGACTGGATTAGTCCTGATAGAGGGAAACCAGTATATATCGCAGTGTCTACTGAGTTTGATTCTCTGATCTTGCTACATTTATTTACTGTCTCTTTATTCACTGCCATAGTTATCTGTTTTTAATTTTTAATTGGTGATTATTTTTTGTTGCACTCGCACTCACTCTATTCACCTCCTCTAGAGGTGCTCAACGGTCCTTCAATTGGTATCAGAGCAGGTTATATTCTAATATAACAACCTCAGGGAGTATATATGGCAGCCGTGAAATCAATATTCAACGGTGTAGGACAATCCACAAATAGACCTCCACTATTTGATGGAACAAACTATACTTACTGGAAAACACGAATGACATTCTTCTTAAAGTCTTTTGACTTTGATCTTTGGTCTATAGTTATTGACGGTTATAAGAAACTGGCACCTACAGTAGTCGATGGCATACTTACAGACAAGTCTCATGATGCATACACAGAGGCAGAAAAAACAAAGGCTAGTCTAGATGCACGTGCCATCAACGCAATGTTCTGTACAATTGACAAGACAAAGTTCAATCGAGTTTCAACCTGTAAGGCATCTCATGAGATTTGGAAACTTCTTGAGGTAACTCATGAAGGTACTTCCCAAGTGAAGGAATCCAAAATCAGCAGACTAACACAGGAATATGAATCTTTCAAAATAAAATCCGAAGAGTCAATTACACAGATGTTCACTCGTTTTCTTGATATTACTAATCCTTTGAAATCTCTTGGTAAGGATTACAGTAATCACGAGAAGATCAGAAAAGTGCTATGGGCTCTAACCAAGAAATGGAATCCAAATGAAACTGTAATCATTGAAGGAAACGATCTCACCGCAATGACTCTGGAAACACTTATGGGCAAGCTAATGACCCATGAGCTGGACCTATAAGAGTTTGAAGAGGCTATACCAAAGGAAAAATCTATCGCTTTCAAAGCTCAAGCCAGAAGATCAACATGCAAAAATTCTGATGAAGAATCATCCAGTGGTGATGAACAAGCCCTGCTAGTAAAAAATTTCAAAAATTTACTAAAATTTGAGAAATCAAACAGAAAGAAGAAAGATGTCCATAAAAGCAATGAAGAAAAAATAATCTGCTTTGGATGCAAGAAGTCAGGGCATATGAAGAAGGACTGCCCAACTCCAAAGAAAAGCAATCCATATGATAGATCAAGATCAAACCGAAGAACAACAACTAGTCGAAAGTATGCAAATATAAGTATCTGGCATGAAAGTGATGCTAGTGAATCAGAGGAAAAAGATAGACCCTGCAGCACTGTAAATATCTGTCTTATGGCTTTTGATAAGGTATGCTCAAATCCTTTATATGATGATTTTACTTTCGATGAGCTAGAAAATGCTTTCAGCGAATTACTTGAAGAACACAACAATGTGCTTGACAAGTATAAGCAATCTCGAAAAGAGGTCAAGGCATGCACAATCGAAGTAGCTAGACTGTCAAATATCATTGAAGATATTAGAGAGACATCTACTGCTGGTAATACGGATGAGATAGCCACGCTTAAAGTAGACTATCATGAGGCTCTGCTCAAAATTGAAAAGAAAGAAAGATACTATGTCAAGATACAAGAGTTATATGACATAGAGAAGAAGAAGCACTTAGTCACAGAGTAAAGACTCATTGATATGACCGCTAAATATGAAGAGTCTTATGCGATTTCTAAAAAGTTAGAAATCAAGTTAGGCAAACAGGCTATACCTGTGACACAGCCTAAAATTAGTCCTAATGGTAAGCATACACTACCAGAATAAGTCGTTTTAGCGACGCCTAAAGACGTCGCTAAAACGACAAATTTTGTCGCTAAAAATATTTAGCGACGAAATTACCGACGTTTTGGGCTTGTCGCAGAAATGTAAGTCGCTGATTTTCAAAACGTCGCAATTCAATAAAAAAAATGGCGATGTCCCTAATTTTGAGTCGCAAAACGTCGCTGACTTAAAGAAAATAGCGACGTTCTGCGACTAGATCGCGACATCAGCTTTTCAAAGCATAATGTGTGGCGCTAACGGTCGATAAACGTCGCTGATAGTGACATTCAGCGACGTTTTTATATAACGTCGCTAAATTCATAAATATTACCGACGTATATGACTTGCGTCGCTAAATTCATCGCCAATACGAATTATTTTGGTAGTGATACACCTAAGAGGACTAAAACACAGAAAGAACGTAAGAAAACGAATATCACCATGCTTTCACATATAGGTTTTCAAAGAAACCACATATGCATGCCAACACAAAATTAATTAACACGTTTTCAAAACTTACTTGCACGTACTGTAGTACTCATGGGCACATATCACAGTATTGTCTAGCAAGAAAGCTTGTTGGCAATCACACACTGATTTGGAGACCTAAGACTAATCAACATGGACCCTTCAGTAAATGGGTATCAAAGGATTCATCTACTTGTTTTATAGGTGGACCCTCTACCTTCTCATGCTAAAAGAAAGTGGATCTTCGATAGCGGATGTTCACGATATATGACTGGTGATGCATCTTTGTTCGCTATGCTATCGATGAAGAAAAAAAGATACGTCTCCTTTGGAAACAACTGACAGGTGATATCATTGAAAATGGCATTGTTGGTATATCTCCTTATCCTGTAATAAAAGATGTTTGTCTAGTTACAAAATTAATACATAACCTACTGAGCATAAGTCACTTGGCAGATAATGGTTATGGCATCAATTTTGTAAAAGATAAATGCATAATATTTGATATGTCATTTGGTAATTCCTTATATGAAAGGATTAGGGATGATAATTTTTATGTTTTCTTTCTAGAGAATACTAATAATGCATGAAGATATTTAGTAGCAAACTTAGATGAAAGCTGGTTCTGGCATATGAGGCTAGGATATGCTAATATGGATACTATCGCACGGCTAAGCACTAAAAAGTTGGTAAAAGTATTCCCTGAAATATCATGCAAGAAGGGTATGGTATGTGCAGACTGTGAAAAGAACAAAGCACATAGGTCTACATTTAAATCCATCAACGTTGTAAGTACTTCTAGACCTTTGCATTTGATACATATGATTTATTTGGTCCTAGTATAGTCGCTAATCTTGACGGTAAGCTCTACGCCTTTGTTATTGTTGATGATTTATCTCGCTTTACTTGGGTTCACTTTTTATCAAACAAAAGTGATACAATTTTTGAATTTCAGATATTTATAAAAAGGTAAAAACGAAAAAGGCTTCATGATTACTCATATCCGAAGTGATCATGGTGGCGAATTCATAAATACTGATTTCAAAAAGTTTTATGATGATAGTGGATATTATACTACAAGAAAAAACTCCTTTTACAACATTCCATCTACAACACTTCCTGAAAACGTTGTAAATATGAAGTGTCTTCTACAAACTTTATTGTAAAAGCGTTGTGAAATACATGTGCAAACAATATTTTATACTCAAACGTTAAGGCTTCTACAATGGTCAATCACAAAAGTTGTGTATTACTGTCTTCAATAACGTTTTGTTAACATTCTAACACTTATTAATTTTGACAACGTTTATTTTATGTTGCCTAAGATATTTTTTTGACAATGTATTTAAAACATCGTAAAAATATCATGTTTAACAACGTTTATCAACTGTTGTAAATGTTTTATGTTTCACAATGATTGTTCGATGTTGTGAAATTAATTTTATTTTACCATTTTATATAAACGTTGTGTATGTAATATCGTTTTATAATGTCTAAGAAACATTGTAAAAGGGTTATATTCAACAACTTTTATAAAATGTTTAAAAGATGTGTTTTCACAATGTTTAGACAATGTTGTAAATTTATTTTTAAAATGTTGCTACGATGATATTATTTGATATGTTGGTCTTATTAGGTCGACACCTCACTTGATAGCAGCTTATGATTAAATGGATCTGTCACATCCTGAAACCCATCCCTTCCATGGATTCAAAAGGCACGCCTAATATTTCAGCTTCTTGCACCAATCCCTTCCATATCTTCTTGCTTATCATAATATTCATTCTTGTAAAAATCATGACCCTACCACCTCTATTTTATTACTTAATTGTTGCCTCAGTTTAAGTTATGTCAAATATTTAATTGGTGAATCATTAAAAATATCTAACAACTATCTGAATTTTAAAGCCTAACAATTAAGATAAATAAGTACTCTTTATTTACATACTTTTACACCCTTGATGATTGTTCTTTTTTATTCAACTGTCTTTGCTAAATTTACTGGGAAAGAGATCACCAACATCGGTATCAGTTAGTATTGGTAGCGACGGTATCAGATTTGGACTAGCCAAACCATATCAGTATCGATCGACACTACAAACTATAGGGTAAAATATTTCAAATCTAAGGTGGAGGGAGATCTCTCTTGACCAGCCTAAGGGTTGTACTGATATCCTTGATTGATATTCTCAACTTTCTTCTTAGCATACTAAGAAGTGAAGTAGCAGATTGCTCTCCTGAAAGCATGAGGACCAACCTGTTTATGAGGAGTTATATAGCGAAAGTAGTGTTGGGGTCCCTAAAACTTGAAGTAGATTGGTGAAACATTTTCAAATTAATCCATATAAATATGTTTCATCCTTTTTAAGGATATGTCTGTTAAAGAACATTTAACTTATAATCCTTTGTTTCTCTATGACCCTTGCAAAGCTTTGGTCCTAAATCCTTTCAAATTGAATCCAAAATATGAATTCAAATCCTAAATCGAATACCTCATAGGAAACTAACCAATGAGAAAAACTATATATCCCCTCCCAAGCCCCGTGGGCTCCTTTCAAATCCTTGTTCTTCAACTCCAAATTTATTTCTTCCCGATTCGTACCCCCTCCCCCCAATTGTTTTTATCCAGCTTCTATTTGTCACGAAGATCCCCCTCTCCCATACCAAGTTTTTTCATCCTGCTTCTCTCTCTCATGGAGATTCCCCTATATCCCACCCAATTTTTATTTTGCGGGTTTTCATCCGCGTGCCGATTTCATCCCCACTCCAATAAATAGAAGACGACCATCTATATTTCTCCCACTACATGAAAATTAACGTTTTGGAACAAAATTTTTTGTAACAAAAATAATCTATTGCAAAAGTTAATTAAGTGCAACAAAATTTATATATTTGTTACAAAAAATGGTTTTCCAATTTTTAAGCAAAAAAAACTAAATCGTTCAAAATATTTGGTTGCAAAATATTTGGTGCATTCTTTTTCGCTCTTATAAATTGATGGTAAAATTATTTGCAACAAAAAAAAAATTTACAACAAAATATATTCGTGGTAGAAAAATATTTGCAATAAATTAATGTTTTTTGCCGACATAATTTTTTTCGTTTGCCAAAAGAACCCCTAAAACCTGTTTATAGATAGAATATTAGTATACAGAAATTTTTTCCTTTTCACTGAAAATTTCCATTTTCCCTCCCCCCCACATTTTCCCACTCAAAATTTCCCTTCACCATAGCTAGAAAACTCCTCTCTCCCCCTCCGCCATCAATCTACGAAAACTCTCTCACCCTCCGCTTAGAGAAAGTTTACATAGAGAGCCTATAAACTGCTACGGTGCTACGAGGCTGACGGCGAGACGAGAGCCTAACAACGATGCGACATGGTTGACAACGGTACAACATAGTTTTACACGATTTGGCAAGTTTTATGGTGGTGCATCGCGGTTGATGGCGGCTATTCTCAAAGCTCTCAAACTACCGGTCGATCATCGTGAGGTGGGACGCCGTCGACGACTCTTGGGCCTGCGCTGCTGCCACACACTCAACACGGTGGCCACCAACAAGACCCGCAGCCCCTGTCTCATCCTGTTCGACGGAGCCACTACAATCGAGGGCGACACCTCCGGAATAAGTAACTCTCCTCTCTTCTTCTTCTTCAGAAAAAAAAAGCTTGATTTTTATTTTTTAATTAGGGGTTTTAGGGCTAGCGCGCGGCAGTGACCAGTTTGGTGCATTCTTACAATGTTGCGAGCAAGAAGTGGTCGAGGTACGACCTATATATATTCCCATTTTTGCAAAATTCTTCTGTATTTTTTTGTTGTGATACTCTTAGTTAGGGGCGACGCGATCGGAACCGAAGATTGGAGTAAAAGCTAGCATCTTTCCTTCAACAGCATTTGTTGGATTCTGGTATTTTTTTTGGAATTTAGAGTTTGATCGAGATTACACGAAGTATAGTATGCACGGGCACCAATATTACACAGGTCGTGACAGAATTTCGAAAAGTTGGTGCTTTTTATGAAAATTCTTGTTAGCAGTGTGATTGGAACAATAGAGAGAAGCCAAAGTACCATCTTACCATCATTAGAGTATGCTTTGTGGTTTAATCATGTAATTCTCCTAAGATGAAATCACCACTGAATTCTAGTTAGCTTTGTGGAGTTTTAATTTACAATGGGTTTATGGTTTTTAATTCATGTTAGTTCATGAATGTTATTGTGAAATCGGAAAAAGTTTCCTTCTCAAAACTCTTATGGTAACTTATAATATTGGAAACCAGCAGGGTGCAATAGAATGATATTTTCTTTTCTCTGGCCATTACGTATACAATCATATTTTTATACGAAAGAATTTCAAGAGCGTGATATTTTACTTTATGGTTATGTGAGCATCTCCTTGATTGCTGGTTCATTAATTTTGAAGAGACGAGCTCTCAACATGCTTTGAGTTGGTATCAATGATAGTGCAGTAATAAAAAATCCTTTATGTTTCATGTACATAAATATGACACGCCATGTTATATACACCAGGACACGACATTGATTTTGACGTATCATAGCGTTATTTAGATTGTATATGTTGTGTTCGACATGACACTGGAAGAACATCGTCTTTTTGGTTGTCAAATGTCAGGGATATATTAAAATGTCTGGCATCCATCTTGGGTTTCTTAACATAAAAAGTAACCAATGATTATAAAACTTATGAAATTCTAAGTAATTGTAAATGAATTTGTCTAGATAATAAACTTTTGACAACTATTTTATATATCTATGAGCACATGTACGGTTATAAGAATCGATATGGGTATGTACCAGTACCGTGTATTGGTGTTCTCTAATAAGTTTAACTCTCGAACCATAATAAAACAAATATCTATCATAAAGTTAATAAAAACTATATTGAGATATAAAAGGCAATATTGTTTGGCATAAGACCATTTTTCTAGTTTACCTTATCCTCTACATACCTAAGTGTACCTGAAAGGTACCAGTGACATTGTATAAAATAGTACCAGGTCTTCACCCATATAAGGAAACTATCATTTTTTACATAAATATTTAGAAAAGACAATAACCTCTTAGATTTTTGAAAAGACAGCAGCTCTGTGGAATCATATGTTGATCAAACATGATAAACGAGTACTTCCCACACCATTCTCTCATTATCTAATATGTTTAACTCCCAAACCAGACGATTAAGAACCAAATATCTAAAGAAAAGATAAAGAAAATATCTATATGGAGGTAAAAAAGGCAAAAATGTCCTTAACCCACTTAATTACTAATTCCTACATAAAACAATAACATGTTTAAAAACATCATGGATACCAGTACATCTAGGATAACTCTATAAATAAGTTTTATTGATGGTATCACCCCTTTAAATTGATACGTCAAGTGTGACCAACAACTACATTAGAACCTCGATTTTGAAACTTGTCAGACCTGTTGAAAAATGGCACAAGTACTTAATTCTCATATGGTTGCACACCAAAGTATGCACCAAAAATGCACATGTGACAGACGTAACCAGTGCTAAAATGAGGATCTGTTGCATATGAACTGAAAGTTCTATCATGCAATCCCTAATGCAAATTGCCTTACTTCCTGCAAGCATAGAAGAGTGGCAAATAAATATCTTGATTTCGAGCAGTTCTAACATTTAACCGTTGAATTGAAAAATGAATTTAGTTTGGAATGATGTCGAAGAAATCTTACAATTTACTTCTGTTCCATTCAGCTCATACAACAACAATGAAAGCCTTTATCCCAAAATTTTGGGCCGGATGTTTGAATCATTTACTTCCATTCAGATTTGTTATGGGTCGTGCCCTCTATAACATAAAAAACTATATCCTCTTTGAAACTATCTTTGTTCGTTTAGACCAACTCTAGTCCTAGTACCTCCTTTAACTAGTATCTTATCATTCTTTACCGGAGCATCTATTCATCGGCGTAGCACATGTCCAAACCATCTTAAGATGATTTTTTCTTATTTTGTTCTCAATTCACACCACCTCCAACTTACCACAAATACACTCCTTCCTTATCCTATCTTTTTATGTTTGCCACTCATCCTAGCATTATTATTTCGCCTATGCTGTTTTTCTAAACACGTTTTTGAATTGCCCAATACTCCGGCCATAAAGCTGGCTCCTATCTAATCCATATACAAACTTATGAGTAGGAGCATAGGGAATACATTTATGGACATACCCATGGCATTTTTTTAAGTGTTCGTAATTTTTTTTGCTTAAAATGATTTTTATGTGTCATTGTTTCTTTAGAAACAAATACCTACGAAACTGGCATAACAGCCATCACGGTTACTACCAGCAAGCTCGATTGTGAAGATAATGATCTGATGCCAGCATACGCTGGCCCAAAGCAAAGCATTGCAGTTAAAAAAACAATGTTTTACATGTGAAATAGAAACCACCAAAGAAAAATAGAGCACGAAAAGGTTGGAAGAAGGGTAGAAAGCCTGGAGCCTGAGACAAAAAATATCACAAGGAAATAATGATTGGTACTCCGATGCCGATTTCAATGATGAAAATTGTGTTTATAAGAATAGATTGATTCTCACATAAGATAGCTGATCAAGCTTTCCAGTTCTATATAATTGAGGTCTAAATCTGATATATATGCTAGCAAAACACCTTTTAGAATGATTTTGAGTAAAAAAAATATATTCTTGGAATGTGATATATGAGCTATGTGATGCTTTTGTTGGCATGTACTTGAGACGATTGGTTAGTTACAAAATAAGTCTTTTGATTATTGCGTTTGTCAGGTCAAAGAATGGATTCAATTTGGTAATATTTGAGCCATGGTATGTTCTTCTTGATGATTATTTATGGAGCGTAACTTTTTGACGTTAGTACATTATTTATTTTGTTATTAGGAAGAGTTGGCTTGTAATGCTGACAGCGGCCCAACTACCCTTAAAGCAACGAATCAGAACACATCTTTTTTTATTGCAAGAACACTTGCCATCTTCTCTTGGGGATTTGGTTTGCTTGTTATGTTGCATGAATTTAATATCATGCTTAATCACTGCATTAGGATGTCAAGCACTTTTATATTGTTTTTACATAAAATATGGTTTTGTAAAGGGTTTTAAGCATGAATCACTGCATTAGGAAGTCAAGCATGCCTATATTTTTTCAGAACATTATAATTTAATAGATATTAATCTAGTACATCTATGAACCTAGGTAAAATACGTTGAGGTCTTCAGAGAGTTTTATCAAACAAAAACTAAGCATAAGAAGCTTACATGGATTTATTCTTTGTGTACCTGTAACATCAACGACAAGTTTGATGCCAAAGTTATAGAGTTGATTGTGACAGCTTATCAAGTATTGTTCAAGCTCTTCATGTTGTTTTTGGCATCCCTGGACTGTATTGTTATTCATTGGACTATATTTGTTATCCAAATAATTTAGGGCATTTCGAATTTGTTCATCGAGTGGTAAAAAAAATTATATAAGTTGTTTAGGTCAAAGGTGTAAATGTCAAAATCCCCTATTTGGTGTATGGATGGTTTCAGATGATATTACAGTGGGCGGCAAATGTTTAGAATGACTACAAATGTTTAACATTTCAAATAATACTACTATGTGTAAAAGCTGGTGACTAAGGTGTTACTAGTACGGATTACCTCATGTATCATCTGAAACATCATGATACACCTTTGACTTCTGTCACCAACACCCAAGGTTTAGATATATTACTATTGGAGTAGGAGATACAATTCATATTTTCTTCTTTGGATAACAATTGAGTTTTGATTCATGTGAAAAATTATTATCTGCTACTTTTAGTTGGAGATGAAGGTGTTAAACATTTTGTAGAACTCTATGATACACATAGATAAAGTACCAGAAATTTGGCATTGTTCATTGACTAGTTAAACATTCTGCACAGGTTTTAGGATACTCAGTAAATAAAGATGCTAAGAAATTCATGGCACTCTCTCTCTCTCCCCACCCATACACACCAATGCATCTACTTTTGTATGCTGACATATACTAGAATTTAATCACAAAGACACTTGTGCTGACATCTATTATTGCATGTCTGGAGAGAAGATGGAAAAGGGATTGGAAATACAAAAGTCGCACAAATATATCCATTATTTCACATATTATTTGTGACAATACCTCTTTGAACTATTCTTCTCCAATAAATTTCAGTATTGCAGACCTCCATCCAGTACTCATGCCAAGTTCAATGATTGGGAAGAGTTCTAATTGGGCTACTTCCAGATGAGTGATCTTCTGAAAAGCCCTAGTTAACAATATTTGTAGTTATTTGAGTCTAGCTTCATTATCTTTCTTTATGCTCTTTTGTTAACAATATGTTGTCTCATTTAGGTTCACTGTCAATCCTCATGTTTGCAGGAAATGTGGTCTGTTAGGTTATTACAATCACAAGTTGAAGACCGTATTTTGTTCAATGTGTAAGAATGGGGCGAACATATGGACTATGAAACTGCCATATGCTTGCAAACTTCTATTTCAGGTAGCAAGGCAGTGCATAATTTTAACCTCTGTGCACTTATATTTTACCAAGCAAGTTTACATAATTTTTCTTAGGACTTCCATTTCCCAATATTACTCTTGGCTCTATATCCTTTTGTTCTTTACTACTATGTTTTGCAATCATTTAAGGGTTAATTAGTTGTACCCCCCTATGATTTGTACATATTTTGGTAAATGTTCCTGTTGTTTTAAAAACAAAGAACACCCCCTACTTTATAAAGTTAATTAGTTATACCCCCCTGGTGCATAGAAGAAATGAGTGAAAAATTAAGCAGCCAGGGGGGTGTTCTTTATTTTTGAAACAATAAGGATAGTTACCAAAATACGTACAAACCATAGGGGGGTACAACTAATTAACCCATCATTTAATTACCTATGTAAAACTTATGATTATCTTTTTTTGTGCCTTTAGGAACTGCAATCAATGAATGTTGTTCCACGTTTAAAACTAACTGAAGCATGATGGGCATGGGAGTTGACTTAATACAAGTTCCGGAGTCAAGATGGAGTTGGCATGGGTTTCAATTTTCTAAAGCTTTGAGGATTTTTCGCAATAGCGTTTGAAAAAGGCAAATGATTATATAAAAAAGGTTAGTTTAGCAATATTTCTTGATCCCTATCATACTCTACTTGTATCACCGATAAAATCAAAATCAAACTACAGTTAGAAGGTTGACTTTATATCTGTAAGGGTGTTGACTAAATTGGTTGTTTTAACTACAAGTTAATTAAGAATCCTCTATTGTTCGTCATTTGTGGAGTTTTACACGTATGTTGATGTAGAGAACATTTTATTGTTTGTCATTTATGGAGTTTTACACTTATATAGATGTAGAGAACATTTTTTTAGCCTTCTAAATGTTACTTTTGTAATCTGTATTGTGTTCAAGTTACTGTTATTTTGTTCCTTTTGCTCATCATTTGGTTTAACCTTAACTTTTGTATTGTCTGAACTGATTGTTTATGAGTCAAGTGAAAATTAGAATGTATTTGTATTTATATTATAATTATAGTCAATATATTTTTATTTTTAAATTGTATTTTTTTAAAATGGAAACATAATAAACAACTTTTCA
The DNA here is from genome assembly GCA_029216955.1 of Iris pallida. Lineage (NCBI taxonomy): Eukaryota > Viridiplantae > Streptophyta > Magnoliopsida > Asparagales > Iridaceae > Iris > Iris pallida. The sequence goes on from JANAVB010009400.1 coordinate 17,039,691, forward strand.
AAACTGTTGTAAGATAGCATTATAACAACTTTTCTAGACATTGTAAAATTTATTTACAGTACTTTTAAATCATTGTTGATGTTATTACTGCACCATACAAATATATATTACAACGTTTGACAAACATGATTGAATAAAATATACAACATTTGTTAAAAGTTGTATAAACTCTTTTATAATGTTTCTACACTGTTGTAGAAAATTTATGTACAATGTTTGTTGAACATGGTAGATATTGTTTTTACCACAGTTGTAGAAGGTTGTTGAAATTATATTTACAACACTTGTAATACGTTTTAAAAAGTATTTTTATAATATTTGCCAAATGTCGTAGAAAGATTTTTGTCAGATTTTATAAATTTCAACAATGATTGTAAATTATTGTGGGAAGAACTTTTTCAACGTTTTTACAACGTTTAAACAAACATTGTGGAAGACAACCCCCTTTTACAACCTTGGATATAACAACCTTCTATTAAACTTTGTAGAAGACCTTTTACAGCATTTTTGCAACGTTGTAAAAGTGGTATTTTCTTATAGTGTTACCACAAGTTTTTCTGTCCTATAACTCCTTAACAGAATGGTGTTGTGGAGCGGAAGAACCGTACTATAAGCGAGATGGATAGAGTTATACTGAATCAGCACAATCTTCCTAAATACTTTTGGACAGAAGCTGTAAGTACAACCTGTCATGTTTTAAATAGTGTGTTAATTCAACCTGTCTCAAAGAAAACACCTTATGAACTTTAGTTTGGAATAATTAAAAATATTTTATATTTTAAAGTTTTTGGATGTCGCTGTTTTATCCTGAACACTAAGGACAACTTGTGAAAGTTCGACTCTAAAGCAGATGAAGGAATATTTCTCGGATATGCTGCTAAGAGTAAGGTATGTAGATTTTTCAATAAATGATTTATGATTGTTGAAGAATCCATTAACGTTACTTTTGATGAGCTCAATAGTCACAGATCTAGTGACAGTGACGATGAAAATGTACAAGCCAGAACGGATAAAAGTCCCGTGGAAGATCTGACTCATAGATTTAAATCTTTGAAGTTCTTGCCAGATCATCCAGAGACGCTCATTATAGGTGATATATCAAAAGGTGTAAGTACACGCTCTTCATATAGAGATACTGAAATAGTATCTAATGTAGCTAATGTAGCATTCATTTCACAAGTAGAACCTAAGAATGTAGCAGATATTTTTAATGATGATTTTTGGATTGACAGCATGCAAGAGGAACTTAATCAATTTGAGAGAAACCAAGTTTGAGAAATCGTTCCTAAACCTATTGGTCAATCGGTAATTGGTACTAAATGGGTGTTCCGAAATAAATTAAGTAAAGATGGACAAGTTCTATGCAACAAAGCACGTCTAGTGGCACAATGTTATAATCAAGAAGAAGGTATTCATTATGACGAGACATATGCTCTTGTTACTAGACTAGAAGCTATCCACATGTTTTGTGCATATGCATTTTTTAATGATTTTAAATTATTTCAAATGGACGTGAAAAGTGCATTTTAAACGAATTTTTGAAAAGAGAAGTTTTTGTGAAACAACCCTCTGGTTTTGAAGATTTTCAAAAACCTGATCACGTCTTCAAACTTAAGAAAGCACTCTATGGACTCAACCAAGCACCTCGTGCTTGGTATGAATGCCTATGTGCCTTCTTACATGAAAATGGTTTTCCAAAAGGAAGAGTTGATGCTACTTTATTTATCAAGTCTTTAGATGATGATATTCTTCTTGTACAAATATATGTTGATGATATTATATTCAGATCTAGTAATGAAAAACTTTGTTAAGAGTTTGCTAAGTGTATACAGAGTAAATTTGAGATGAGTATAATGGGAGAGTTGAACTTCTTCTTAGGACTTCAGGTCAAACAACACTCGAAAGGAACATTCATCAATTAAGCTAAATATACAAATGACATACTGAAAAAGTACGACTTCGACAATGTAAAGCCGATCAGAACTCCAATGGCTACATCAACAAAGCTTGACACTGATGAAAGTAGTAAACCTGTCGACCAACATAAGTATCGAGGTACGATTTGTAGTTTATTGCATTTAACTGCTAGTCGCCCTGATATTAAGTTTAGTGTCCGCATTTGTGCACGATATCAGGCAAATCCTAAGGAATCCCACTTATGTGCCGTTAAGCGTATATTTCGATACCTTAAGGGAACTTCAACAGTCAGCTTATGGTATCCTAAAACCAAATCCTTTAATTTAATAGGTTACTTAGATGCATATTTTGTAGGATACAAAGTAGACCGTAAAATTACCAGCGGTACGTGTCATTTCCTAGAAAAAGCCTTAGTCTTATGGTTTAGCAAGAAACAAAATTCTGTAGCACTATCAACAACAGAGGCTGAGTATATCGCCGTAGGACGATATTGTGCTCAAATTTTGTGGATGCAGCAAACCTTAGAAGACTATAATCTGTAGTACACTAAGATTCCTATTTATTTTGACAACACTAGCACTATTAACCTGACTAAGAATCCTATATGTCATTCATGCACAAAGCACATAGAGATTCGTCATCACTTTTTACGTGATCACCAACAACACGGGAATATTTGCTTAGAATTTATTGACACAGATCATCAAGTAGCAGACATTTTCCTAAATCTACTACCTAAAGACCGCTTTAACAATCTACGTCGAGAGCTCGACATACTTTAATTTTTAGATTCATAATATAGTATGATTAGTAAATCAATTTATAACTTATAGCTTTGATCTTTATTAATGGACATTATTTTGGGTACAAGCCAAAAGGGTCCTTCTGTCATACATGCATAAATAGCCTGAAGCGACACGGTATACTAGTCTTCGGACTACCGCTACCTGGGATCCGGCCCCTACAGCTAACCCAAAGTAATAGAAATTATTAAATGAAGAAGTGTGCATGTTATACATTGAAGTTTATCAATTATACAACATTAATGACATTAGAAATACAAGCAGCCAAACTCGGACCGAACTCGAACCGAGTTTGGATGGTAACTGTACGGATTTTCAGAACAGAACAGCCGGCCCTAGTCCTTATAAACCCCACTATTTTCACTTCTATTCTCATCTTCCCATCATCTTCCCATCGAAAATCCTCTCTAAAACCCTAAGTGAAGGTTCTCCTCCTCCTTATCTTCAAGTATTGTAGAGTTTTGAAGTGATCCTCTTCATCTTCTTCATCTTTCCTACAAAGGTAATCATCTATCATGTCTCTCTTTGCTTTCTATGGCACCCAAAGACCAAAAGAGAAGGACTGATCACTCTCAAGTAGGATCATCTTTTTCTGACTATGTCCCAACTAATGTTTTCAGTCCATCTCGTCCTTCTGACAATGACGACTATGACTCTGGTCTATTCCCTGATAAAGAATTTTCCGATCTTTGGTTTACTTCATTCTTTGGTCGTAAAATCTGTACTAGAACATGTGTTAATCTTACAATTTTATCTGAATATGCTCATACTTTTAACCGACTTGGAATTTAGGACTTCTTTGAAATTTCTGATAATATTTACGATAATGCTATAAGGATGTTTTACTGCAATTTGCAAGTAAAAGATAATGGCAATTTCTATTCTTGTGTTGCTGGACAAGAACTTGAGTTCAGTGCCACTGATATCAGTAAATAGTTTCACGTTCCTGATATTTGTGAAGCTTTGGTGGATATTAACCACGTAGAGTTTCCAAAAGGTGCCATCCTTGACTCCTTTAAAGCATTGATGTGTCACCCTCGTCCTCTCCTACGTAGGGTGTATTCAAAACACTTGAATCAGAACTTCTATGAATTGCATCACTTAATCTTCTCCGCTTTACTTCCGAAAAGGGGATCTTCTGACGAGATCACCTTTATAGAATTATCTACGATGTATCATATTCACTTTGCCATACCTTTCTCTGTCCCTAAGACTTGCAGAAGTGCAGGACGTAACCTTGTTTACCCAATGCACCTGGCATCTATCTTCAGGAGATTTGAAATTGATCTTCAAATCTGTCATTTCTTTTCTCCTGCTACTGAGCTTAGTAGCGCTAGATTGTATCCCAACCCTCTTCCTCTACCCGGTGTCGAACCTGCTGCTCCAGTTCATGAGGCTCCTGTTCCAGCTTCTCCAGCCCTTGCTTCTGGCTTCGACCCAGGCTTTTATCAGCGCTTTGATGACTTTGTTGTCCTCTCAGCTCAACGCCATCAGAGTTACATTGACTCTGAGTTTTGCCACATCACACAGGCACATGTGTTACGGAACAGCATTACTGATATACACTGGATTCTATCTCATGATCCCACTTGTCACTACCATATTTCTAGCTTGAGGGTATTTTGGTCATTTTTAAAATTTTGGAATTATTTGGAATTATTGGTATTAATTATAATTTTAGAAATTTCAGTGATTTTTAGTATAATTGATTTGGTGCTATTATTAACTTTGACTCGGGGTGACTGTCCTAGAAGCTAACCTAGGTCATGACTACTTGGTTAGAGTGTGTAACCCTAGCTTGACCTAAGTTAGTGATATCAAACTCATTAGAAATTATTAGAAGAAAATAGGAGTTTATTAGGCTAGTTAATGGCTTGTGATTTCACAAGTCATGATTAATGACTTAAGTCCATAGAGGCCCAAAATCCAACACCATGTAACCCTAACCCTAGCCCAACACCCCATGGCCGGCCAACCCTATTCCCCACTCTATTTAATGCCTCCTCAAAGTTAGGACTTGCCTCCTTTAGAAAGTTCTCAAGTTTAAAGAAGAGGTAAATTCCCAACTTCATTAATTCCTAGAAAATCCTATTTAATTCCTTTTCCATCCAAACCAATTGCAATAGGTTCTAAATTTCTTCTACTTATGGTTTGTGCTGAGGAATTTCAGGGGAGAAGCAATTTGGAAGACTTTGGTAGCTTGAGGATCCACTTTCATTTGGGGCTTTTTGACCCATTGCAAACCCATAGGTAATTTCTAATCCACACCATAAAATGCTGTTATTATTGCATATTTAGGAAGCCCTAGGTCTACCCTAAATGTAGGTATAGCTATCCCTAGGATTCGTGTCCAATACGTGTCTGTATCGGACACGTATCAGTGGATACGTGTATATATTTGATGAAATGCCCCAAAGGGCATTTCGATTTGATTTCTAGAATGTTTTTGAATAGGAAATTAGGGTTTAGGCTCATTTATTATTTTCCAGTGTTCTGAGGTCGTATTGGTGTCGTGTCGTGTCGTAATGGACACGGAAACACGCGGGGTGCACCACACGCGCGCAGTGTTGCTTCCCCTGCTGTTCGGGGTCTCCTGTGCACAGCACACACCACATGGACACGTAATATTGGACACACGTGTTGGGGCAACCATTGAAACGAGGTTCCCCAAGTGACACGACCTATCGTGTCGTGTCGGACATGCAGTTGGTCGTGCACGGGGTGTACACTGTGGGTGCACAGTTTTGTCCTTTTTTTACTGTTAAATTCAGTTGTTAATGTTTAAATTCATGTTTTAATTTGCTAATTAAGATCCTATATATGTTTAATAATCTTTGTTAATCGAGTTTACATATTAGAATAGGTTTTGATTTAGAAATTGGATTTAATTTGGGTTAAATGTCAGTCGGCTGATACCATGTCCTGATACATTGTTTTTTTCAAATTTCTGAACTGTAAATTCTATTTCTATTGATGTTTTTTACAGATTAATTACTCCCACATGTTTGATAGTTCATGTTTGGCTAAACATTACGATACAAATAGGCTTTATGATTGAGAATGGGATATTAGGCTTGAGTTGGTCATATGTATCAACTGATACACTGATGTTCAGTTTCTTGAACATATAATCCACTTAAATCCCATTTAATCTTATGCTTTCAGTTGATAAATGATCCCACAGATTGGTTGTTCATGATTAGTTAGATTACTTATTAGAATTAGATTTCATGGTATGTAAATGGGGTTTTCGACATAGTGTTGGTTTTCGAATGTAAATAGCTAATACGTTGGTTGATTTGAGTTCAGCTCTATAGCTTGAACTATAATTGAAATGATTCCTAAAACCTGAGATTACTTTATTCCCTTTAACTGAAATTGAGTTATTGATATATGTACACTGTTTTGCAATAGGTTGATTCCAGATTTTATATTACACTAAGTTTGAATGAATGCTTTATTCATAGTTAACTGTCAATGCACTTTCCTGTCAATTGATTTCCTAACCTGAGATTTATGCTTCCTTACTGACTGAGATGTTCATTCCCTTTAATCTGAGAATTGATTCCCTTTTTCCAAATTCTGAAATTTAGTAATGTACACTGTTTTCCAGAGTTAATATCACTCACTGGTTCAGGAACACCACACGCACACAGGATCACCTAGTACACAGGTTACAATTTTTTCGTTCCTGTATACACTCTTTCCTTTGACACATGAGCATAATATGTTACACTGAATTTTCCTAATATACTTCACTGATTTCTTTGACACTGTTTATGTCTCACTCACACACACATATGTTATATCACACCCTCATGTCTCATACACACACTTGAACACATGCACCTTACATTTCCTATTTTCCTATGTATATGAGTATGTGAGATTCACATTTTAAGGTATCCTATATATATGTGTGATATATTATAGGTAACCTATATGCTAATGTGTGTGTAGTATTATATGTATTAGATATATATGTGTATGTGTGGTATACATATAGGTAGCCTATATGTTAATGTAACGCCCTAGTCCCAAAATACGTAGGACTAGGAACGTAGACATGCCAGCTGTACTCATACGAAGTATACTCCAATATAAGGAAACATCGTATGAATACATAAGCTGTAAATACAGTAGAACCATAACTAATCGCATCCACACAGAATAAATGAATAAAAGATCATATAATGAGAATGAATTTGTCTTGATATAATATGTTGGGCGGAGACAAATCTACTACCAACAAAATAAGGAAAAGTACATAGAAAATGAAATGATTGGCGAGCGAAGCGAAGACAATCCAAGCGCAATCATCCTCGAAGAAATGGAGATAGTCACGGCTAGAACTAGAGCACCTGCGAAAGACAATAGCACACACGTGGGAAAATAACCAGGTCCTTAGAGGGACGTAACAAGACACATAATATCATGCCATTTAAACTGAATAAATATTGCTCAAATAAATAAGTCAATTGAATTTACAACATGGTCCAATACACACCTATTGAACGAGCTTACCATCCCCCCAACCAAACAAGGACATGAGATGGTAAACTAATTCACGGTGACGTATCTTTCCATGCTATGAATCCAATATGGTATCCGGACCCCAACAAGGTTCAATACCTTCTCATCGAAGTAGTAAGTCACACCTACAACCAAATAAGGACAAGATGTGACGAACTATTCTGCGACAAGTTATTGTTCCAAGCCACGGTCAGATACAAGTAACCAAACCAAAAGTACTCGTACCTAACGGATAAAGGTAGCCTAACCGTTCTAAGTGAATGTAGTTAAGAACAATTCATGGTTGCATGACTACCCGGTCAATACCAATGCAGTACCTCAGTAGCGAGTCACAACACCATATACTATTCCTCAGTACCGAGCGAGTCTATAGCATATAGTCTACCTATCGTTCCTCAGTAGCGAGAGAGTCTATGATAGATAGGGTGGTAGTCAACTTCCAATCATGATCTTCCTGCCCAATGCCAACTCATAACTGCTAAGTTTTCTAGCGTGCAATTCTATTAGCAGTTATTTCCTAACGCACGGCTTATACGTACTGGTGGCCAGCCAATCACGCATGTCCGAGTCCTATATGTGACACACAACAACGTGGTATAAACGTGTCAAGGCCTATGAATGCAACACAAAAAGGGTGGTCCCTTAACTCTAAGTTTAATGTGTAAGAAAATAATACATAGCAAGAAACTGAACAGTAAATTCTAATAGGTTATGCCATGTATCACAGTTTATTTTACATAAAAAAATAATAAACATGCATAAAATATGAGCTAAAATAATTAAACAGCAAATGGCAAGGTGTCTTGCCTGGTAGTACGCCTGGTGTAGTGCAATAATCCAGGTGGCACGATCTGTGACTTTGGTACAACAACTATACATGGTGACCTCTGATGGTGGCACGGACAGTTTCATTGGGTTCAGAAGGGTCAAATTAGTTAGGGTGGACATAAGGTAGGCTTGAATTGGCAAGGGATTGTGAATAGGACTAATTGCAGAAGAGGGAGATAATCGAAGAAATTTGAATATAAATAATATATATGATTTTAGGAAATTATTTATAATACTTAATAACTAGTTCTCATAGGTCAAAATATTCATTGAAAAAAATACTTAAAGTCAAGAAAAAATCTTTTTTTTTTTTTTTTTTTTTTTTTTTGCAAAAGCTCTAAGTTGTAAAAATACGATTTTGAGATAGAAACTATATTATTTAAAATATTGAGAAATACTAGTAAAATTATTTTATAATTTTGAAACTAAATTTTATGGTTCAAAGTATTTTAGGTAAATATGTTGAAATCATTTTAGGTAAAAACAAATAAATATGGTACTATAAAATAATATGAAAATTTATTTATAATTATTTCAATATAATGAGAACAAAATAATAATATAGGTACTAGCAGTACCATTGAAAATAATAATGATAATTAATAGCAAACTATCCTTGTAGATAATATTAATGACAGTAAATAAAATTTGTATTTAACTTACATACTTGTTTATAAGCACTAATTAACAAATACAACTATTTATACAAATATATACAATAATAATAATAATTATTATTATTATTATTATTATAATAATAATAATAATAATAATAATAATAATAATAATAATAATGGTAATAATATTATTGATGATTTAATCAAATAAAAGGGAAACACCAAAGCAAAAGAAAAAAAATAATAAATAAAGAAATAAAATGCAGTAACCTAAGCTGGCAGCTGCTGTTCTCATTTGGGGAGAGAGAGGAAAATAACTAAATAAAAACGAAACAAAAAAAATCAAAAGCTGCTACTGCTCATCTCTTCTTACTGATGGAAAGAGAAGGCTAAAAAGGACAAAATGAAAGAGAAAAAAAATCAGCGGAGAGAGAGAGAAGGCGGCAGATGAGGGGTTTGGTCGGGAAAGAGAGGCGGCGGCCGGGCGTACGAGGCGGAGACTGCGCTCGCGCTGGACGAGAGAGAGGGGACGGCGGAGGCGGTCGGGAGAGGGATGAAGGAGCGGGTTGTTGGAGAGGGTTGTCTGCCGGTCGGCAGAGTGGAAGGCTGGCGATGGGCTGGGATGGCTGAGGAAGAAGGAGAGGGGAGGTCTTGGCCGCACGGGCCGCGCCGGCGGACGCGGTTTGGCACGACGGCCGCGGGCGGACGGAGCTCGGAAAGGGCGGAGGTGGCTGAGGCTGACGCAGGACGGAGGAAGGGTGGAGCCATGGCGGACGAGGCCGAGAGGAGCGGAGGACTCCAGCGGCGGAAGGAGGAGATGAGGGCGGAGTCGATCGGAAGGGTAGCGATCACGGGGGTTCGTCGCGGGTCAGGTCGACACGCGTCGGAGTAGAAACAGGGGCGGTCGGCGGAGATCCGGTGGGGGCGGATGCGGCTGTTCGCCGGCGAGGCGACCAGGTGAGTGAAGGGGTGCGTGTGTTTAATTTTAGGGTTTTATTCTTATATTTGCTTTTGGGTGACAGCCGACCGGTGATGGCCGTGGTGGCGAGGTTGGGTTGGGTGGTGTTGGTCGGGTGGTGTTGCTGACAAGGGAAGAAGGGTTTCGGTGGTTGCCGGCATCGAACGCCGGTGATGGTGGTGGTTGCAATGGTGGTGGCAGTGGCCGTGGCGGCGTCGGCGGGGGTCGCCGCGGCGGTGGGTGTGGTAATGGTGAGCGGGGCTTGGTGGTCGTGGGTTTGTTTGTGGTGGAGTCGAAGTCGGGTTGCGTCGGTGGCGTTGGCCGGGTGGCCGAAACAAGGTGAAGATGATGGCAGAGGTCGTTGGTGGCAGGAGACGGGTACGGCGAAGGAGAGGGCAGCGAACGAGACGGAATAGTTTGAATTTGGGTAGGTCGGGGGTGTCCGACACGGAATCAATGTATTTGTGTAAACATGGAATAAGAATATGGATGGTGGAACACAGACACGGTGCACGCACTTCATAGAGAATTATTTGTGGAGAAATTTTGTATGATAGAAATTTGGAGGAGTACCTTCCTTTTATAGGATGTGGAAATTCCCAATTAGATAAGAATTTGGAGTAGTTTAAACCTAAAAATAGATAATTCATAATTTAATTTAAATCAATTTAAATCCAAATCCAAATACAAATCTAATTTAAATCTAATTAAATTTTTAGCTCAAAATCAAATGGGATAAATCAAACATCAAATATTTAACTATTTACATAATTCCAAAAATCAAATCAAGATTTAAATGGCCACAATAACTTCCAAATTTATTTTTTAAAATACCAATAATAATAATTTCGAAAATAATAAATATTTTTAAATATATTTTTGAATAATAAAATATTAATATTAATAAATCTCGAAAATTACTTTTTTATTTAAAAGAGACTAATAAATAATTAAGAAATATATGTATGCACGAATAATGCATACATGATTATGCTTTTCCTGGTATACATTAAAATATTATTTATGATTAATAACTGCTAAAACAAAAAGTCTTTTATAGCAAAAATAATAATTATATAATATTTTGAAAGTGTATAATAAAATAGGAAAAAAATGTTTTTTCTAAAATATGTACGCTCGCACATATTCGCACTCGACGAGCAAGAAAATAAAATTTCGTGCGCGACGTATAATACGAAAAAAAATTAAATCAGTACTAAATAATAATAAAATTAGTAAAAATTTAGGGGTTTTACAGTTAATGTGTATTTCTATATTAGATTATATAAATATATCAATGAGTGTATTATATTATATATATATATATATATATATATATATATATATATATATATATATATATATATATTATTATGTATATGTGTGTTATGGCTGGGTTTAGGCATGATATTGCCTAATAGCCTAGACTATGGCTCTTAGCCTATGGGTGGCTTGAATGTCAGCATAGATTCTAGATTGGACTTGTATAGCCTTGTTAGACCTAGAATAACAAGTTAGACTAGTATAGACTTGTTGACTTAGGTTTGACTTGGTTGACCTAGTTTGACTTCTAGGGTTGACCAGAGTTGACCAAGAGTTGACTTTGGCCTAGATTGACCTAGAATCATGTAGAATGTATTGAATTGCATCTTGTTATCATTTTAGACTTGTTGTGACTTGTGCTGTTCTGATTAGGAGCCAAACACCTCTCCTCGGATAGTACATTTCATTCGGACACTCAGATACCAGGCGAGTACATTCTCTGATCATTTCATAACTTGTTAGAATTATATTCCTGCTTTAGATTACTTTACTTGATGCTGTCACGACATTATCACGGATTAGTACTATATGGATCTCTTCATGTGATGTTATCCCCTCGGGAGCATCGGGTACATTGTGTCATGTGCGTTTCACTTTCATCATGTACTCCTGTGCTTTCACCATACATGTACACTCTTGTGAATCATGTACTCTCATGTTTACGGAGCCCTCATGTATACTATCATGTGCACCCTTTCATGGGCCTTCTTGTGATATCATGTATAATAACATAACCTGCTTAGATCCTTGTGTATTGATTAGGGAAAACGGGGGAGTGCTAATAGTCATGTGAACAATTCCATAGTAGTGTAGATCATGTGAAACTCCTTAGTGTAGATCATGTACTAATCTGTCATGTTCACATGTGCTATCCTGTACTCTACATCACTAGCCACTATTAGTTCTCTATATACAGTAGCTATTTACATACAGTTCTCTTCTCACTACAAGAAAATAGGGCTTTGCCGACGTTTTTTTTCTCCGACGTTTATGGAAACGTCGGCTTAGGCATGATACACCAACGTTCTACATGAAACGTTGGAAAATAACAATGTTTTTTCTTAAATGTAGAGGATTATCGACGTTTATTTCTCGACGTTTGCGTTTAAGTCGTCTTAGGCAAGCAAATACCAACCTTTTATATTAAACGTTGCAAAATATTGACTTTTCAACGTTTTTCTCGACGTTTGTCTTAAACGTCAAAAATGTATGGACGTTTTACCGAAAATGTCGAATCTGTATTATTTGCCTTTCCCTCCATATTTTGTATATCCCTCTTAAAATCCTCTAATTTCTACACTCCATTCTACTGCTCTCTTTTAAAAAAAAACCCTAGCCCATGCCCCAAACCTACTTTTATTTAAATTCATCTCTCTTTCCCTTTCCCCTCTCCCTCTCTCTCCAGAGCTACCATTATTTTCTCTCTCCTCACACTATCTCCAAAAATTTTATAGGGAGAGAAAAAAAAGAAGAAAAAATCACATTTTTCTTGATGGATTCTTCTCCAATGATGTCGTTGCTGCTGCTCGTGGCGCCGACTTTGGCAACAACGTTCGTCGCCTACGACCACAAGGCCGTCATCATCGACGGGCATCGGTGGATCCTCATCTCCAGCTCCATCCACTATCCCCGTAGCTCGCAAAGGTACTCTAACCACAGTAAATGCAGTTTATTTACTCTTTTTCCTGTGAAAAGAATCAAACTTCCCCTCATTTTTTGCTAATTTTTCAATTTGGGCATCCGAGTCGAGATGTGGCCGAATCTCATCCGAAAATCGAAATACGGCGGCTTGGACGTTATTCAGACCTATGTCTTCTGGAATGTCCACGAGCCTTCTCAAGGACCGACGTAGAGGTTGTTTACTAATTACTTTTTCACTATATTAATAATTTAATTACTAATTTAATTACGCACGCTGACTGTTTGTTGTAATGTTTATGTAGATGTCGTCTCTAATTTTTTATGAACTAAAGATTGTTTTGGTGTTTTTATCAGTTAAAATTGTTTTGGTGTTCTTAACAATTGATATATTGGTAGTATCTTAAAGTTAAGATTTTAATTTGGCTTATGACTAAAAATACTGATGTTCCTTGGTGCTCGCAATTCACCAGGCTGATAGTATCTTAGAAATAAAATGTTGGTAGTATCTTAAAATTGTTGGAGTTCCTGTGCTTGCAATACCAAAACCATGACAATCCTGGCTCCAGAAGATGACATTATGACATTAGAACTTCTGAAAAGTTTATTCTTTGGTGGAAGCTTGAACGAATATCCAAATCAAGGGGCACGTTCTACATTTGCAGCAAAAGTGGCATCTTCTTTCACGAAAATTCTAATTTTCCTTTAGCATCTTCGTATTCAAATACAATCTTAAGTCTATTGCATTTACGAATAACAAGCCTTTGATATACAGAGTCTTATTTGATTCATGTTCATCATCTCTTCCATATCACAAGGTTTCATGCACGGAGGAAACTTTGGCTACAAAATGCTTTACTAACCATCTATCATAGTAATGAGGTTTGCTAGGTTAAATTGCTTTTATATTTCAAAAAGGATTACATGATTTATTGTTGAACTGAAGCCTTTATCTTATTCCTTTTCCTAGGCTCCCCATATCTCCACTTGCAACCCAACCCTACCAGTTATCTGCAATATGGTGGAACTTTGGGGCATGACATGAAACTGATAACTACAATTTTTTCCCCTCAGTTCTGCAATGCCAATTTTAGGAACTTATTGTGCTCCATATTTGTTGCTCTCTTGATGTATAATGTTTCTAGCTTATATATATAGCAGTTGACATTGTACCTTCTCCTTATACTTCCAATATATGATATAACATGTCCAACAAGCTTGTTAGACTGTTAATACTTGTGACACAAAACACATATCTACAGGTTCTTAGAAAGGCTGAAATGATCCGTAAAAATGTTTTAAGGAGTATATTGGCTGAAAGGATATCTTAATTTCAATTTGGAATCCATTTTGTGGTGAGCTAGTTTTTATGAACAAAGGTTATTTTTCTCTTAAAAATAAAACACTGACTTCCATGTTAACATTGACTACATGATGATGACCTGTTGTATTCTCATACACTACACCAAAATAGGCAATTAGTAACACTTTATTTTTTTAATTTGTAACGGTTAATAACGTTACAAGTTTGTGACGGTAATTACCGTGACAATAGTAAAATAAATGTTACAAAAATACTTTTTCTTTCACTATCTCATAAATTTTCATTTTTTCTCAGTTTCCTTCAACAAAATTTCCTTTCCCTCTTATCACCTCCCTAGGTCTTTCTAAAATCCTCTCTCACTCTCTAATCTTAAACAACACTCATAGATAGAGGACGAGAGAGAATATGGAGTTCGGCGTCGGATCTTGGAGCTATGGGTTTTAGAAGTCGTCGGGAGAGTTCTGAATCTGGTACGACTCGGCGTGAGTGGCGGTGGCGGTTCCTGGAAGAGCTGTGACGATTGACCCTGGGTGAAAGCTCTTTTCCCCCTCCGATCTGATATATATATTTTGATTTCTAATTGGAGTTTTTCTATTTTTTAGGGGAATTCGAAATACACATATTTTGTCCATTATTTTTTACCATTATTATTTTTTTCTTTTAATTTGGAACCGAAGATGGAAATGTTTTAGGTTCTTAAAGACACACAGACCTATGTTTAATGTCGACCACTAAATTTCAGGGCTTGACCTATTAGAAGGGTAATCCAGCTTCAAATGATTCACAATATAGTATTATATATTGCAATTGTCTTTTTTGAATTGGTTGATAGGCATATAATCTATGTTGTGTGGACATGAATACAATGCACCATAATACCAACTTTCTTATGTCGTAGTGTATGCTCGAGTGTCCATATTGTATCGAATAAATCCAAAATCTGATACGTTTCCACCACAAAGAGATATGTACATGGCATCAACTTTTGGAATGCCCCTGCCTAATCGCCTGTAATGGTTACTTTTTGATGAATGGTGAATTGAACTCGCATGAAACTTTGTCTAATTCAGTAAGCATAAAACTCACAATAATAGTGTAAATTTTTTTCATTGTTGTCCTACATCTGTGCTCCTGTTGGAGGGTACATCCACAAACTTACAAGTCTTCACCTTGTAAGGATGCGAATGTTTGCGCTTTTCTAATTGATAAACTTCGTATAAAGAAGCTATTTATTTCAGTATTAAGATATTTACAAGTAGCTTGACACATAACATGATTTATTCAAAGTTCTTAGAGCGGTGTAGGTATTTAACTAGTGCGAGATGGATTACATGTTATTTTTTTCCTTGTGTTGATTGGTCATATGCGAGCTATGAAGCACGAGATACACCGTCTAGGAAGGGTCACCATACCAGGTACTAGTACTCCTTGGGAACTTTTGGATACTTACCAAAAAAAGTACCTAAAATTATACTAGTCACAATCTCCATCATTGTATGTATGTAATAATTAGGACAACCATTTTGGGAAAGATCTGCTCCCGAAAATAATTGCTCAGTAGGAAAAAAACAACCAGATTATGTAACCTGCAATGATCATCTTAAGCAATGAAATCTGTGGGTTCAGTATCTGAGATAGATGGATGAAACTTTTGGTTGATAAATAACTATTGGGGTCAATGTAGTTATTTTCTTATACTGCAAATTCAGAATTTGAACTATTGAATTGCTAAATTGAATTCTTCACTTGAATTGAATTTTGTATGATATAAGTCATTGGTTTGTTGGATTCTATTTTAGGGTAATTGTATGCATACTTTTCTGTTAACTTGATGAGTTTTAAGCTAATATACTTTTTTGCAGGTTTGTCGACAATTGTTGATATAGTAAGCTTTCTTATCTATCATACATAAGCACTTGATTCTTGTATTTTGAATGAAGCTGTGGCTTATGGATACCATGTACTGCCAGTCTGCCATAAGAAAAACTCTTCACTCCTATATATTTAATGACCAGTTCCCAGAAGGGCTACCTGGTGTTTGCCTGCACTTAGGCATTGTTTAAGAAATGCAAATAAGGATCATGAGTAAGACATTTGCCAGCCTTCTATCTTATATTCCCATTTTATGTTATGACAATCATTGTTTATCTCATTCTGGTGCCTGATATAGTTTTGTTGTACCTTAAACAGCAAATGACACTTGTTAAAGCTCAGGCGGGGGTAAAGAACAGCATGAGAAGAATGAATAAGAGCATCATCCAGAATGGTTCCAACTATGTTCTGCATGTCATCCTCTTCGTACTCTTTTGCTTCTTTGTGGTGTACTTCTGATCCAAGTTCCCAAGAAGATGAAGGTACATGAATAATGCAAGATGCAATTCTAATTGGTTGGGTGTCTTAGAGAGTACCATGTCTCCTCACCTTCTGATTTGCTTGTTACTGGTTTTTGCAGGTTTTTAAAAAAATGTTTGAAGTTCAAAGGCACATATAAAGATGAATGTTGCTCTCTTATTCTGACTATAACCAACGTGTACCAGCAACTGCTACAATGGTTGCAGTTCAAAGTTAATGTATCTTCCAGTTTCTTGTTAGTCTGTTCATACCTAGATCTTCTATGTTGCACTATTGTTATTCAAAGACAATGGTAACAGTATAGAGCCTACTTTCCTATTACTCATTGTTATTAATTTGTTGCAACCACATCTGTGT
This sequence comes from Iris pallida, assembly GCA_029216955.1. NCBI lineage: Eukaryota > Viridiplantae > Streptophyta > Magnoliopsida > Asparagales > Iridaceae > Iris > Iris pallida. The sequence continues at coordinate 17,056,341 of JANAVB010009400.1, forward strand.
GTTTCAAAAAGCATGGTTGAGTAGTGTAAGCCTTAAATTTTTGTATGCCTGGTGAATCTGATGAAGATATAAATGCCTTATTTAAGCAATTTTGTCTACAGGCGTGTCTTATTGCTTATTGTATTCATATTTCTACATGTTCTTGTTTTGCTTGTCTTTTCTATATAAATCTATATGCTTCTTAGCAGGCTTGTTCAGTTTTTTCTCATCGTGACTTGTAGTCCTGAGTTTCACCTTTGTTTTACTATCTTTATGCATTATGACTATTTTTTAAAGTTTTATTTTTGACTTTGGTATATCTCACCTTCTTTTCTTTCCATCAAGGAAAAGTTTCGTTCTTTAGTACTCTAACTTTTACTTTTGCTTTATTATTTGTATATTCTAAAAGACTCCATCCCAAAGTTTTGGGGTCTGCTACATGAATCATTTTCTTTTATTTTGCTCAATCAAGGGTTATATCCTCTCTAACATTAGCAAATGCCATATCCTTTTTCTTCTTATAGGCTATGCAATTGTTGTATGCATTTAACTTGTAGGACTGTAACCATGGGATTGAGCATGTCTCTTCTACATGCATAGAGGAATTGGAGAATGTTCTTCTGTAGATTATGTCAGATCACTGATCATTTTGTTTTAATGCTCGCATGTTCAATGCAGAGTTAAGCTGGCATTGTTTGTATGATATCGTGAGCAGGAGCCATAACATTCTACTTGTGTGTGACTTTCTTCTGTTAAATTTATTTTGTGTACGTCAATTTATATTGTACCTGTGTTTCCTACATTTTGTTTTCTTCCTTTTCTATTTGAGGCATTTCAAAATATGAATATTCTTGTGGAACTAGTCGACTAGATTTGTTGCATCTTCTGTATCTTCCACTGATTTCAATTTTGAACTTATAGTTGCATACTATACATGTTTACTTTCCTTTATCATGCTTGATCTGTAGGTTTTTGTTCCTGGTGTCTTGGCTTACAGTGCTCATGGTAAGGAGGGAGATATGGTTGCAGTTTCAGTAGCTGTAGAACAACCTCCTGATGGCAAATGGGGTGTTGGCATAATACGAGGAATTGTTCTTCAAGGTTTGCATTCAGGCAAGAAAAAATGTTATATATTATCAGGAGTATTGGAAAATCAACACAAGTAGCTTGTCAATGTGAAGTTAACACTATTTACTTGATTAGTTTTTCTAATATAGTAGATTTTATAGAGGTTACTGTTTCATTTAGTTCAATAATTAATGGTTACAAATGTAGTATCCTTACCTGTTTTTAGTCCTGCTCTTATAAATATTGTTTGCTTTAATTCTAATTCTTCAGTTTTCTTGTTGGTTCAGGCTTCACTCTAGTAGTTCTATACTTGTATTTTTCCTTAGCCTTTAAAATGATTACCTCTATTTTAGCTAGGGTAACTATCTACGGGTTAAATATTCAATGACAATGTCAAATACATAAGGACCCTCTTCTTGACATATATAAATGCGTACATGGTTAAATATTATTAGGTTAAAAGCTGCTGTTAGGCAGAATTAAATAAATATTGACATTAAACCATGTACAACTACATATTATGATATCCCAAATGTGTTCCTAGCTAGTTAGTATGGATATGTCCTATAATATTTGGTACAAATTTTTTTATTCAAAGAACAGGACTATTGTAAATTATTGATATGCACTAATTTGTATTACTGTAACTTGTTTATATGTGTTCTTATATATGCAGTTGTTTGGTGGTACGCTTAAGAAAGCATAGAGGTACCATGTTTTTCAAATTACATTTTTAGAGGTACGCATTTTTTCTTGTTTTAGTCTTTACATGTACAGAACAAGGCCTTCTATTGAATTTACTTTCTTCGAAAAATGAGTTTCATCATGTAGCAGTTCGATACCTATTACTTCAAATTGTTCTATAAAAAATAGAGGCACTTATCGATACTATCAATATACACTTGTTTCAATTGCTCACTCCACACCTGTATGAATGACCACAATCTGCCTCACATGCTTACCGGATGCTCTGGAAAGATGTATGTTTTCTTTAGTGTACATGAATTGAGTGAGTTTCTATTTCTAAGCTTCTGTTGTTTGTTATTGTACAAGTAAAGCATTACCTTTAGGTTTAATGACCATTTCAGCTAGTCATGGCATACGAAAAGTTCATCCACACTACCGATCCAAGTCATGAACTGTTCGTGAAGGACTTCTACTCAAGAGTGCTCAACAGTGGTGATATCTATCGGGCCGACTATGAAGGACTTTATTGTATAAACTGCGAGGAGTACAAGGTTAGTTCTCACTCTTAGTCCTATCCCATATCAGTAAAAGTAGTTTGTTAGTTTCTCTTTCTTAAATGTTAAATTAACTAAATAAAATTATCTATTAGGCTTGGGAGTTTGCTTCAGTTTAGCTGTTTGGAGTTGTTTGACCTAGGCGGGTCCCCGAATGAAAATTTGCTAATATTCACATTTATATAACATGAATGCGTACACACTATGAGAGCCTCTTTGTCCAAACCAAGAGGTTATGAATTTTTTTACTTATCCATCAAAAGGAGAAACATCAGAGAAACAGTTAAGGTCTCTGGATTTTCTTCTTTGAACAATATTACACATGCATTTGGCCTTTTGGGATAATAATATGATGGATAAACATAAGATCAAAATTTAATAATATTCATCAATGAGTTTTATCTCCAGGTGATGGATTTTCTTGGTTGTGGGAATATGAGTTTGCTCCCTAGACACTGGCTACTGTCAATCCAGTGTCTATTGAAAGATTGAGGGTCAGTGTGACATGTGACGTTTTAAATTTTTTGTAATTTTCCTCTCTTTCTAAAATTTACTGAAATGCATTGGTGGAGTTATTGCAAGAATTTCCAATTCTTAACAAGTTAGATCATACAGCTTATGGACCTCTGAAATCTGCAATTCTCAGTAAGTTAGATCCTACAGTTCTGAAATATGTAATTCTCAGCAAGTTAGATCTTGCAGTTCTGAAATTTACATTTTGTACTTTCTTCTAATTTTTTTTGCTAATGTGAAGCATGTGCAATTTAACTGTCGTTGTTTCGCCCTCAGTTTATTCTTTAATTTGTGTTTACTTTCCAGGGATCTTTTTGATCAGTCTGATCAGATGCACCATGTTATCAGCGTGATACCCTAGGAGCAGGAAGCTATATGAAGGGTGAGTTATGTGTTTCTTTCATGTTCTCTGGCTTAAATCAATTTTTTTTTATCATTGATTGACTATTGTTGACACTTGTGCATCAATGCGTGGGATTGCTATGGAGCTTCCAGTGTCTCCAAATCTTGATGCCAATTCAATGATATCTAGTATTGCGGTGCCATATCTCTTGTGGAACATTATAAACTTTTTTTTTAGAAATTGCATAATTTGTTTTACACGTGTAAACTGTCATTCTATGTAGGATGGTGAGAAAAAAAATAGGAATATTTGGGTCGAGTACATTGCACCTGCTGGTTATACATACTATAAGGAGTGAGGCTGATATACTTACAAATTTGAAGACACGAAGGAGGGATGTACATCTAATTGGCTGATCCTGCGCGATGATGAGAAAAATGTTGTATTTTGACTTTTTTTTTGTTCGATTGTATAGTAAAATGTTATATTTTGATCAATAAAAGTTTATCGTGTAGATTTTATATTGTTGAATTTATAATATTAATTGGAGTATGATTTAATTAATCATTAAGAAGCCGATTGAATACCAGTGCCTGACAAATATATTCAATTTTTTTTAATGGCTTTACCTTTATCGACGTTTATGTTAAAACGTTGAGAAATTATTGGAAAAAGATTGGAAAAGCAAACCCCAACGTTTTTGCAAAAGATTGGGAAAGAAGTTTAGTTTCCGACGTTTTTATTAAAATGTTGGAAAATTATTACCCATCATTGTGCAATTTTCAACGTTTATTAAATGTCGTCTTTACCTATACCAACATTTATAAAAAATGTCGTAAATTCCCAACAGCAGCAATGACGACGTTTGTCGAAAACGTTGAAAAAACGTTGGGAATAAGTATGCCAACGTTTTTGACCTTTTGCCCAACGTTCATAAAACGTTGGAAAAAATTAATTTTCTTGTAGTGTCTTTTACATGATGTACTTCCTTTCAGTTTCCTGTATCTTACTCTACTGCATGTTTATATTTTCTAACCTGCTACGATCTGTTGAGATGTATTGTGCTCGCTCCTGTCCTGACTGGACCTGTTGAAAATATTACAGAGGACGAGGAGGAGGCCTGTGTGTATACCTTCTACGGGGCAGCCCTAGACGACACTTGTGAGCTGGACTCTCAGGAGGACCCAGCTCTAGCTGATGACTTTACCCCTACTGCCTAGACTAGTTTAGTTAGGCTTTATCTTACTTATGTTGTCTTGAGACTAGTTTAGTTAGGCTTTATTTCTGTCTTGAGATCTGGATTGTATATATTCTTTCATACTCTGTAGTTGAGACCTTGTATTTCTGGATGTTGCTGAGATGTTATCTTAGACTCTTCTGATCATCTGTATTTCTTTGAGTTCTATATCATGTCGTGGTTCATCTTTCTTAGTTGTGATTGAGTTTACTTTCTGCTATGTCACCTCCATTCGGGGAGTATAAACTGCTTAGCATTATATTGTTAGATGTTGTGACCTAGGACAGCGTTCTACCGCTGACACTGCGGCGTAGGCTGGACGTACCCACGTCTCGTGCCCTTACTCTACGGTGCGGGTCGTGACACCACTCATCCTGTTTCGATGATCCATCATCCCAAATTCATTGGTCCGAGGTTCGATGATGAGGCTACCTTTACTCATTTCGATCCTACTACAGCTTACTTTCCACCGAATGCTCCTGGAGGTGATGATACGCAGCTGTGATTTGGGACTTCAGTTGGTTTTTTTTGGTTTGACGATGCTAGATGATGACCGACGTAGCTTTTATTTCTTTTGTGTGATGATGTACTAGTCTAAACTCATGAGTTAGACTTTTTAGACTCTGTTTAATAGTCGTAAACTGTTGAGTTATGACTTATGCTGGTTATGTTAGTTGTATTTTAGTTTCATTCTGCTATCAGATTTCAGTTATTTCACTACTACTTCTAGTTTACTTTTTCATATGATTTATTATATATGAATATTCCTCTGTCTTTTTTTTGTCTTCTGGTTAATATTGTTGGCTTCACACATTACGGGGGAGCCATAATACTATTATATATCAAGCCATAATATTTGATCATGACAAAGTGGGAGAAAGAGCAATACCAAACCATTCATTTTTTAAGTTATTAGATATATTTTGGTACAGACGAAAGTTTGTCATTTATCAAAATGGGATAGATTGTTGGCCCATTTCCTAATGATCACACCCGATTTGACAAATCAACAAACGACTTAAGTCAATACACAAAAAAAAAAAAACTGCTGCTAACATTTCAGGTCAAGTGAAATCAATATCAAAGAGCATACTACAACATCCGCAAGCATGTAAATCATCATCCCGAAGCTTTTATGCACTGGAAACAGTCTGAGTCATTTTAAGTTTATTATGTATTTTATCCTTTATTGAGTCTAGAATACAAATTAAAAAATCGACTAAGTATTACTGGTTTAGGTTATTCATAGTCCACAAACAAAAATAAGCCTACCTATTTATCCCAAAAGTCCATAATTCCAAAAAACCCAAAACCTATGCAAATTTGCTTCATTTCTTACTGTTCTGACTAAGCAGAACTCTGACCGAGTTCGGCCCGAGTTCGGTCTAGGTTATTTGAAATTTGGTTCGCACTAAATCTGCATCCAACGTTCGTATGCGAAATCCTAGCATCTGAACTCTTCCCGAGTTCGTTTCTCAAAGACACCTATAAATAGAAGAGAAATTTCTTTTTCAAATCACTCATCATTTATTCTCTTTATCTATTCCTAAAGTATTTTTTCAGTATTCTAAAAAGCTTTCATACTCCACCGATATATCTCTTAGCCAAAGCCAGTAATATCGCTTCGATTTAGAGTTCTTTGGTTCTCAGAGTTGTAAAGAGGTCGTTCAATTTCAAAAATCATCTATGTTCTAGGAGCTGGTCGTGCGCTCGTCACCATGCACGGTGTTGTGAAGTCGGTCGTGCACTTGTCACTAAGCACGGTATTGTAAAAAGACTGCAAGCTCTCAATTAGCTTGTGAATAGTAGATTAACAGCAGGCAAGAGTACCTGCGACTGGATTAGTCCTCCAAGAGAGAAACCAGTATATATCGCGGTGTCCACTGAGTTTGATTCTCTGATCTTTTGCTATATTTATTTACTGTCTCTTTATTCACTTCCATAGTTATCTGCTTTTAATTTTTAATTGGTGATTATTTTCCACTGCACTTGCACTCACTCTATACACCCCCTTCTAGAGGTGCTCAACGTTCCTACAAATTGTTCGCCTAAGCCTATCTTCATTAGCAAAAGTTTGACAGGGGAAGACAGAGAATCTATGATACAACTTATTCAAGAGTACATCGATGTCTTCACCTGGAGCAACGAGGATATGCCAGGATTATACCCGCAGGTCATAATGTAAAAACTTAACATTCAAATAAATTTGTTTGCCAATGTTGTTCCTATCAACAAGGTAAACAATGGCTTTTTTGCCCTTATGTTATGGATGCAATTGAAATCGAGGTGAACAAGCTCGTCAACAACGACTTCATCCACGAGGAGCAGCACCCAGATTGGGTTGCCAATGTTGTTTCTATCACCAAGAAGAATGAAAAGATTTGAGTCTATATAGACTTTAGGGATCTCAACTCGACCTGTCCAAAAGATGAGTTTTCTTTCCAAATCATGGACGTAATGATCGATAATATATGTGGCTTCAAACGAATGTCTTTTATGGACGGGATTTTGCGCTACAACCAGATCAAAATGTTTCTTGACGATGAAAAGCGTACTTCATTCTGAACGCCAAAAGGAGTTTACTGTTACACAGTAATGCCTTTCGGTTTGAAGAACGCGGGGGCGACATATCAGCAGGCTATGAGTACTATTTTCCACGAATACCTCCGAAAAATGGTGGAATGTTATGTTGATGACATCATCGTTAAAAGTCGAAAGAAGGCCGACCATTTGGAAGACCTAAGGATAATGTTTGACTTAATTTGGGCACATCATTTAAAGATGAAACCAACCAAGTCTTTCATAGGAGTTTCCAGCGACAAGTTTCTGTCTTCATCGTTACAGCCAAGGGTATTCAAATTGACCCTGAAAAGACCAAGATCATCCTGGACATGGCTCCTCCAAAGAACCTACATGAGCTTCGGGGCCTACAAGGACGTTTGGCATACATCTGAAGATTTGTAGCAAATGTTTCTGGGCGATGCTAACCCTTAACCAAACTAATAAAGAAGGGAGTTTCTTATGTCTGGACTAAGGAATGTCAACAAGTGTTCAACAACATCAAGAGATATCTCACCAGCCCCCAGTCCTGGTAGCCCCGTTCGTAGGGAAGCCCTTTTACTATACGTCCAAACCATGGACCATTCTCTCCCTGCCTTGCTAACCTAGAAAAGTAATGAAAGCCACGAGCAAGCAATCTACTATCTTAGCAGGTCAATGATTAGTACCAAACGTTGGTATAATCCTATTAAGAAAGAGAGTCTTGCCCTAGTATTTGTTATCCAAAAGATATGCCACTATATAGCTGGACAAACAATTCATGTCATATCTAGGGTTAACCCCCTGAGAGTCCTCACAACCAAGCCAAGAGAATTAAACTCGCAGTTTGCCACATGGGCAATCCTGCTATCTCCCTATGACATGTTGTTCATCCCACAAAAGGTAGTTAAGGGCCAAGTATTAGCCGATTTTTTGGCAGCACATCATGTTCCGGAAACATCAAAACTCTATAATAGTATTCCAGATGAAGTCTTAGAGTCCAACACGGACACGGAAGATCCCGTTTGGCAAATTTTCTTTGACAACACTTTAAGAACATGGCACAAAGACGAGATCGTTGTGGGAGTAGGAGTGGTTATGGTCACTACTGAAGGCCTAGTTATTCATCGTGCATATTCTCTCACGGAATCATGTACCAACAATGTCGTCGAGTACAATTCCTATATCATCGGACTCCAGCTCGCTAAGTGGATGGGAGTCGACTACCTAGAGGCTTATAGTGAGTCAATGTTGATAATAAATCAGGTCAGAGGCTAGTACGAGGACCAGTATGAGGATGTAGTCCCTTACCATCAAGCTACAATCGACATCATCTCCACCTATACAGGATTCTTTATAGAACATGTACCTTGATTCAAAATCTGGAAGCCGATGCCCTTGCTGGCCTCGCCGCTTCTTTAGAAGCTCCTATCGGGACCCAGTACTCCGTCACTATGATGGGTCGAGAATTAGTATGCCCAAAGAATATCCTATGCACGTGTCCGGGCTACTCTGTACAGACAGATATTAATGTTGACATTAGAGATTGGTGATTCTTGTTTATAGACTACGCAGTCTATGGGATTCTACGCGAGGACTCGAAAAAAATCTACTTCTATTCAGAGATGCTCGCTCCGGTTTACTATGATGTAGCTACTAAAATGTTGTATCGTCATTCATATGACAGACTCATCCTTCGGTGTTTATTAATGCCGAAGAAAAAGTAGCACTCTAGGGGCGCACGATGGCACTTGCAGGCTCATCAATTCGGTCCTAAGCTACAAAACGATTACGACATATGGGCTACTATGGTCCACTAATGGCATATCTTGTTGATTACGCTAAGAGGTGTAGATTGTGTCAACTTTATGCTGACTTCATTCATCAACCATCCGAATTCCAATACCCCACCATGGCTGCTTGGCCATTCTAAGACGGGGATTGGATATCGTTGGACCGATTAGTCCTCCGTCCTCTAAAGTATATCGGTTTATCCTTACTATTATCGACTCGTTTTCTAAGTGGGCTGGAGCAATAACGCTGACGGTGGTGAAAACCAAGACATGATCAGCTTTATAAGCACTATGTTATCTACCACTTCGACGTTCCTCGAAGAATTATCTACAATGGCTCCCAGTTTGTGAGCCATGCCTTCCATTAATTTTGTGATAAAAATTGAATACAAAATATAGCATCGACAACCTATAACCCTGCAGCAAATGGGCTAGCAGAAGCATTTAACAAGATAATCGCAAACTACTCAAGAAGGTTGTAACATCTAATAAACACGACTGGAATGAAAAGCTAGGCGAAATGTCTATGGGCTTACCGTACAACCGTTCGGACACCCAATGGCAACACTCCATTCTCTCTTGTCTATGGAAAAGTGGTACTCCCTCTGGAGATCAAGATTCCATCTTTGCGGTGGCTATAACCAACCAGTTGACAGACAAAGACAACAAACGTCGTCAGCTACAAGAGTTGGAAGCGTTGGATGAAAAGTGTCGCTAGCTCAGCAACATATCGAGCTATATCAAGCCCGAATTTTTGAAGCCTTCACAAAAGGTCAAGGAAAGGACATTTCACGTTGGCAACCTCATGTTATCATTTTGAAGGCCAATGGTGATGACTCATAAGTCGGTCGGAAATTTGAACCCAAGTGGGAAGGTCCTTTGTCATAGAATCGGTGTACTCTAACGGTGCTTATCGACTTGCTAAACCTAATGGAGATCTACTAATGATGCCAATAAATGGAAAATTTCCAAGAAACACTATGTTTAGTTTTGAACATGTATTTCTCTAGCAAAATAACTCCTTAGAAGGCAGTCACGTTCATATTACCTCTGAATCTCTCTCTACAATTATATCTCACCATGTTAGTTTAAACATCTGAGCAAGATGTCATGTTTACCATGTTACTGTACCTCTGTGTAAACAATCTTACTAATAGCAACCACTACATTTCTATCAACCCTACATATTAACATCCATATTTACACTACCCCTGAGCTGTTTTTATGTACTTATAGGGTTTTGTCTTTCTATGTTCGCACAACCTCTGAAAAGGTCAAACCTGCCATCAAGTTAATGTTTACCATGTCCATATTGCCTCTGAGTAAACATTTCTACAAAAACATCTCCAATGGAGTTACTTCCATCCTATCATGTTAATACTACCTCTGAAAGGATTTCTAAAATCACAAAGTTTGCAAATAAACAGACAAGAAGCAGTAAAAAACTTTAATTTCTTTCATAATAATAGAAAAAAAAGTTGGCTACAGTAAAATAAAAAGCCTCTCTAAAAGGGGCACAAACTGACAAAAAAGGAGGCTACTGGCTAAGACGATCGGCATGAAGGTTATCGATTCGACCTCTTTGGAAGGCAATCCTTGGCCCGACAGATTCTTTCGCCCAACGCTCCGCTTCTTGAAGCCTCGATGCCTCTTCTTCAAACTAGGACATGCTCTCTTAAGTGTCCTCCAACTCTGCCTGCTGTGAGTTGACTTTTAATAGCTTGGGTCAAGGCCTCAAATTGTTGACGCAAGGACATCTGCCCATTCTACGCCTTCTCCAACTCACCTTTGCGGTCACCAATTTTTCTTCTAGAAGCCGAATCTGCTCGCGGTAGTCCTCACACTAATCACCAAGGATTCTTAAGGACATGTTTTGACTTCCTCACCAGTAGCCAACTCTGCCACTTTTGCCTCCATTTCAGCTGCCTCACATGCAAGGGCTTTCCGGACGAATTAGCATTGGAATATCCTGGGGGTCATCTTTCCCAACTCTTCATCTACCATGGGTGAGAGATCATGTTCAAGGCCTTGAAGCTCTAATAAATGAGCCTCCAACTCCAACATCAAAGCCTCCAGAGTGTCGGCTCTCGTCTTATATCCAGGATGGCCTCATATCACTGCAAGCTAGAGTACCACTGAAGATCGAGTTAGTATAAAATTTTGACCATGCTCTAAGATATTGGCGATACCTCGCCTCAAAGGAGTATAAACGGTCCCGATGATCAGCCCGGCATAATAAGTAGTGTCAGCTATGTCATTGGGTCATCAGAGGAATCACGATAAACGACCATGATAGAGGAGGAATGAAAGAAGGAGTAGTCATAGCCGCTATGGAGCCAGATGTTGTCGCATGGTAGAAGCAGTTATCACCATCCCAGAACAGAAGTCATCACCAGAATGGCTATACTAGCCCTTGATGCTACATGATCCAGCTCCGAAATCACTGCTTCAAAGGTCTCCACGGATAATTCCCTACAGGACATATCCTGGGATGGGAGCCTCAACGTAGGAGACTTCCCCATCTCAGGGTCTACCTCTGTCTCCATGCAGGTAGAGGCTGCTCCACTACCTCGATCTCCACGGCTTGCGGATCAATCATTTCTTCGGCTAACTCGTCAGCCTGGCCTTCAATGGCTTCCTTATCCGACTCTTAAGCAGCCATCTTGGCAGACTCATAAGTCTGACCCCCAGACAGCTTCCATGGTCGCCCCATCGACTATTTTATTTTCCGACCTTTCACCGATATTCTTCACCAATCTTACAGCCTGGTCTTCAACAGTATCCCCGGCTTCTTCATCAGTATGGGAGGAGGCTCTGTAAAGGTATTCTGGGCCACACTTCCAGTGTCTCCGGCCGTCGTTATCCGTCCATAGGCGGACTACTTGGCTTTGTCTTCGGTCACTGCAAGGTTAGCCTAGGCATCACGACGGGCTTAGTTGCTATCACCCCTACAGGGGCCTCTTTTTGACACTCCTCCAATAATTCGAGAAATCTCGATGCTCGTAGTCGAAAGTGGCGACTGGAGCAAGCGGAGGTACCTTTTCCACTCTAGTAGCATCGGTAACCGTAACCACTTCTGAGATAGTAGTCTTCTAGTCTCCGTAGTGGTGGGCACCTCAACCGTCAAGGGCCCCTCAGCTAGAGTAGTTCCTTTAACCCTCACTGATGGAGGGCCTTCAGGCGGTATGGTGGTCTCATCCCTAACCGTCGGACATGTTGCCTCCCGAGGAGGCATCCTGGCAGTAAGTGCCTCGGGGAGATTCCTGAGTATTCAAACTCACAATCGGTCAAGTCCTTCCTTGACCATTTTGAGTTCTTCTTCACGAACTGCACACAAAGCAGAAATAAGCAAAAATCCTGATGCATAAATTAAAAATATACCATATACCTGTGAAGAGGACTCAGTAGACGAAGTTTTCATCCGTTCTATAGTTGGCGAGGTTCGTCGCTCCGATGTATTTGTTTATGGGCAATCCGCTTGAACCTCTTGGAAGGTGGAGAACTCACCTCCGCAGGGGCTTGGCGCTTCAAAGGTGGGACTATGGCACCTCTTCTTCCTTCCCCGCCTGGGAGGCACTAGATTCCTCTTGTTCTATCCCCTGTGGTACGGAATCTCGGAGACGCTTAGGACGACCTTTGAAGCTGCCATCTTGGTCCCGATAATGAAGCTCCCCTCCTTATGTAGCCCATGAAAAGGTGTTCGTCGAGCAGTAAAACATCACAGCAGATAAATATGCGCATCGGGACAGGTCGCAGGTACTTCAAAGCTCGCCCCAGTGCACCCGGCATTGTAGTATGCCACGCACGCATACCGTCCAATAAACTTCCCTCATAACTCAAGAAGGTTCTTGGGTTATCCATCATCATCTAGCTGTAGCCGAATTGACGTACGAATCGACTCGGCAGATAAGGCTCCAGGAATACATGGTTCTGGTTTCTATTCACCAATTTGACAACCGGATATATTGAAGCCAATGGAAGGCCCCACGCGTAAAAAGCTCACCTTCTTACCTTCGTCCACCAGTTTATCTCCCCCGTGAAAACCTGAGCAGGTGGGCGGGATCTAAAGAAGTCGAACCCATCCAAGGGCCCTAGCCCATCTGTAAATAGGGACATCGAAGTGAGCCAACTTCATCCGGGGATAGCTACGAATAAAGGTATCCCCATCTATATGACCTTCTTTCGGACCGGGGTCCATTAAAACCAGGATGATGCAGTACCAACCAGGCCATCAAGTAGGGTAGGGGAGCTCCATTTGGGAAATTAACCGTCCTGCCTGTCGTGCTTGATTATTCTCTTCAAAAACTCTCGCAAGCCTTACAGAATGTTATAGACCATGGCAGGAAGAAGGGCCAGCTTATGTCCAAATAACAATTCATGGCCAGCATGTTGAGGATCCTACTCACTCGCCCTATGGACCCGGAGCCACTGGAAGTCATGTAAGTACGGAGCTATCATCAAGACAGGCAACACTTCCTTGGGGTCATGGCGTACAGATTTTGACAAAAATAATTGTGGACCACAGAGGGTGGGTTACCCCTTAGCATCCACCGTAGGGCTTGTCTCTCCCGTTTCTCCATCAAATCTTCCACCTTCGTAGTAGATACTCTATACGAGTGGTGATATGAAGTTGTCTCAGTCCGGCAGGATGTTCTGTGAAGATGTAATCCCTCCAGACAGGAACGTGAGATTGAGTCCTCTAGAAATTGTGACACATGCACACCTGGTGATGGCACAATAGTTCTTTGTACAAATATATCATCTCGGGCTATCGCACTTCCAGTCCTATGAATTCCTCTTATAAGG
>JANAVB010009400.1:17074858-17081552 GCA_029216955.1 Iris pallida
TGCACGCAGTCCGTGTCCAATTCGGGACATTGAAATCGTGTCAATTTCTATCCATCTTCACGAAAGTTGTTACAAATAATATTAGCAAGGGATTCATGAAACAGAATCAAAAATAACACTTTTCAGTTCTAAGTAGCATTTCGTCGAACACGTGTTCCATAGACCGACACGTGTCCGATACGGCTATCAAACGAACTCACAATCCTACCAAACTTCATGCACAGGTCTGGGGTACCTATATGGATGCTAAAATGCAAAAAATTCAGAAGGAACAATGGTAGAACCAGGTTTACCTGTTAGAGTGGGAATCTCAATGGAAGTGAACCTCGAGCGCTTTGATGACCGGTTTCTCCTAAGAAAACACCTCCAACTCCTTGCTACAGTGCTCCAGCATGTTCTTCTCCTCCCACGGTCACACAAAATTCGTTTGACGGAATGGGTGCCGGATGAGAAAACTAGGATTTTTGGAGAATTTGGAAAACTAGGGTTTGTAAAGTGGTGTCTTGGCCATGCATGTATGTTTATAGGGAGGGGGGCTGTGTTGGCCGGCCACTAGGGTTAGGTTAGGATCATGGTTTGCTCATGGGCCAAACACCCTCCCAAGTTAAGTTCAAGTAATGACAAAAGGCTTTAAAAAGGCTTATAAAATGACTTAAAATCATTAAATAATTCTAGAAAAATAGATAAAAATTCTAAATTAAATTTAATAAGCCAATAATAAAACTAATCACATTATTAGGCTTCTAGACAAGGTTGACTAAGGTTATACCATCGAGGTCCTTTCAAAGCACCAATCCAAATCACATAACAATCAATTTAATTAATAAAAGAAAAATCAATTTATCACATAATTAAAAATACTCTTATTTTAGAAAAGTGGTGGTTACAAATCTACCCTCCTTAAAATAATTTCATCCTCGAAATTAAAGTGGTCGTACTCCTTCTAGGTCAAACCCCAACAATCGTAGTCTTAAGAAAACTTATCTAAATCTACAGTTGGAAAGATATCATACAGGATTATGGCAGGTAATATCAGTCTGAGGTCTCATCATCTAGCCATTATAGTCTATTAGATGAAAGTAGTCATAAGGTATCAAAATAACAAACAATATGATAGGGTACAATAATCATCAAGACAGGGTCAAGAACTCATCTATACTGCTCTGGTAGCTGAAATTTCTCCTGGAGGTAGGCCTCGACTAGGGGCAGGTGTAGTAGGATAGTCTCATATCTTGTGTGCAGTTGACCCACAAAATAGCATAATCCTGGTCTCTTCCTACAATCCTTCCATACGTGCCCAGGCTTCTTACAGAAGGAACAGGTAGGCACTCGCTCAACTGGTCTCTGCTGGACAGGAACCTGAACTAGATAGGCTGGTCTAGGCTAGAAGACGGGGTACTTCTGAGGCACTGGTTATACTCCTTCTCGCTCTCTTAGGACTAGGCTCTCCTCTTAAATGCATAAAGTCACAACAGTTGGATACTGAGACTCTGCTCTCTCATAAGCTCAGCCTGAAGTCTCTGTACCTCCCACACATCCTGAAGAAGTCTATAAATCTGAGCCCCATCCAGAATAGCATGGGTACCACCCAGGAGGCAAAGGGTGGCCCTCAGTCTATGACTAACTGCAGCCCTCTCTGAAGGATAGGAGATAGAGGAAAACTCTCTGGTAAGTCTGCTAACACCTTCTGAGAAATGGAAAGGAAAAGTACAATCTCGGTCTCATCCGGAACTACAGCTGTGTACTGGGGACAGACTCTGGTCATGGGTGCCATACTGGAAAAAGATAAGGAAAACAATAAATCATCGGCTAAGGAAGTCTATCACCCTATATGAAAACTGGTAATTATCAAAAAAAAACAACTAGAATTAACTGTATAGGGTTACTATTCTAAAGATGATCAGACTCGAAGTTTAAAGCACGACTGTCAATAGCATTGAAATCCAATCACAATATATATAAAGAAAATTTAGTCTAGGCACGATCTAAGTTGATCAATCTCTGGGGTAAATCAAGATTTGGGCAAGGTAGGGAATAATGTCATCAAGTTTGAGCATGAGCATCCAAGGATGGAGAGATCCAGGTCACAATTAAATTTAATTCAATTGAGTACGACCCGAGATATTAGTATGATAAGAAAAGATGACCAAAGTCGATTGGTCGTGATCAATGGAGTTAGGATTCAATGCTATTGAAATTTTTTAAAGGATTCAAAGATATAGAATAAGTCAATTTCTCCTTTCGATATGGAAAACAAAAGAGAAGGTTCCATAGGGAAGTCAAGTTAATCATCTCTCTGTGATACCATCAAGCTTATTTAATCATCATTTGCCAATTATATCTTATATCATCAGTTCAAATATAAAAATCAACCTTTATATGACTACCACCAAGAATTTATACCCTTTCGTTATAAAAATTGGACCTTGTCATGATCATCATAGGCTCAATTCCTAAATTTCAAAACATTACTCATGAAGCATACCCTTTTATTTATTAGCACTCAATACTAACCACTTAATCATCTTTAAATCCAAATTCTTCCACCTTGTCTTAAATTAGATCCGAAACCTCTAAATCAAGTTTTATGAAATCTTTGAACTTGTTCAAATTACTCTCCTCGTGTTATTCAATCTGAAACTACTAGGCCTACAAAACTTATTCTCCATTATAAAATCAACCTTCATATTTCCTTCAACGTACACCCTCAAATATTATTCTCCTTAAATTTAAAATTTTCTCAAAAAAAATCTCTATATTTCTATAACTAAAAAATCCTTGTGTTCTTCGGTTCTTAACCATTTTCTTGCAATACTTATTCAATTTCGTATTGCCATCAAATACAGTTAAAATCTATTCTCCATTACTAAATCTCTAAATTTAACATCATAGCCTTAAGTAAAATGTCTCAAGAATCAATAACCAAAATTTATCCAAATTCTCAAAACTAAGTTGACCTCGAATATACTCATCAGTTAGGAAATACATCTATGAATTATTTATATCCAAAATATTTCTATGTGTGATCGTTCCTAAATTGATAATATAAATCACTTGATTTATTCTCACTTTTACCACATCTCTATCTCAAAGACCAACATTTAGGTTCCTACCAAGATTACCATATGTTAACAAATTATGTCCTTTCCGAGCTAGATGATTTACGTTACTTCCTCGACCTTTCCAAGGTAAAAAGGTGTGGATATTCAAAGGTTTCAAAGTATAGATGACAGAATTAGATACGAGATAAGTGTTGATGTAATTGGGATAGAATTAACTAAGATAAGAAAAAATGGTAATACAAGAAATAATGGCAAGAAAGAATTAATGATAAAATTTGTTCTTGCTCATCTGTTCAAAAGGAATCAACCAATTTTAAGATATAATCTGATAACCATACACGTCTTCCTGAAATCATGTTGCTAGAATTTTGCCATGCTAGCAAGCATAGCTGCAATAAATAATAGAGTCCGTAACTAAGGTATACACCCTATAATCATGTTATTTAGAATTCTTACCATGCCAACCGGTATGGCTGCAAGAAAGTCTAGATTCCATAACTAGGATAGTTTATCTAATTAGGCTCTATGTCATTGTCATGCTAGCCAATATGACTGCGATAAATTCTAAACTCCATAAATAAGGCAGACATTTACTTTTCTTACTGTCCTTATCAAGTATGTTATCAGGTTAGACCCTAAATTCCAAAATAAACAAGATAAATATATATATATATATATATATATATATATATATATATATATATATATATATATAAATACAAACTCAAAGTTAACAACTAATTATCAAGATTCAAATTCAATAATGAATCCACCAAATCAAATTCAATAACAAGGAGTAATGGATGAATCAAATGAGTAATGGGTGAATCAATTCAAGGGAAAGATTTCAAATCGAAGTTAAAATAATATTCTCAAGGGTCGTCCCAGGAATCTTTCAAAGAATCCTAACAGTGATTGAATATCCCTCATTCTAACACTTTACTTCCTATACTCTATAGCAGGCTTGTAATAATACAACTAAGTCGTTGTACTACCACGACATCGCACTAATACGAATCTGGACCTACAAGGGCTACCACTAAAAATGTGTGACGACCCGCACCAAGTGTAAGGGCACAAGAAGTGGGTACGTCCAGCCTACGCCGCAGTGTCGACGGTATAACGTTGTTCTAGGTCACAATCACAACTATCACAAAATGATATACTCTCCAAATGGAGGATAATCACAAGAGGATACAACTCAATCACAAAACTAGAGGAAGATAATCAGCACGATAATATAGATATGAAATCAACAAGAGAAATACAACAAATGAAGAGTCTCGGGTTATCAACACCGTAAAAATATCTCAATACAATCTCAAATGTCTCATAAAGCTAGATAATAAGATAAGTCTAGAGAAGCTAATGGCAAGTCTCAGTGACTACTGGATCCTCCTGGGTCCAGGTCACCTGTGTCAACTAGGCCTGCTCCATAGTAAGTATCGCAGCAATCCTTATCATCTGTAATATTTTTAACAGGTCCAGTCAGGACAGGAACGAATAATATCTCTCACAGATCATAACATAAAAGAAAATATGAAATAAGCTATAGAATAATATACATGAACTGCTGTAAAGAAATAGTAGAGAGACTGTAAAAAAAAGAACATGATATAGTGAAAATTATGTACATGATATAGATAAGAAAACTGAACTAACTACGTGATTTAGATCACATGTATGGTTATGTAAACATAATTATGTTATACATGACTTAAATCTAGTTTGGAGTTGTACATAAAAATGGTGTAGATCCATAACCAAATAAATACTCTCTCTGTCCCAATCAGTACACAAGGATCTGTCCAGGTTATGTTATTGCATATGAAAGTAGTGTGTGACATGGATAGCTAGCCCACATGAACACGGGTTATACATGAAGGCTCACATGATCATGAGTGTACGTGAATGTCACTTGAATATACATGAATAAATACGAATACAATGAGTAGATGATGCACATGATAAAGTACATGAGCACAATACACACGATGTATCCGAGGGGATAACATCGCATAAAGAGATCCATATAGTACTAATCTGTGATAACATCGTGACAGCAACAAGTAAACTAGTCTATAAAAGTAATATATCCAAGCAAGAATATAAAACTGTCAGAGAATGTACTCGCCTGACAATCCAAGCTGCTGATGAGGAAGTGTAACGAATTGGAGTGATATAATCCTATTTAAAATAACCATTAGTCACAACAAGGTCTAAAATATAAGGAATGCCTACAATACAATTCTACATGATTCTAGGTCCTTCTAGGTCAAGTTAACCTTTGGTCAACTCTGGTCAAACCTGGTCAACTATAAGTCAACTAATCCGTTTACTAATTTTTAGGTCAAGCACACGTTTTCAAGTCATTCTAAGTTTGTTTGAGTCGATTTGGATCAAGTTTAACCCAAAGTTGACTTTTGTCAACTTGGTCAACTTGTCGGTAGACTCGGCCATTCTAGGCTCCTTGGGTCAATCCTAATCTGACTCAACACTCCCTAGGTTACATTCACAAGCAAAACAATTATATATAATATATATATATTTATATATATATATATCTATAATATATAGAGAGAGAGAAAACCTAAATATTCATAAAGACCGAAAGGCCGAACTATTACAAGTATACTATGAGGCACAAAATGCCGAAGCCTATACACGTATACTGACAAAGGAGAGGAAATAGGGAGGGGAAGAATCAACTCGGGTTATCCGAGGAGAGGAGAGCGTTCCAGAAAACTGTCTGGCCATGATTGCAGAGGGTTCTCTATTTGAGGCACTAACGAATGGTCTCCGAATTAGTTGGTCCATTTGTACTGGGGTCCTTCATATCTTGCCTTGTTTGATTCTTCTATAGGACCAATTGGCAGCGCAGCAGCGATCTAGTGTTGAGTCACCGATGCCCTGGTGGCCATGAGATGTTGAAAGTGTTCACCTCGTGAGGCAGACGACAATGCTGGAAGAGAGATCTCAGACCTTGATCGGTAGATCCCCTTGATGAGGATGTGGTTTGATGGTTTCGGACTGCCGATCCGCACAACAGTTGCATGCGGAGGCAAGGCTGAATCCGATAGTGTTGAGAGTGTCATCTGTAGGGAGTATGTACGAAGGGCTATCCAGATGAGGAAAGACATTTCTTGGGGATGCAAGACTGCCAGAAGAATACGATAGAGGAGGGGATGGGGCAACATTGCCAATGATCATCTTCTAGCCGATTTAATCGAGAAGGTGCCGTTAATATCGGGCGACCACTCAAGTCTATCAGCTTCGACTCCGATCCTAACTCTGCTACGGTGAATTAGATCGGCGCCTCGGGTCCAACCCAAGCCGAACTAAGGTCCAGTTCTATGTGTTGTTGGGAAGGTCCCATAAGTCCTTGATTGTACTGTTCCTGGGGGCGGCAGAGAAAAGTTGGGCAGCAAGATATCTCCGATCCAACATTCCAGAAATGGTGAAGCTTCGTCGGGGCCCACCTTAAGGCGGATCGTGGTTTTACTAGGGATCGCCCGATGAGGATGCGACGCCAGATGCTGATGATGCTGTTCGCGATAACCGTCGACGGATGGATGTGTTTGTAGTATATATATATTATATATATATATATAATCACAAACACACACACACAC
>JANAVB010009400.1:17086565-17194065 GCA_029216955.1 Iris pallida
ATACGACTATCAAACGAACTCACAATTGTAGCAAACTTCATGCAGAGGTCTGGGGTACCTATATGGATACTAAAATGTAGAAATTTCAGAAGGAACAATGGTAGAACAGGATTTACCTATTGAGAGTGGGAATCTCAGTGAAAGTGAATCCTTGAGCGCTTCGACGACCTGTTTCTCCCGAGCAAACGCCTCCAACTCCTTGCTAGCAGTGTTCCAGGAAGTTATCCTCCTCCCCACGGTCGCAACAAAATTTGTTTGATGCAAATCGGGTGCCGGATGAGAAAATTAGGTTTTTTGGAGAATTTGGAAAGCTAGGGTTTGTAAAGTTCTGTCTTGGCCATACATGTATGTTTATAGTGAGGGGGAGGGCTGTGTTGGCGGGCCACTAGGGTTAGGGTTAGGACCATGGTTTGTTCATGGGCCAAACACCCTCTCAAGTTAAGTTAAAATCCCAATGACAAAAGGCATAAAAAAGGCTTATAAAAATGACTTAAAATCATTAAATAATTCTAGAAAAATAGATAAAAATTCTAAATTAAATTTAATAAGCCAATAATAAAACTAATCACATTATTTGGCTTCTAGACAAGGTTGACTAAGTTTATACCATCTAGGTCCTATCAAAGCACCAATCCAAATCATACAACAAACAATTTAATTAATAAAAAATCAATTTATCACGTAACTACCAAAATATCATTATTTTAGAAAAGTGGTGGTTATATGTCACCACCAGCGTCACCCTCAACTGTCAGCTTGCTTTATTCATTATACGTCAAAGGTAAGTGTAATGCTAGAGGTCTATCATAGCCAATCGTTGTTGAGGTTTGTAGGACCGTTGAGCACCTCTAGAGAGGGTGAATAGAGTGTGTATACGTTTAGCAAAAATAATCACCTCTTAAAAATTTAGCAGTAAGTAACTATGGCAGATATTAAGAGATTATAAATTGTTTGACATTGATTATAAAAGAACAGAACAATTTTATGGGAGGACTGGACTTTTACTTCACAATACAAACTCGTTCATACAAAGAAAGCCTAGGAATGAAAACCTAGGTACAGCAATCTATGTACAATTGTTTAGTTTTGATTCTGGGGGGGTGACGATAGAGGCTCGGGAAAGCGACGACAGCTCTGCCTTACTCCTTGGACGATCGGACGTAGCCTCGGCTCTGATGAAGAAATGCTCTCGGAGCGTATGGAAAGACGCTTCTGTGCGTGTCTTTATCTCTCTGTTGCATATTTTATGCACAAGCCTTTAATGCGTCCCTCGTCTTCATCGAGCTGTTCAATTTGTATGGGCCGCATGTACGTCCTCTGTCCGAGCCGTATGAGGATATACCCCATGTCCGAGCCGCATGGGAGTTGTCTAGTGGCCGCATAGACACTTCATAAATTGAACCGCATAATAACCCGTCGCACAGAGTCGCATAAGTTTCTCTGAATCGAACCGCATGAAGCCCCTCAATTAGGACCGTATAAGTTCGTTTGACTGGGCCACATAAGGCTCTGACCATCTAACTTTGTTTCTTTTTATTTTCTGATTCTTGCAATATCCCTGCCGAAGGCTGAGATCATTATGAAGGAAGAGCTGCTGCCTCCTCTCAAACAAGAGTCGTCGTTTGTTAAGGAGGAGGTAATACCAACAACGGAGGAACAGAAAGGAGAGCTGGCGCCTATTGCTGTAAAAGAGGAGCCCCAGTCTGACGACGGTAGTACTGGGAGTTCTGATCTTCCTACTCCGGACGAGGATTTTGCTCAAGTAGATCTTTCATATGCAAAATGGTTGAGGGATTGGTATATGTGCCCCCGCAACTAGGATTCGTGGGCTCTCATAAATGTCCGTCTTTTGTCTTGATATTTCTGTCTGTCTTTAGCTGCAGTTTGTGTTTTACTTCTTTTGGACATCAATGTAATCTTCTTCCTTTTTGTCTGAATGAAATGATAGAGAACTTTTCTGGCTTGCTCATGAGATGTAGTCATGTGAATGTAACCGATTTTGAATGACCGGAATACATTCGCTCTATTCTTTGCTTGTAGTAGTTGCCCCAATGGGAGACTTTTTTGTGGACCTATTATCCTTGGCGTACCCTGGTTCTGGATACGGATAATAAGTTGGGAGAAAACCAACATACTTATTCAGAGGTAATGAGGACATGGTAAATATGAGGGTTTCTTCGATGGAGCCTTCCCACTCAGAGGTAATGAGGACATGGCAGGAGTGGACTTAGCGGAGGATATTTATGGTCAACTGTGGATATTTGTGGGCCTATTATCCTTGGCGTACTCCGGTTTTTGGTACGGATAATAAGTCGAATGGGAACCAACATAGTTACTCAGAGGTAATGAGGACGTGGCAAGTATGGGGATTTTACCGCGGGATCTTCCTACTCAGAGGTAATGAGGACTTGGCAGGAGTGGACTCAGCGGGGGATATTTGTGGTCAACTGTAGACATTTGTGGGCCTATTATCCTTGGCGTACTCCGGTTTTGGGTACGGATAATAAGTCGAAAGGGAACCAACATACTTACTCAGAGGTAATGAGGACATGGCAAGCATGAGGGTTTCTTCGATGGAGCCTTCCTACTCAGAGGTAATGAGGACCTGGCATGAGTGGGCTCCTTGAAGGGGTACATAGAACGACTCAGAGGTAATGAGGACATGAAAGTTCTATGTAAGGGGGTAATTTCTTTTTGGCGGAAGTGAAACAACTCAGGGGTAACATCGACGTGGTTATTTTAGGAAATTTGTGGATCTGTTACCCTTTTTAGTGTACTGAAAGTGTGGGTAGTGGATCATGAGGAGGGAGCTCTTTTAGGAAAAAAGGTTCAGAGGTATGATCATACATGACTTACTACCTAAAAGATGCGATATAGATTTATCTGGAGTGACCGGAGTGTAAGATCAGCGGTACCTGCGGGTACATAACTCAACAATCTGGGGAATATGGAGTCAGAATGTAAGTTCAGCGGTACCAGCGGGTACATAACTCAACAATCTGAGATTTGGAGGATATTTTTTCAGACATAATACTTCTTCAGGAACTTGCCGTTGATGGGCAACATGAGCAAGTCTCCATTTTGTTTTGCGAGGCGGTAAGCACCGTTGGAGAAGACAGCCTCAATGACAAATGGACCTTCCCACTTTGGCTGGAATTTGCCGACAGTTTTGTGAGTCATAACCATCGGCCTCCGAACTGCCAGAACGAGATTGCCCACTTGGAATATTCTGATCTTAACCTTCTTGTTGAAGGCTCCCGAGATGCGTGCTTGGTATAGCTCGATTTGTTGTTGAGCTAGTAGGTGCTTTTCATCCAAGGCCTCCAACTCCTGTAGCCGACGACGGTAATTATCGTCCGTCGTCAATCGATAGGTAAGGGCGACGCGGAGCGAGGGAATTTGTGTCTCTACTGGGAGAACTGCCTCACTCCCGTATACCAGGGAGAATGGTGTCTTCCCGATGGCCGTTCGGACTATAGTACGGTATACCCATAAGCACTCACCAAGCTTCTCATTCCAGTCGTGTTTGTTGGAAGACACGAACTTCTTGAGCAACTTGATGATGGTTTTGTTGAATGCTTCTGCCAACCCATTTGCTGTTGGATTTTATGGCGTTGAAGAAACATTCTAGATTCGGTATTTGTCGCAGAAACGATAAAAGGCGTGGCTCGCAAACTGCGGACCATTGTCGTGGATGATCCTTCGGGACAGTCCAAAGCGGTAGATTACGTGATGCTTGAGGCAGCTGATCACGTTTGATATCTTCACTTCTGTAAGCGGAACAACTTTCGTCCATTGGGAGAAGTAATCTGTGATTGCGAGTATGAAGCGGTGTCCTCGGAACGAAGGTGGAGTGATTGGACCGATGATGTCTATTCCCTATGCTTCGGATGGCCAGGATACCACTGTCGGATGTAGAAACTTGGATGGTTGGTGAATGAAATCTACATGGACTTGACAGGCTTTATATTTTTGTACATAGTCTATTGCATCCGCAACCATCGTGGGCCAGTAGTAGCCCATTCGGCGAAGGCGATCTTGTAGTTTCGGACCAGGCCGATGGGCCTCGCAGACACCATCATGAGCTTCGTGTACGACTTCTTTGGCTTCTGTATTTGATAGACACCGAAGCAGTAATCCATCGTAGGATCATCGATACAACATCTTCGTCTCTGTATCATAGAAGAATCTGAGGGAACACCTTCTGATAGAGGTGGCCTCCTTTAGGTTTTTGGACAAGATGCCATAGACTACAAAGTCTATGAATGGCTGTCTCCAATCTGGTATTTCGTCAACCGTCTGAGCAGAATGACTCGCCACAAATTGAACGTTATTCTTGGGACAGACCAGTTCGTGGCCTATCACATCCACCGAGTGATGAGCATAGTTCAGAACTGCTAGGGAAGCGGCAAGGCCAGCTAAGGCATCAGCTTCGATATTTTGGAGTCCGGGAACGTGTTATATGAAGAACCCTTCGAACGACGAAATGATGCTGATCGCCGTTTGGTGATAGGGGAACATGTCTTCATG
Source organism: Iris pallida (assembly GCA_029216955.1). Classification (NCBI taxonomy): domain Eukaryota; kingdom Viridiplantae; phylum Streptophyta; class Magnoliopsida; order Asparagales; family Iridaceae; genus Iris; species Iris pallida. The sequence goes on from JANAVB010009400.1 coordinate 17,091,096, forward strand.
GCGGACTTCATATGAACCCCGGATCTGATTGACGATTAACTGCGAGTCGCCGTATGCTTCAAGGTATTCTACCCACAGTTCCTTCGCAAGTCGGAGGCTAATGACCAAAGCATTGTACTCGGCCACATTGTTTCAACAGGGCTCCATGAGGGAATAGGCCCGATTGATCACCAACCCGGAGGGAGAAATCAGCACCACTCCGACTCCAACGACGATGTTGCCCTTGGACCCAGTTCTGGAAGCGCCGTCGAAGAACATTTGCCATATGGGATCATGAGAGGCCACATTTAAATCGGCAACCTAATCTGGAATCTCTTCGTATATTCGGGTTGACTCCGAACCTGGATGGGCTGCTAAAAAGTCTGCCAGAGCTTGACCTTTAGTAGCCTTTTGTGGGACGAAGATCATGTGGTAGGGAGATAACAATATCGCCCATGTAGCGAGGCGAGAGCTGAGTGCCCCTGGCTTGGTCATGAGGACCCTGAGGGGGTTGACTCGTGAGATCACATGTATGGTCTGTCCCGTGACATAGTATCGTATCTTCTGAATGGCGAATACCAGGACAAGGTATTCCTTCTCCACGACAGTATATCGGTGTTCCAGCCCCATCATCATTCGGTTGAGGTAATATATAGCCCGCTCATGGCCTGCATCGTTGTATTGTGCTAGCAGAGCGCCGAGAGAATGCTCCATCGCTCGTACATAGAGCAGGAATGGTTTTCCAGCAACCGGGACCACTAGAACTGAAGGTTTGACAGATATTCTTTGATGCTGTCGAAGGTACGTTAGCATTCTTCATCCTATACGAATGAGATGCCCTTCTTCATGAGGTGGGTGAATGGTTGACATCGTCCGGAGAGGTTAGAGATAAACCTCCTGATGTAGGCCAGCCTCCCTTGAAGGCCTCGGAGTTCACGGAGATTTCTTGGGGGACCCATCTCCATGATTGCCTTCATCTTCTCAGGGTCTATGTGGATACCCTGGGAAGTAATGATGAAACCCAAGAACTTTCCGCTGGATACGCCCAAGAAGGATTTCGTAGGATTCATTTTCAATTTGTGCGCTCGCATCAGGTCGAATACTGTCCTCAGATCATGCAGATGATCTTCCTTAGAGCGGCTTTTGACGGCGATGTCGTCGACGTAGCATTCCAATGTCTTGCGCAGGTTGTCTCTAAAGATGATGCTCATAGCTCTTTGATAGGTGGCGCCAGCGTTCTTTAAACCAAAAGGCATGACTGTGTAGCAGTATGTGCCAATCGGTGTTCGGAATGATGTGTGCTTCTCGTCGTCGGAAGATATTTTGATTTGGTTGTATCCCGAGAAACCATCCATGAATGACATGCGCTCGAAGCCGCATATATTGTCAATCATGATGTCCGTGATAGGGAGGGGGAACTCATCCTTAGGACATGCCTCATTCAGATTGTGAAAGTCGATGCAGATTCGAATCTTTCTATTATTCTTGAGGACTGGTACTATGTTGGCGACCCAGTCTGGATGCTGTTTCTCACGAATAAAGCTGCTGACTATCAGTTTGTTGACTTTGGCTTCGATCGTATTCATAATATCTGGGCAGAAGCGTCGCTGTTGTTGCTTGACCAGTTTTGTGTCCGGTCGGATGTTGAGCTTGGGAAGTGCAACCTCGGGATTCAGTCCTCGCATATCTTCATAGCTCCAGGCGAACACGTCGATATATTCTCTGACGAGTTGTATTAGTGATTCTCGCTCTTCGTCTGTCAGATTCTTGCTGACAAAAATAGGCTTTGGAGAGGACTCATCACCGAGATTGACTTGTACAACCTCATCCTCGGTAGGAGGCTCTCTTTGTTCGAACCGCTTCTTCCATTACGCATCTAGTTGTTGTCCCACGGCTCTAATTCATGGAGTTCGGGAATGTCTTCTTCTTCTTCATAAGCGTCGGCGAATGCCATATTGACAGACAAGACTTGCTTAAATACGTCCCCGATGCTGATATCTGAATCAGAAGTTGGTGATCCGGTTGAGTGTGAATGCCACTCGTATTCCGCATCTGAGCTTTCAGGGGTCGTTGCAGGCGTAACATACCCCAGTCCACATCGGGTCTTGTTGTAGTAATCTCGTGGTTTCCTGGCAGGGACTGGCAACTGTAAAGGTAACTGCCGACAATACCGTAGTTCAAGCCTGGTGTAGTCTCTAGATCATACCCTTGTCTTTGCATTAGGTACTTGGATTGGGAGCTATACAGATAAAGGGGCAGTCTTCCGGCGTCCGATTCGAGATCGACTTCCTCTATTGTGAAGGGTTGTGGATCATTCTTCCGGCCGAAGATAATTGGATGGTCTTCTCCTTCGACTATGAAGTAGGCACCTTCCACATGAGTAAGTTGATTTGCAGTGTAAACATTCATCACATGCGTGTGTAGGTGAGTGCCTATACCGTGTTCCATAACATACATTATACAAAGCTTATCAAGCTCGAGGTAATTCAAAGACAGCCCTTTATTGATGACGTAAAGTATCTTTTCTAGTGGGATTACATCATCTGCGGATGGAACATCTGTATGAGCAGCCACATACTTGGCCAATTCTGGTTCTTGTTCGGCCACCCCCTGTATAGATGAAGACTGAGAGGATGACTTGGGCAGCTTAATCATCAGGTGTTCCGCTGGTGGGGCAGAACGTGGAGCTGTTGGCGAACTAGCAACCCCCTGTTTGGTTCTTGATGCTAGGCGCAGAGTTGTTGGCTCGCTAGGAGTCCCCGACTTTGCATTGGGCTGACGATTCATCTTGGAAAGACGTATCATTATTGGCTTGTCAGAGGGTTTGAGCTTCTCTATTTGTGGCTGGCCAGCTCTTGGCAGCCTGATTGTCAGTGGCTCCATTGCGGGTTTTGGCGCTTGGCCAGACCTTAGCAGTCGAATTATCATTTGTCCCTCTTATGCCGAGAGACTGATTGCATCCTTACGCAGAGCGGCCGGAAGGGGTGCGGTCTTGCCAGGTTTGCGAGCTTAAAGGTGGATCGTCAGAGGTTCTTCTGATACCGTTGTTGTCTCAATTTGAGCTAGCATATCTCCTTCGACAAGGTGCCTCTTTGACTTCTCGTACAAGCAGGAGTCCGAGTAATAAGACTCGACCCCTTTGAAGAGATCGATGTTAGCAAATTCTGTCCTCACGAAGCCGTGCTTGTCGACATACTTGAAGCACTGGTGCAGCATGGAAGGCACGATCATGTAATCGTGTATCCAGGGACGCCCCAGAAGAATATTATAGGAAGTGTCCGTATCTATGACATAACAAGTCACTTCTGACTGCAGATCGCCGATTTGGCACTTCAAGCAAATCTTCCCGATCGGGTAGCTCCTGCCCGAATTGAAACCGCTGATGGAGGTGCTTGTCGGCGTCAGGCGATGCATTGGGATGCAAAGATGGTGCAACAATCTCTTCGAGATGATGCTTATGGAAGAACCGGGATCAATGTGCATCCGATCCACCTTTACGTCACCGATCTATCCAGTGTAATGCAACGGACGATCGTGCAGGTTGGTTTTAATGAGCATATCCTGTAGAATGAAGACGATATTGGGCATTGCACCTGTGCAAGCACTGTTCTGGAGATTTGCAGGCGGGCTCTCTCCCGTGAGGTTGACCTGAGCCAGATATGCATCGGCATTTTGGAGTGCATCGCTTAGTGCCACTCGAACATCTTTGGAGAGTATCAGGAGCTCGTATAATGATAATTTGGCCGGGGTGTTGGCCAATTGTGCCAAGATGTCAAAGTTGTAGGGCCTCTCCAGCCCATGAGGTACCTCTTTTCGGAGGGATTTGTCAAAGCAAGTTTGCTTCGGCATAGGATTGTCGGTTGTCGGAGTTTGAGAAGGTCCTGGAGCGTCAGCAGTAGCCGGCTGATGATCTTCAGCCGAGTTATCCGATGTAGGTTGGGATTGCGCACCCGACCGGGTGATAACATGTGTGGCTTTTTCGACATCTGCCGAGATTGTACGGCAGGATCTGACCTTTTCTCCCTTTTTCCTGCCAGTAGAAGGTGGTGTGGGTTGAGTCACTTCAAGTACCAGGTCCGAATGGACCCACATGACCTCCCCTCGTGATGTGGTGAGGGGCACTAGACCAGCAGCCTGATCTCGAGGAGGTGGAAGATTAGCAATCTCTATTGCTGCCCGAGGGACGGGTACTATGCCATCTTAAGTCTCTGTCGGAGGGAAGCTACCGAACTGTACTGACACCATGTTGGTTGCCATGGTTATCTCCTCGAAATCGATGGCCAGAGCCTTCGAATTGATGAGATGCTGAATATATCTCTTCAATTGGAAGCTGTCCTGCATGGCGTGGTGTACGTAACGATGATAATGACAGTACTTGGGGCTTTCCATCTCGACCGGCCGAGGTTACTGTCTAGGTGGAGGGAGCTGGATTCTATCTCCTTGTATGAGCATGTCCAATATGGGCTTGACATAACAGTCCTCGAAGGAGTAAGTCATCTGCGGCCACTGCTTTTCAGCTGACTTTGATTCAGGCTTCTGGGTTGCGTCGGCCACCATAGCCTATTTGCCCTTGTTTTCTCTGTTATTGGAAGAGTTACCCCCATTGTTGGTGTTGGTATTACGGCGTTTGCCCTTGTCCTCTTCCTTCGAGATGTGTAATGCCAGTTGGCGAGCCTTCTTCAACTTATCTTCGGTGCTAGTGGCACTGATAATGAACATCTTCCAGTCCTTAAATTGACTTTCACCCATCTAGAGGCTGATTGTTGGGAGCAGTCTCTTTCGGCAAATTTTAATTAAGGAGGAATCTGGATTTCCAGACGGCAACTTCATTGCAGTTTGGCGAAACCGCTCAATATAGTTCCTTGTCAGCTCCTTCTCCCCTTGAACAACATCCATGAGGGTGGACATCGTCACATTTTGTCCTACTTCGTAGAACCTCTCCAAGAACATACGCTTGAAGCTGGCAAAGGAATGGATGTAGTCGTCTGGCAGGTTGCGGTACCAGTCGAAGGCGACCCCTTCTAATGCCCCGATGAATAATCGTGTAAGGATTGCGTCGTCATGGGGCGGATGGTCGGTTGTGACCTCGAAGTAAGTAATGTACCTACTTGCAAAAGTCTTGCCATCATAGGGATTGATGTTGAACGGCTTATATCTTAGTGGGAAAGGGACATCCTTCCATGCATCAGCTTATGCTTGCCGTATTCTGAGGTCTTGGGAGGTTTCCCGGGCGTGAAACATGGCCTGGAGCTCCTCGACCTCTCTTCTTGCCTTCCTGGCCTTATCTGCAGTGGTAGAAGCCGATATTTTAGGAGGATTGTCGTCCGGGTTTGGTTCCGCTGAGTTCGAGTCCGCATTGACCGCGGAACCAAAGCTTGTTCGGCCAGGCGTCCTTCCTTGCAGAGTTGGAAGAGCCGTTTTGATTTCGTCCACAGATTTGACCAAGGTACGCAGTATAGCCTCCAGAGTGTCGATGCATTGGCGATCACTGGAACAGTCTTGATCGTCGTTTGTCATGAATGCCATCTGCACGAGCCGAAGTGGATGAAACGGTGGACGACGTACCCTCTTAATCATACCCCTGTACAGAAAAGTCATCAGGGTATGTGGGAATGTTTTCCTCTGGTTCGGACTCAGAAGGAATAGCACCCCCAGCTTCAGAGCTTGTCTCGTCTTGAGAGTCGTGAACATCCTCGGGGACGTCGGCACTGGCTGTATCTGTTGGGAGAGTCGTTTCCCCGGGCTCATCTTCTTGGAATATCGAATTGTCATAGATGTTTGGAGTAATGCTACCCTCGGTTCCAGCGACCCCCAGTAATGTGGATGATGAATCTTCCAATGTAGTAGATTTTGTCTTTGAACGGGTACTTGGAAAACTTCGGTGGTAGGCAACCGCTTAGATGATAGTTTCTTGGTCACAGTAGTTGAAATCTTCGGACTGGAGATATTTGTTTTCTTTCCTTTCTCGCTGGCGGGAATTCTCTAAGCAGAGTTGCAGGAGACGACGGGGAGGGCCTCATCCTCTGAACTTGGTTCTTGCAGTCTTTGGAAGACGGACCGCCGGTCTTCTTGTACTGCCGCGTTGTTGCAGTAGCAGTTGACAATGACTTGGGTGCAGTGATATCCGTAGAAGGACTCTTTGCACACTAAGTCCCTTTCTCTTTCCTTGCATTTGTGAAGGATCACGTCACTCAAATCAGATGGGTCTCGAACAACCATGTTTGCTACCTGGTTGCGGAGAGACATTCGGAAACCACTCTGTCCGTTTGCCGCAGGGGGCTGGACTTGAGTGGTTCTGTATAACTTTCCATCAGAGGCCCGCATAACAATAAGCGAAGCGCTCGGATGGTCAGAGGTTGGGACAGCCGACTGAGCTTGCCGAGCTCGCGTTGCCCTAGACTTCTTCACTCTAGCGCCTGAGGGCACATAATAGGAAGAGTCTAAGAGGTGCTGCAGAGAGTCAGACACATTTTCTTGGGAGAATGAGAGATCAGGGCAATAGGAGAGGCGGTCGAAGACAGAGCCCGAGCTGCGTGGAGTGGATAATATGCGGCTGGAATCAGCAGTCTTCATGCGGCGGCAGTCGTGGCTGCATAGGCCTTCTTCATGCGGCTGGAAGTCTCGGTCGCATGAGTCTCCTCTATGCGGCTGGATGTCTTGGCCGTATGGGCCTTATGTATACGGCTGACAGGTTTGGCCGCATGTGCATCATGCATGCGGCTGGCAATCTTGGCCGCATGAGCATCATGTACGCGGCTGGCGATCTTGGCCGCATGAGCATCATGCATGCCGCTGGTGCCTTTATTCGGTTTCTTCCTGGACCACATAGAGTCCCTCTTTGCCCCTGCAAGGCCAGCATCGTAGTGTTTTCCTCTGCCGGGTGGAGTAGATAATATGCGGCTGGCAATCTTGGCCGCATGAGCATCATGTACGCGGCTGGCGATCTTGGCCGCATGAGCATCATGCATGCCGCTGGTGCCTTTATTCGATTTCTTCCTGGACCACATAGAGTCCCTCTTTGCCCCTGCAAGGCCAGCATCGTAGTGTTTTCCCGAGCTGCGTGGAGTAGATAATATGCGGCTGGAATCAGCAGTCTTCATGCGGCGGCAGTCGTGGCTGCATAGGCCTTCTTCATGCGGCTGGAAGTCTCGGTCGCATGAGTCTCCTCTATGCGGCTGGATGTCTTGGCCGCATGGGCCTTATGTATACGGCTGACAGGTTTGGCCGCATGAGCATCATGCATGCGGCTGGCAATCTTGGCCGCATGAGCATCATGTACGCGGCTGGCGATCTTGGTCGCATGAGCATCATGCATGCCGCTGGTGCCTTTATTCGGTTTCTTTCTGGACCACATAGAGTCCCTCTTTGCCCCTGCAAGGCCAGCATCGTAGTGTTTTCCTCTGCCGGACTTGGGGACAGCAGAGTCCTCTATGGCCTGAAGTAGAGCCGTATGAGTGTCACCCTTGCCATCTTGGACAGCAGAGAGTACTTCGTCCAGAGCTTGGGAAGGAGCAAATGGCTGGGGCCTCTACTCCCTGCGAGCTTTCTTCATGTGGGCTTGCTTCTGGATCGGGTCAGCGCTCCCTTCGGAGAGCATTTCATCAAACGCCTGTTGGTCGAAGCGGACGACCATCTTCTGTTGTATGGAGCCGAGTTTGGCTGCATCCGATTGCGTCACCAACTTCTCAGCCGTGGAGAAGTTTGTCCTCAGCAGAGTCGCCATCGTGTTTGCCATTGATTATAAAAGAACAGAACAATTTTATGGGAGGACTGGACTTTTACTTCACAATACAAACTCGCTCATACAAAGAAAGCCTAGGAATGAAAACCTAGGTACAGTAATCTAAGTACAATTGTTTAGTTTTGATTCTGGGGGGTGACGATAGAGGCTCGGGAAAGCGACGAAAGCTCTGCCATACTCCTCGGACAATCGGACGTAGCCTCGGCTCTGATGAAGAAATGCTCTCGGAGCGTGTGGGAAGACTCTTCTGTGCGTGCCTTTATCTCTCTGTGTATCCAGCCGGGGGTCCACTCTCTTCTGCAAGGGAATGGCACCTTGCTATTTATAGGCATGGGGTGTCATTATTAGGGTTTGCAATGAATGCCCTAAAAAGTCGGCGGTTTGGCGATTTAATTGCCATTTTCCTAGATCCTATTTTATTGGCAATTAATCTGGACTACTAATCTTGATTGCAACGAATCTGGACAATTAATGCTGATTGTTATGAATCCTTAGAAAGCTCGGATCTCCTGCCACGTGTTTAATCCACGTGATTGCAATAAATTTGCTTTGATTCGGGTAATTATGATGATTGCACTAAATCTGGTTGTTGGGATTTGTTGATAAGTCTTGATTGATTTAATGCCACGTGTCTAACCATCATTACAGAGAAACTGACCTTCTGCCATGTGTCATAACCGCGAGCCACAGCCGCATGAGGGTAGCTTCTTAGGTTTTGAACCGCATGAAGGTGGCAGCCGCATAGGTATAGCCTCTAAAATCTGAGCTGCATGGGAGTGGTTTCCAATTGAGCCGTATAAGACTAGCCACGTGTCAAGGCTGTATGGACACGATCTCTCAGTATTTGAGCCACATGGAGATAATCCCCATGATCCGAGCCGCATGAGAACAGCGGCCGCATGGGGTGGCTTCTTAGGATTTGAGCCGCATGACGATGGTCTCCACGATCTGAGCCGCATGAGAGCGTCAGCCGCATAGGGAGGTGGCAACCGCATAGGTAGCTTTGGAGTTGGTGGATCGTGCCAGCTGTATAGGAGGTTTTCTTCGTTTCCCGAAGAACGTGCCATCATGTCAGAGTTCATTATCATTTCAGTCTTTAATGTCAGAGTCTTCACTTTACGTAAGAGCTGCCGTCGCTTTCCCGACCGAGACTTCCAGCCGCATGAAAAAGGCCTATGCGGACACGACTGCCCACCGTATGAAGACTGCTGATTCCAGACGCATATTATCCACTCCACCCAGCTCGGGCTCTGTCTTCGACAGCCACCCCATGCGGCCGCTGTTCTCATGCGGCCCGGATCGTGGAGATTATCTCCATGCGGCTCAAATACTGAGAGGCCATGCCCATACAGCCTTGACACGTGGCTAGTTTTATGCGGCTCAATTGGAAACCACTCCCATGCGGCTCAGATTTCGGAGACTATACCTACGCGGCTGCCACCTTCATGCGGTTCAAAACCTAAGAAGCTACCCTCATGCGACTGTGGCTCGCGGTTATGACACGTGGCAGAAGGTCAGTTTCCCCGTAATGATGGTTAGACATGTGGCATTAAATCAATCAAGACTTATCAACAAATCCCAACAACCAGATTTAGTGCAATCATCATAATTACCCGAATCAAAGCAGATTTATTGCAATCACGCGGATTAAACACGTGGCAGAAGATTCGAGCTTTCCAAGGATTCATGACAATTAGTATTAATTGCCCATACGGATTTTACACAATTTGTATTAATTGTCCAGATTCGTTGCAATCAAGATTAGTGGTCCTGATTAATTGTCGACAAAATAGGATCAAGAAAAATGGCAATTAAATCCCCAAGCCCCAACTTTTTAGGGCAATCATTGCAAACCCTAATAATGACACCCCACTCCTATAAATAATAAGGTGCCATTCCCTTGCAGAAGAGAGAGGACCCCTGGCTGGATACACAGAGAGATAAAGGCACGCACAGAAGAGTCTTTCCACACGCTCCGAGAGCATTTCTTCATCAGAGCCGAGGCTACGTCCGACCGTCCAAGGAGTAAGGCAGATCAGCCGTCACTTTTTTGAGCCTCTATCGTCACCCCCTAGAATCAAAACTAAACAATTATACTTAGATTGCTGTATCTAGGTTTTCATTCCTAGGCTTTCTTTGTATGAGCGAGTTTGTATTATGAAGTAAAAGTCCAGTCCTCCCATAAAACTGTTCTGTTCTTTTATAATCAATGGCAAACACGATTTGTTGGCAATTAATCTGGACCACTAATCTTGATTGCAACGAATCTAGAAAATTAATGCTGATTGTGTAAAATTCGTATGGACAATTAATGCTGATTGTCATGAATCCTTAGGAAGCTCGGATCTCCTGCCACGTGTTTAATCCGCGTGATTGCAATAAATCTGCTTTGATTCGGGTAATTATGATGATTGCACTATACCAGGTTGTTGGGATTTGTTGATAAGTCTTGATTGATTTAATGCCACGTGTCTAACCATCATTACGGGGAAACTGACCTTCTGCTACATGTCATAACCGCGAGCCATAGCGCATGACGGTAGCTTTTTAGGTTTTGAAATGCATGAAGGTGGCAGCCGCATAGGTATAGCCTCCGAAATCTAAGACGTATGGGAGTGGTTTCCAATTGAGCCGCATAAGACTAGCCACGTGTCAACGCTGTATGGGCATGGCCTCTCAGTATTTGAACCGCATGGAGATAATCTCCATGATCCGAGCCGTTTGAGAACAGCGGCCGCATGGGGTGGCTTCTTAGGATTTGAGCCGCATGACGATGGTCTCCAAGATCCAAGCCGCATGAGAGCGTCAGCCGCATGGTGAGGTGGCAACCGCATAGGGAGCTTTGGTGTTGGTGGATCGTGCCAGCTGTATAGGAGATTTTCTTCGTTTCCTGAAGAACGTGCCGTCATCTCAGAGTTCATCATCATTTCAGTCTTTAATGTCAGAGTCTTCACTTTACGTCAGAGCATTTAATGGGAGCAGTCACTTTATGGCCAGCTGTAAAAAGTAAGCTGCATAGGGCCACGTGATTCTTTCCTGAGCCGCATGAGGCTATTTGAGAGTTTCTGAGCTTCATGAGGCTCCGATAGATTCCTGAGCCGCATGAGGCTCCTTCTGTTTTGAGCCGCATAGGCTTCTTCTGTTTTGAGCCGCATGGGCTTCTTCTTGTACTTTTTTATGCTTCTACATAAATAAATGCAGTAAGCAAGAGATAGAAGATCAAACTCAGTGAACACCATAATTTATACTGGTTTCACTCTTGCCTGCTGTAAATCCCCTATTCATAAGCTAAATGAGAGGTTGTTGTCTCTTTAAAATACCGTGCCTTGGTGACGAGCGCACGATCGATGCCAACAAAAACTGGAACATTTTTTGAATTGCAACCTCTTTACAGCTGTTTGAACAAAAACTCTAAATCGAACAGAACTGTACTGGCTTTCGCTAAGAGTAGTATATGTGAGATTTGAAAGTTTTAAGGAGCTAGAAAAAATACTTTAGAAGAGATAGAGAGAAGAATGAACGAGTGATTAGAAAATGAATAATCCTTCTCTATTTATAGTACTTTTGAGGATCGAACTCGGGCAGAGTTCGGATGTTAGGATCACGCATTCGAACGTTGTATGTGGATTTGGGGTGAACATAATTTTTCAAAATCTTCTGGTCGAACTCGGTCAGTGTTCTGACCAAATTCTGCTAGGTCAAATCAGTATTTCAATAGGCCAAATTTTATGGGTTTTTGGCTATTTGGATGTGTAGAATTTTGGTGGAATTAATAGGTAGGTTTTTTGGATTTGTGGACTGAGAAATAACCTAAGCCAGTAAAATTTCGTACGATCTCACATTCTATATTTCCATGACTCAATAAAAATGAAAATAGAGAAGAAAATGTAAAATGACTCGATCTTGAATTCCAATGCAATCGTCCGGATGATGATGCGATGTTCCTTATTAGCAGTATGACGTAGACATAGACGTTCTTTGTTATCGATTTCTGTAACCCGTAGCATCTGTAGTAGTTCGTATATTTTGTGTATCGACATAAGTTATCGTTGATTATCAAAATCAGGTATGACCATTTAGCCAATGGGCCAACAAGGTTCGCCTTGGGTGATTAACTACTTGGCAGGGTTAATTACCTTATTGTCAAAATTAATACCAAGTGAACAAACCGACGAGTCAAAAGAGATCTTGTCGAATCGAGGGATTACCAGAGAAACTGTACATAAAATAAACAAAGTTAGAAAAATATCGTAAAAATATCTTTTTCTTCAAAAAAATAGAATAGCAAGCTAAAGCGCATGCACTGTTCAGTGGCCATGCGTATCAGCGAGCAAGCTAAAGCACAGGTACTGTTCAGTGGCCCTGTGCATCAGCGAGCAAGCTAAAGCGTATGCACAGTTTAGTGGACATGTGCATCCAGCAAGCAAGCTTCAGCGTAAGCACTACTCAGTAACCCTGCGCATTAGCAAAAGCATCAGTGCATCTTCCAGATACTGCTCCGCAAAGTAGCACCCATGCGCATCAGCGAAAGAAAGATAAGATCATCTTCCAGATGCTACTTCGAAAAGTAGCATCCATGTGCATCAGCAAAAAAAGCATCAACGCAGCTTCCATACACTACTTCAAAAGTAGTGCCCATGCTCATCACCGAATAGGGCATCGATGCATATTTCGAAGTGCTGCTTAGAAAGTAAGCACTTATGCTTTGACACCCATCTTAGGCCATCGTTGTCAAAACAAAGATAGGAAGACCTACTCCCGACAGCTTTCTGCACATCTGTATGTCCATCAGCATCAATGATCGGAGCGTCTTCAGTGTCGACAGCCTCAGTCACTGGCCTCTTCTTCTTGTCCTTGCTAGTACTCGCAGCACTAGCCTTAGCGGCCTTAGAAGCTTTGTAGGCTCTCAGAATTTTGGGGGCTACGAAAAAAAGCTAGGGTTTTGCTCGAGGAAGAAGAAGTCTTTCTTTGAGGAAGCAAATGAACTTGAGTAAAGTTCCCACCCTTATAAAAACCCCCTATTTATAAGGGAAGACACGTATCGAAACAGATAATGTCACGACCCACACCCAGTTTAGGGGCACGAGTACATGGGAACGTCCAGTGTACGCTGCAGTGTCAGCAGTAGAATACTATTCTAGGTCACATTCACAACTAAACACAATATGATATACTCTCCAACCGGAGGACAATATCAGAAAGATACAACTCAATCACAAAACTAGAGGTAGATAATCAACACGATAAGATAGATATACAATCCACAAATAGATACAATCAGAAGTGACATAAGTCTCAGTGTCATCAACACCACCATAAACAAAGTATGAAATAAATACATCTCAAGACAACTGAAATAAGATAGGTAAAACTCTAGCCATCTACTCCAAGCTCTACTGTGTCTCCTCTAGGCTAGCATGGAACCTTCGAGTTATCTGTAAAATTTATTAACAGGTCCAATCAGGATAGGAACGAGCATATATCTCCAAAATAGATCCAAAACATGGTAGGAAATATAGAACAAGCAGTAGAATAAAATACATAAACTATAAAAAATGTACATGAAGAACATGATGTACATGAAACACCGTAAAGAGGGATGTACATGAACAATTAAAATAGACAAATCTAAGTACATGAAAGAGTTTTATAGAAAATAAGAACTATAAGTGAACTATAAGTGATTTAGAGCACAAGATGGTTATGTAGTCGGCTTGGGTTGCACATAAAAAGTAACTGAGTTGCACATGAAGTAACAGAGTTGCACATGACGGAAAAAGATCACATAACTATTTATATGCACCCCTACCCCCAATCAATACACAAGGATCCAGTCAAGTTACGTTACGTACAAGATTTGTTGGGTATACATGAGGCACATGTGAGAATATGGCGTACATGAGAGCACATGAGAGTACTTGAGGGCACATGACCGTACATGATTGCACATAAGATTACATGAATAACACGAGTACATGGAGCACATGATGTACATAAAACACTTGACATGAAGTACCCGATGCACCCGATAAGGGGGATAACATCTCATGAAAAGATCCATATAGTACCAATCCGTGATAATAATATGAAAGCATCAAGTAAAGTAGTCTAAAGCAAGAATATAGATACTATCATGAATGAAAATGATCAGAGAATGTACTCGCTTGATAACCTGAACAACTGATAAGTATAGATGTCTAAACTGGATTCTCAGAGTCCTATTAGAGTAATATAGGTTATAAAGAGTTCAAATTATAATAATTGAACTATACAATACAATCTACATGATTCTAGGTCAATTTGGGTCAAAGTCAACTCTAGTCAACTCTAGGTCAACTTCTAGTCAAACTAGGTCAAAACTAGTCAAACCTGGTCAAGCTAACTATTTTTAGGTGATACTAACCTATCTTCAAGTCATTTGATCCTTATCTTCCTTATCCATGGTGAACTGGCTAATACTAGATACTAAACTAGTATACCTGCCAAGTATCTATAACGTACCCTAGCAGTTTGCCACAAATCTAACTTACCTTATATAGTTGCTATATTATTCTTATACACATATATGTATACTACACCTTCATGGACTGGTGCAAAAGAAGTAAAGGACTGGAACCTTAAACAACTATAGAATATGAACAATTTGACTGAAACTAAGCCAAATAGGGACTAAATATGATTTACCTCTTGGGCCTTCACTCCCATCTCACTGAATCTCCCATATAGGTTTCAGTTACCCCCCACTCTTAATGCTTAGTTATTAGCACTACAAGGAGAAAAGTAGCTACTGTTATCTTCTATAAAACTCCTCTCCTTTCATCAGTAGCTCCACCATCCTTTGGAGTTATAGGGAGATTTACCTAAGAATCTATATCAAAAAATGTAAGGAGAGGCTATGAGAACACTTTCCTCCTTTTTTTCTCTTCCATTATGTTCCCTCAGAACTCAACCCCTCTCTAACATGTACTCACACAGGCATTCTTAGCAGGCAACACCTCACTCCCTATATAGGTAAACAATATTCCTACACTTTAGCCATTCTGACACACATGCATACCCGAGCCCACTTGCTGTCACATACGCACAGACACACTGCCCTGCTATAGGCAGTGCCTATACTTGCTACTATGGCTTGAAACTCAGATCCCCTCACACATGGCTGCTACTTCTCGGCTAAAGGTAATCCCCTGCATTGCCTACATGAGTTCCCTACTACTGTGGATATATATTATACCCCTACTTCTATAGGATTGATGCATAGTATATAGGGCTGAAACAAAACCTCTCTATATATATGATACATTCATTGGGACAAATGCAAATATGGCACATCTCACTCTTCATACATATCTCCTCTCTATACAATAGTTATCTATACTCCAAAGCCCCATCATCCAATTAATTGATACATAGTCCATGTATTAACTAATACTAAAGATACATGAATGACAAATGCAAGATGACTAAAATATATAAATATGGACCGAACCATATAAGAAGACAAAATTGACATTACAATACTGATACAAGTGAGATTTAACATTGACAGAAGTAGAGGGACTAAAATATAGACATGTAGTGTGGGTTTGAAACTCAAGGATGAGGACTGAGCAATGCAAATGGCCTAGGGCCCGACCCCTCACTACCTGCCTATGCAGCAGGGACTGCTCAAGTATTCCATATACAACCCCAACTACAATGAACATTCAACCCTCACATTACAAAACCCACAACATATCAAAGAGGGGTCGAGTGTGTGTGTGTGCATACAAATGTGTCCATCAAGTGTCATGGATGTTGGGTGTCAAAGTGTCCAAATGAGGTATCAAAGGGTGTCACACAAAGTATCAGAACTACACAGAGGGACAACAGTGTGTGTGTGGTGTGTGTCGAGTGAGCTACGGACATGTGTGTCCATCCACGTGCCATGGGGTCGTATCAGCAGATAGGCTAGGTATAGGGGCGTGTGTGTGTCCAAGTGTTTGGTGTCCACGTGGTGTCATGTCCATAAATAAAGCCCGTATCAGTAGGTGATTTTCTGCGTGTGTGTGTCAATATAACAATTGCGGGTTCGATTTCTCATCGAATACCCAACCATTTTACCCCAAATTTGGTAAGCGTGTTATCAGACATGGCCCTAACCTACTGACCAATTTTTTTGTTGTCTCGTATCGTATCCGACGAGATCTAGCCTCAGGGTAGGAGGACACCGCACCACAGTGTGTGCGAGAGTCCCCGTATCCAAAATACGACACAAAACGTGTCCAAAATTTACTCAGTAATAGAGATAAGTAATCTACATTACATTAGCTACAAGATCATGTAATTAGTTTTAAAAATTACGAATATACATTTCTATGTGGCATTTCACCAAACATTTTACATAACAATATGATACTCCTCCGATACGTACCCTAAATGGATTTAATTTCCTACCAAACTTAGCCTAGGGCTAGGGGACCCTAAATGGATGCATCTATGGAAAGAAATCAAAAAATTAATAGGTTTAGAGGCCATTACCTATTGAGAGTTGGAATTTCAATGTAAATATACTTGAGACCAAAATCACTCCACTTGCAATGGTCATTATGCTCCAAATCCTTGCTAGCTAGCTTCTAGAGGCTTCCTCTATACTAGGGGAGTGTATTGCAATTGATTAGGCTCAATTTGGAGTTGATTTGGATAAAGAGGGTTAATTTGGGAAAGAACATTATTAGGGTTTCAAGTGTGTAATGAAAGAGGCAAATCTGTGCTAATTTGATACTTATATAGGGGGGTTACCTATGGCCGGCCATAAGGGGTTATCTAGGGTTAAGGTAGATATTTAATGCAAGTGTAGGCCTCTACGTGCATAATTCAAGCCTTTCTAGTAAAGGCCCGAGTAAAGATTAGGGTTTCAAGCTAAATATCTACTTAGCAATAATATCTAGATATTACTAACCTTATCATCTAGTTGGAAGCTACAAATGAAATATCTAGGCTCATGGTTAACATCTAGATTAGGGCCATGCTAGGTTAAGGCCTAATAATTCAATTAGCACATTATTAATTACTATAATTCAAACTAATTCAAATATCACAAATGACCAAAACACCCTTAGTCTAAAAGGCAGTAATTAGCTAATCTAATCATATGGTTAGGCCTCCATGGTCATGGTTAGTCTCTAGGCAAAGTAGCTCTAAGGTTACACTAGTAAAAGACCAAAGTCACAATACACCAAATTAAATAGTATTAAAATAATCAAAATTCACCATAAATCACTAATATGATTTAAATCCTATTATTTAATGATCAATTTTACAAAAGTTTAAAATTACCTTCATTTTAGAAAAGTTGTAGTTATAGATGGAGCCAAGAGACGCTTCGGATTTGAAGAAATGTCTCGAAACGCATGCTATGGTGGAACGAAATCATTTTTGATCTCTTCCTAAAAACGAGAAGTCGTTATCATTTAAAAATTAACGGGTAAAGCACTAATTACTGACGGTTACTAAAGCTCTCATAATGATGACAGTCTGTCAGAAGCATGTTGCACACTCCCTGTACAAGTGCCATTTCATGCTTCTTTCCAAAGTATTTTAAACTTGTCCCAATTTGAAAACTTTAAAGGGGGCCTTATAGGAGCATGAAAGTGCAGCATCTACAAGTACATACAACACAAAGTTGTTGCGCATCTCAGAATAGACAAACAAGAGTGCGAATTACAAAAAGTGCAGTGCATAAAAGAGACGCTTTATTAAAACAGTCATGATTACAAAAGTCTACTACAGATTCTTCATGATTACATATAAATCTATCTACCTAACGTTCAAAAGTGCAGCACATTGTCTACTAAACGTACAAATGCATAGCACATTGTCTACTAAGCATACAAAAGTGCAGGACACAAAAAGCACAACATATGAAAATGCAGAGCGAATCACTTCCTCGCCAGAGTGAATCATTTTCTCGTCAAAGTAAATAACTTCTATAGAGTCGGTAAACGTCGGTAAAGAGTAGCATACATCGCTAAATTCACCGACGTCGACCGACATCCGAGATGTCACCATTTTTTCGACGTGGTGTCGGTGAACGTCGATAATTACTGACGTTTATTTAGCGTCGGTAATGGCGATGATTACCGACGTTTTGCCTGTCAGAGACATGGTTTTTCGCGACCACAGGAAAACGTCGCTAAAAATGTCGGTAAATATGTTTAGCGATGCTTTTTCTCATATTAGCGACGTGTTTTGGCGTCGCTAATATGACTTATTCTGGTAGTACGAGCTCGATTCACGCTATTTCAAGAAGGTGAAGGAGAGCAACAAGAATCGGCCGGAGTACGCCAAGACCTGCCCCTACTTTCACCAGCTCGATGCGATCTACCGCAATATGCTTCCCAGCAGCGGTAGCGATGGTGGAGCTAGCCATCTAAATTTAAGCCCAATTGCAAACCCTATATCAGTCATGCCACTGTCACTACAGCAACTGCAGCAGCTGCCGCCGTTGATGAATCAAGGAGAAACGGATATAAAAAAAGCAGTGGGCTGATAAAATGAGTAATGCATACCACTTTCTTCGGAGAAGACAGCGATAGCGACAGTGGAACCATTAGTACTAGTGGCATACCACTTTCTAGTATTCCTAATTGTAAGCTTACGATGACTAGCGGCAGCGGAAACAATATTACTAGTGGCAGACGAGGACAGCGCCGTCGACAACAAAAATATTAGTACTAGTGGCTATGTTGCTTGATTATTTACTTGGATTTTTGTTACTTATTGAGATTTTTCTACTTTTTGATTAATGCCTTTATTTACTTCTTCTTCTTAATTTAGGATAATTTGGCAAAAATAATCCCCCCCTAAATTGCGTTAAATTTGGTTATCCTTTACTTTAATTGTAGGCTTTCTTAGCTGTCTCAACGATTTTGTGGCAGATGCTCTTTTCTTAGTTGTTTCAGCAATTTTTTATCCTTTGATTTCTCGGTAGCTCTAGTTTTGATACTTGCCTATTTGCTTGTATTTGTTACTGTTTGATTTTATTTGTTGATTTCTTTGATCTCTCATTGGTTCAAATTTTGATAGTTGATTATTTGCTTAGATTTTAGTTAATGCTTAATTTTTGGCGATTTCTTTGATTTATCCCGTGGTTCCACTTCCCGTACTTAATTATTTGTTGTTCATAGTTTTGGCAATGTCAAAGTTTATACTCAATTTAGATTATGTTTGTTCATAGTTTTCTTGGAGATTTCATGTCCGATGCTTGGATTTTTAGTATCTATTTTTTTAGTTTTATTTTGCGGCTTGGTGGTTGTTGCATGATTATTTGCCTAGTACCTTTTCTCTGTTTTTTTTGTGTTTCATTCCTTCACAGTTTTGTATGATTTGGCTACATCGTAGTCACAGATTTGTACAGTTGTGGATGTCTATATCGTAGTCACAGATTTGTACAGTTGTGGATGGCTACATTGTAGTCACCTATATTGTCTTCAGTGGTCGTGGTGGTGTAATTGAAGAATAATAACGATTTACGGAAATAGTGCACAAAGTGTTATATGATTAAGTTTTCATTTACAACCAAGACTCCCCATTGTGGATCCGATAATCTTTGTTCTCTACTGCAATTCTTACTGAATATTACTGAATATGTTTCAATCCTATGTACTAATTTTTTTCTGCAGAATGTGTGTACAAATTAAAGAGGTCTTCTAACTTGCAATGAACCATCTTATGAACTGGATTAGGACCTTGAGGCTATAGTTGTGATGGACATATTCTATCTATGTTGAAGTTATAAAACTTTACAATCTTCAATCTAATCATGACCAAACCAACTCCATTATCAACCCCTTTTTGGTCAATAATACTAAAACAGATAATTTTATCCACATATGTTTCATATTGCCGCTCGTACTGTTGTCTATGACCTAGCAGCCCTTGGTTACATTTGTCTCAAAGTTTAGTAGTTGCTAAGTTTCGTTTGCATGGAGCTAGAAAAGTTGTATTTCAATGAAACAGTACATTGGTAGAAGTTCTAAACTATCAAAACAAGAATCAGGGTTTGGCAAGAACTTTCAGAATTGAAAGTTTTGAAGTAGAAAAGTAGTGGATTTCTACTCACCATAGACCCGTCCCTTCTATGAGCATCATGATGAGTCTAGCATATAAACTTTTTTCGATCAAAGGCAAAGTGGCATCCTTTCATGTTTATTTTATGTGACGCCATTTAGAAAACTAGAGAGTGACTTTCAGATTCGAACAACGAACGCGTATTTTTGAGACAAGTACTAAAAATAAAACATGCGTTAAGATTCCATTAAAATATTCTTGATGTCATCAACGTACTGAATCTTTACATAAATCAAAACACAGATAAAGATTAAGGCATTAAGATTCCATCATGTCATCGACATACAGAAAACATATTTTTCGCATCTTCATTATGCTAACATTCTGATTTGTTACAGAAAGCAAAAAATAAAAAATATTATATTTTCAAGTCCAACGGTCTTTCCCAACCATATTACTCCAAGTCCAATAATCTTTCCCAACAATATTACATTTTCAAATATTGTATTCCAAAATAAAAAATATATATCAAAAGATTACTGAAATCAAAGTAATCTTCTTCTTGATCTTCTTCTTATTTTCCTTCTTCTTCTTCTTCTTCTTCTTCTTCTTCAAAGTCTCCTTCACATATTAGAGTATAAATGTGTATATTAAATTATGAAATCATCAAGAGTAGTAGAAGAAGAGGAAAAAAAGAAAAGTAGCACCAGTTGGGGCCATCCCCATTCACCTTCTTCACATTTATTTTTTTTCTTAATCTTCATCAGCCAATTCGACCTCTAGCTGGTTAATCTTCTCCAGAATCAATTTCTGGTTGTCGGATATAGTCTTTGTCTATTTGAAGATATTTTCAAAGTTTAAAGCAACAAAATTGTATAGATCATCAACCCTGTCCTTAGTGTTTGGGATTCCATACGTTGATCGTTTTCCAGAAGTTGATGGGTTACTTGTTGTTGCTGCCCATTTTCCAAACATTCTAGTGAAGGTTAGTTTTCTCATGGGGCCTTTGTTTTTTATATAAACATCCCTTGCTAAGCTTGGGACAGAATGTTTACTAACCATTGAGCATACAAATCCCCCGAAAGGGAGGGTTGTCCTTGCAGTTGGTTTTCCTATGAGATGCATCGTTCTATTGAACACATAAGAACCTATATCCATCCTTTTTTTTTCCCCATATAATAAAGAAATTTTACTCTCTCATGAGGGTTGGAAAACTTATATCCAGTAGGATTGAGTTTTTGAGATATGTAGGCATGCAACAATTTATAAAAAATTTAATTGATCTTTGTATACATTTTGTGGGGTCTTGGCACCAACTGATACACCTTTAATCTCATGAATTGCATCCCTCATGGAAACATTATTACTATCTTTCATATTAAAATCAGGAACTGGATCAAATCCATAAATTCATTGATGACAACAGCATTTACCCTTATCAGTTTTCCTCTCAGAAACATCAATTGTTGATCCTTTTTTTTCAATTTCAGCCCTAAGATTTGAGTAAAATTCTCTATTGTTTGGGAGATTTTCCTAAGACAAGATTTGTTCAGTTTCTCCAACTGATCGAATTTCAATATATCCAGAAAAACTTCATTTTCGACATCTGCCATCTTAATTGAACTTTTAGGCATAACAGCTTTATTTTGGAAATATTTGTGATAGGTCTTCTTAGATTTAGAGTCTGTAATTTTTTTTACCACCTCTCCATCCTTGGATTGATTTTATGATGGCTTCGCCTTTTCATCTCCCTCTTCTGATGAGGATTCAGAATCCTCAGAATCCGTTGACGACTCTGTATCCGTTGCCACCTTTGTCTTCGCTTTAGTACGCATTTGATCTTTTTAAGTTGAGTCTTCGGACTCCATATCGAAGGTAAATTTTTCAGAATTTGTTGTTTTTCTATAATTTTTTAGCCTTTTTTGCAGGTGGCTCGGATGCCTCTGGCTCACAATCATCTGATGCCTTTGCCGTTGATGTCTATGCCAATTCTGTTGTTACCCGGGGGCACTGTCGCCGTCGTTGCTACCGTCGCTACCGCCACTCCCATTGCGGGCTCTGTCCGGGAGGCCTCCTCTGCCCTAGCGGCCTGTATCTTAGTTGTCGCTGCCCTTTCGACCTCTGCCCTAGCGGCCATAATCTTAGCTTTCGCTGCCCTTGCGACCATTATCGTTTCCCTTTGGGGACTCTTCCCCTTTGCAAACGGTCATCGTTTTATCAGTAGCATTTTGATAATTTTAAGCAATCATTTTTGGGAGGATTTTGAGAGGGTTTGGGAAAAGAAAAAGGAAAGGTACAGTACTAAAAACCCTAACAATCGGTTGATGGATTCTATAAGAACGTCCACAGTGGAAGTAGTTTTAAGTAGGAGTAAGGAAAATTTACTACAAAAAAAGTGGCCTTTTGGGACAACCAAAAACTGTTTTGAAAAGAGCTTTTACTGTCCTAAATATATTTGGGAAGACAGTTGGGATGGATTCAAACAGTGCTATTAGGGTGGCATGCAAAAGCGTAAGGTACAGATTTTGCCGTCCTAATTAATGTTAAAGGACATAAAATATAACTGTCTCAAAAGGTTGTGAAACTCAATTTTGTGTGACGGTTAGTTTTTTTCGTCCCCAAAATTAGGTATTTGTAACGAATATTGGTCGTCCTAATAATTTAGGCAAATGCCCCAAAAGATATAGTTCACTTTTAGTACAAAACAACATATCCACCCTAAAAAAATTATACCAGTTGTTACAGTTCCATTGTTCCAGTTGTGCATACGAAACATATATTAAAAAAATTATGATAATTGTTCCAGTTCTCATGGAACTATTGTGCAGACAAAACATACACTCAAAATAAAAGTTATAACGGTTATTCTTGCTATTCCTGTTGTGCATACAAAACATAACACTAAAAAAAAGATAACAGTACCAGTTGTCATATATAAGGTCATATCACTTACAGGCCATATCACATTGTCACACAAAGTGTCTTACAAAATGAACATTGTCTAGAGGCCATACACTTAGAAGCCATATCACATTGTTTATAGGCCATATCTTACATGCCATATGATCACTTACATATCATACAAAGTGTCCTACAAAATGAACATTGTCTACAGGGTATATCACTTACATGCCATATCACATTTTGATGTCCTCCCATGATTCACAAAATCAAAAGTATGTTATCTCCATCTTTTACAAAACAAAGTCCAAAACTTTTCACATCAGTAAGCATATATTATCGGCCAAAATGAACACTGAACGATCCCAAATGATTTTCTACCCATTCAAACATATAATTCCACCCATTCATTTGAAGGACCTGTAAAACAAAGAGAAAAAACAGAAGAAAAAACTTAGTAGCTGGAGAAAAAACCAACAAAATAGAAGAAAAAACCAAGTTAGCCAGAAACCCCAAAATTCAAAGTGATGTTATAACAAAAGAAAAAAAACCAAGTAACAGAAGAAGAAACTTAGCAGCAGAAGAAGAAAAAAAGTAACAGAAGAAAAACCAATAGAAGAAGAAAACAATCAGTATTCAAATACCCAAAAAAAGATAATAGTACCAATTATCATATATAAGGCCATATCACTTACATGCCATATCACATTGTCATACGATGTGTCTTACTAAATGAACATTGTCTACAGGAGAAGAAAAAACCATGTAACAAAAGAAAAAACTTAGCAGCAGAAGAAATAAAACCAAGTAATAGAAAAAACTAATAGAAGAAAAAACCAAGCCAAAAATAAAAGTAGAGTGATAAGTTAAAGAGTTGGCAAATTACCCAAAAATATTTAAGGCTGATGTATTGGCTGTTCGAGGAAGGATTAAAGCATTCGCGAACATGGCTGTAAGTTGGTCTTTCAGCTGAGCGCTAAGCTCATTCTTCACATTATCAAGCTCTTTCTTATGTCGTGCCTCTTGCTCATCACGATCAGTTTTAAGATCATTCTTCACCATCTCAAGCTCTTGCTTATATCGAGCCTCTTGTTCATCACGCTCAGTTTTTAGATCATTCTTCACTGTTTCAAGCTCTTGCTTATGTCGAGCTTCTTGCACATCACCCTTTCTTCTTAACGCCTCAGTCTCTTCTCGTAATTTCTCCACATCTTTTTGCAATTGTTCAATTTCAGCATTCATTTTTCAGATTCTGTCGATTTTGAGGATGTTGTACATTTACCACAGGATCTTATACCTACTTCTCGGCCTAAAACTCGATCGTGTCCTTCTTGTCTAACCAATTCCTTGTACACCTTATTAAGTTGCTCTTCATTATCTCTTTCTTACACAGGTAATTCTTTAATTAGCCTTTCTAACATTTTATATAACATGTAATGAGACTTGTGTTACTTTTTTACTAATTTATAATTAACATTTATTTAATATGCATGATAATATATATTTATATACCTCTGTACCATCCGCTCCGTCTTCTTCATTATAATTGACACCTTTTCCTCGAGTGGCTCTCCACATGTTTACAAGGTCGACGAGCTTTTTTTCCAACCTCCTCTGATGTGTTTGTGCATGTTCCAAACATAACAGTAAAAATTATACACTATCAACTAGAAAGATATGAGAATTATTTTATTATAAAAAATATTATACAAACCTTTCGCTTTATCTCTGGAAATGATCTTCTTCCAGTTCTAGGGAGGGCACAAAGCTTTCCTCGATTAACTTGGTTTATCTCCGAAACTTTCTAAAAATTAGTTGAACATTATATACTAAATTGAAATCAACTGTACACCACTAGTATAAATATGGACCAAGTTATTTGTTAGCTGAGTCATACCTTTGTGTCACCCAAATTCCAATACGCCACTAGTGTTGGCTATTGACGGGGCTCCACACGGGGTAGTACATTTGCTAGACGCTCTGCATCGGTCTCGAATTTTTTATAAAAGTCCTTCACGCGATGCTGGAAGGCCTTCCATGAAATTCCTATTTTTGTAAAATAAATAGCTTTAAAGCCATCAGGGGCATTTGTGTTTTCCTAAGAAAAATAATAGTGAAAGCATGGTATCAGCGATATGTAAAATAAAATAAAATTGACTATTACAACTATATGAAAACATGGTATCAATAACGCTTAAATTCGTCAATGATCCATCCAATAAGCATGGATATACTTGTTCTATACACAACTTTCATGATGCTATTTATATAGTTTGTATGAGAGAGGGAGACAAAGGGACAAAGAGTTACCTTCACCGATGACCAGATCATTTCGAGAGTATCCTTATCTGCCTTGCGCCAAGATAGCATTGTTAATGGGAACAATTCGCCATTTCGTGCAAGATTAACAAGATGAGACCTCAAATGGTGTCCATATTCTCCAACCGGTTGAAATCTTCATCCCATTCTATGATTTTTTATACTCCGTTATCCTATTCTTTCCATAGCTTGGCAGGCCCTCGACCATGCCTACTGGAAGAACCACTCTCCAAAGTACCTAATAAGAAACAAAAGGGCAATACTCATAATAGTATAAATAATAAGAGGGTAGTGTATATCAGAAACTGCTAATAATATAAGCCTCTCAGAAGTCAACAATCAGTAAAGGAGGAGGTTATGTATCCTACTACATATATAATATATATAATTTGCAGTAATTCATCCAGGTATATCTAATGTCTATGTTTCTATCCATATTAATATAGTCTGGACCTTAAACTTGATTAAATGACAAACCTCAATTACAAAATGCTGAAACATACAACAAAAGTAACAACAACGGAAGGGAATAAGAGTCTCAGTATCTCTGCACAATAATCATGACTATAGTATATGATTAGATAGTACACAAAACAAAATAAAGATAAGAAAAAACATCAAACAAGTATGCAGAAATGGATTAAAACTATGCCGAAACAATCTTCACTATAGTACACTCTTCGTACGGCTCACTTAGGAACCAACTGATTTAACCAACTAATCATACAACTATGCTGAAACATACTGTTGTTAAGCAGCGATGTAGCAATCACCGACTTGAACATTAAAATAGGTGGGTACCTTTAGAGATATCAAGACATGTGCCAAACTGAACTGAATAAGATGAAACAATAAGTAATGCATCCAAAGTTACTCAAAGATACAGTTTATATGTATATTATGAACTACAAAAATAATACTCAAAGATAGTTTCAAAATACTGAGATGCCAAACTGAACCGAGAGTTTCAAATACTGAAAGACAGGGCTGAACTACAAAAATAATACTCAAAGACATGTGCCAAACTGAACTGAGAATTTCAAACACTTACCCTTTGTCTCATTATGTACCGGCTCATCATCGCTATCCTCAAAACACTGAGATGTCGTCCCAGGGCAGCGCAAAAGATCTTCCATAAAAGAAGGTTCCAATCGGAGATCCATTGTCCTCTTCCCCCTTGCTATGACATCCTCCATATTCTGGAGAATACGAGATGACTTACCTGTAGGACCATTGTTTGCAAACCTGAAAATGCATAATAAATATAGTAACAGCATTGCTGTAACAAGTTGGTTAACAAAATATTTCATTCATGATCAAACTCTTTACCTTTTTTATTTTAGGATCAGTAGACTCTTCATTCACAATATTACCATCCCTCACATTGTTAGCATCCCTCAACTCCTGGGCAATATAAGATGATTTATGAGTAGGACTTGTGTGCAACCTAGAAGATAATAAAAATTAAAATATTATACCAATATTCCAACAGGTTATTAAAGAAAATATTTAATTAAAGATCAAGTTTATTACCCTTTTCATTATAGGGCTAGAAGACACGTTATTAATGTTGCTACCTTCCTCGCTAACCAAATCATTGCCGTCGCACACTCTATCACCATCTCTTTTACTTGTGCTTCTTTTTCCTATCTTACTTGAACTTGTACAAGTAAACCTCTTGGAATTCATTTTAAGATTTGAAGCTTGTTGCAAGTTCAAAGCATCCACTTTCATTTTATTTTTAGCAATATTTTCCAACTGTTGCTTCTCATATTCTGATATGGACCCAGGCTTGATAAACAACTTCTTATGTGGGGACATTTTTTCCAACTACAAAACTAAAAATAAATGAGGTAATCTAATCAAAATAAGCAAAATTCATCTCATTTTGCAAGCTAATATAGTCTGAATGCAAGGCAAGAACATAATTATGTTGGTATAACAACTAGTAATATCACAACATGGTAAATATATTGAACCAAATTACACAGACATCAAAATTCGATTATAGTAGGTAAAACAACCATCAGTTTCAAAAGTTCAAAAAAATGCTAAGACAGAAAGCCTATAATTTGATACCCAAAAGAAAACTTGTTAGTTTAAAACAAAATAGAATAAACAAGCTACAAAGTTGCTACTCATTGTCACTCTCATACTGGTTATCATCACCATCATAATTAGTTGTGTCAACAACTAATCCCTCTACTCTTTGCCTAACCCACGATCCACTATGAGTTTCATCCAAATGTTGCATATTATAAGGTTCTACTCTATTAACTTCTAAGTCTTTTAATGTAGTTGAGTACTTGTCAAATGTGTCTCATGGTGACATCTGAACAACAACATGCCAATCTGGGTCTAAAGGGTCTTGCACGTACCAAACTTGTTCTGTTTGGGATGCTAAGATATAAGGTTCATGAACAACTCTGTTCTCTTTGTATAACAAACGATTGAAGTTTACTAGAGTAAAGTTAAACTCATCCACTTTTAGGCCCACTCGTGGATTAACCCAATTGCACTTAAATAACACAAACTTCATGCCATTCAAATAGTTAATTTCAATGATGTCTGTCAGCTGTCTGTAGAATGTAACATCTCCTGGAAGAGGATTTCTATCTTTCCGACTAGAAAAACTCATTTGTTCAGCTTTTAGGAGGACTCCGCTGTTTTGAGTTTTTCTATGAACATCAACTTTCTTTGTTCGAAATATAAAACCATTCACAATGTAACAATTGTATCTCGATGCATCCTTAAGAGGACCTGAAGCTAAGCTTCTTATCTCCTCTGATATGTGTACATCTTCTAGTAAACCCTTCAACTTTTTTTCAAAACCATGAAATCAAAAGTTTAATAATGATACTAAAAGGACCATCTCTATAATAATTTTATTCAGAGTGCTAAAAATGGATGTATCTACTTACATGTTCCTTAAACCAAGTGCCAAATTGTTCATTGTGCAGGCGACTAACAAGGTGTTGCTGTGAAGCTTGTGGATATTTTGCTGCAAGTTCAGCAAGGTGTTTTCTGTAGAGAGATGTAGAAATGTATATAAATTTCATAAGCAAATGAGAGGATAAAATAAAGGTAATGGTCAAGATACACAAATCTTACACAATTAATGGTGCTAGTTCCTCTGTGTTGGCAAGCACATATCGATGCGGTTGGATGTGCATAACTGGGTCAAGTCGAAAGTGCACTTTTTTTTTACCTACAACACGACCAAATTTATTCCCTCCATCATGATTTCTTCTTGGCCATTTCATTTTGCTTTCCACATTATTATCCATATATCTTGAACAAAAAGTCATGCATTCTTCCAAAAGTACTGATTTAGCAATAGAAGCCTCTGGATGAGCATGATTATGCACATGGAGTTTTAAGGTGTGCAAATACCTTTCTACTGGATACATCCAACGGTACAATACTGCCCCAACAATCTTTAATTCATCAACTAAATGGATAGGCAAATGTTCCATTATATAAAAAAACTAGGCGGGAAAATCTTCTCATGGCTACAAAGGGTAAGAGCCATACGATCTTCAAACTTTTCCAAGTCTGCCATATTATTTACACTTGAACACCACACCACAAAACAGTTGCTTAATTCAATTAAGGATTTAACAACATGTTTCAGTAAGAACCTTCGAATAGCTATAGGAAGTATTTATTGAATTAAAATATGATTGTCATGACTCTTAAGACCCTATATACTCCACTCTTCTATATGCACACACCATGATATATTAGATGAATAATTGTCATGGACTTTTACATCTCGCAACACTTTTAAGAAAATGTCTTTTTTTTTGTTGCTCATTGTGGACTTAGCTGGGGGAAAGTACTCCAGAGTTCTTCCTGTGGTTGAGGATGTAGATCTGATCGAATGTTTATATCTCTGAGGTCTTTTCGAGCCTTTAAATTATCCTTTATTTTTCCTTTAGTACCTAACAGCGTAGGAAGGATATTATCGCACTTCTTTTCAATATGCATAACATATAAATTGTGGCGGATCAAATTATATTCCCAATAAGGTAGTTCAAAAAAGATGCGCTTCTTCTTCCAAATCAAACTGGTTTTTAGCAAATTCTATGTTTTTGCACTCATTTTTTCTTGTTTTTTCCTCTTCCTCTTTCTAAATACATCCTCTTATATTCAGTTTCGATATTGAGATCATTCAACTGCTTCAACCCCAGTATTCCAGATGAAATAAAAGGTGGCGGTCTCATTTCTAGCTTGCCATTAAAAGTTGTCTTCTCTTTTCGAAACTTATGGTGCCCTGGTAAGAATCTACGATGCACCCAATAATAATACTTGCCACCATTTGTCAACTGGGTAGCTTGATGATCCTTATTACAACAAGGGCAAGCAAATTCACCTTTTGTGCTCCATCCAGATAATATCACATATACAGGAAAGTCGATGATTGTCCACAATAGTGATGCATGTAGCTGAAACAACTGCTTGGTTGAAGCATCATAAGTAGAAATGCCAACTGCGCAAAGCTCTTTCAACTCCTCAACCAATGGTTGTAAATAAACATCAATCTTATCACCTGGACCTTTTGGTCCATAAATAAGAGTAGACAAAATTAAGTTAGGTTGCTTCATGCACAATTATGGGGGTAAGTTGTAAGGGACGACTGCAACAGGCCAAGTACTGTGAGCAACACTCATATTACCAAATGGATTAAATCCATCGGTATTAACCCAAGTCCAACGTTACGTCCATCTTCAGCAAAGGATGGATTTTTCTCACCAAATACTTTTCAAGCACGAGAATCTGACAGATGCCTCATTACACCATCATCTATTCGTTTCTTAACATGCCATTTCATGAGTGAAGTTGTATGCGATGACCAAAATAGTCGTTGTAGTCTTGGTTTGAAAGAAAAATATCGAACCTTTTCTTCAGAAACTTTTTTAACGTTGTCAAACGGAGCACCCTCGTTGGAAATATCAGTTTTATATCTAGAAGCCCTACCAATCTCACACTTGTCGAGATTTTTAGATTCATTTCGAAACAACATACAATTATTAGGACAGGCATCCCATGTTTCGTAAGTGAATGCCAAATCAGTAGTTAGCTTACTAGCTTGATAATATGATTTTGGAATCCTAGCACATGAAAACACCTTTTCTAAGAAGCCCAACAACATTACGAAAGAACAGTTTGTCCATCCATTAAGTTGCTTCAAGTGTAAAAGGTCAACAACAAATGATATATAGTTCGGTGACACCCTTAGGACAATTCTCGTACAAATCAATTTCTGCTTCTTTTAGAAGTTTGAAATATCTTGGCATGTCTTCATCAGATCCCAAGCTTCTTCCTATCATGGTCTCTTCCTCACAACCCATATTTTCTGCAATGCCTGAGAATCCCATTCCCTCTTGGACCATTATTGCCATATTAGCACATTCATTTAATTTAGCTTCACCCTCACCAACTGATATATCATCTCTCATATTATAACTGCTATTATCCAAACCACCCAAAGACTCCCCATAATATATCTAATCCCTGTAACGCATTTCAAATCCATACATCTCGATATGAATATCCACAGTCTGTCGATTGTGATAAACCCGATTTACACATCTACCACATGGATAATATATATGAGTCGTCTCAAAATTCTTATTTCTATTTGCAAATTCAAGAAATGCTTCGGCTCCATATCATATGCCTTTGCATTCCAATCACGTGATCCGATCCAACTCCTATCTATATCAACTTTCTAATTATTCTCACCTAGCACCAAATAAAAATATACACATTCAGAATAAGTTCAGGAAAGTTCAAATGAACAAGTTATGTTGACACAATATTCATATATACAAGTATTATGTCAACAAGGAAACCTAAATGAAAATTAAGTGTCTTTTTAGGTGAACATTCCTAGCTTGATCTTTGCAAAGAATTGCAATTCTTTGTCTCATTTACTCATTGGTAGTTCCCCCATGCTAATCTCTGTTTCATGAACTCACTGGTAGTACCCCCATTTGGAACCAGGTACTATTTATATACTATACTTGAATCCAACCCTTGTATTTAAAAAGCGCTATAATAGAATTATCTAATTTTCTCAAATGTATTAGTACAATTCTCGTTATCCGAATCGCAGTCATAAGATGTCGACAAGTAAAACAGCAGACAACAGCTCCAATGGGACAAAAGCTACAAGTAACAAAATAAATTATGTGAGAGACATGCATACAACCAGAGTGAGAGATGTAGCGTCATCAGGGTCGATAGATCTATCTCTGACAAGGAAAATAAGCTATCGAATAATTCCGTAATGAAACATGGGACTTCCCTCCCAATGCATCTATGTTATCAAACTAAGTAAATAACCTAAGTTCATTTAACTCGTACGCCAAACCATGGACATCAAAAAATATTGAGGTAAGAATGAAGTAGTGATCATCAGTTCAATCACGAGGCATAATATTCACGTACATGTCTAGCAAGTCAAAAATCCATAAATAAAGGTGCTAGTAATCATTCAACAAAGTACCACATTATTCCGGCAATCAAGATATATTTCGACAATCAAGATATACTAGCGGTATGTCGCATGTCTAGTATATCCATTTCTGGACATAAAAATGCCAACATGCAAACGATTTTATTCAAGCGGTCACTCATCCCACGAAATTACTCTTCATCCAACAATCACTCCCTCACCAACATCAATCAATATAAGCATTAGAGCATGAGTTGAAATGAAAATGAGCTACTACACCATGATACAGAACATTGGGGAAGAATACTGTGACAAGAGATCACTAGCAGTAGTCGGTGAGTATGTATAATGAGTTGTAATAGCTAAAATTACTGTAGGAAGTATAAATAAATCAATAGTTTATAAGTACCGGATAAACTTTCAATATTAACAATCTGATCATATCTAATTAGCTTAGTGCATGTCCAATTATTTCGGGTCAGAACAATCCAAGACAGTTATAAGTCAATATTACCCAATTCGATTAGGCTATTTTCATAAAATTTTGTTAGACATGACAATGAATGAAATTGTATTCCTGAAGAAAAGGAGAACTCACAGATGTTATATTCCTGAAGAAAAGGATAAACTATAATAGAAATACACAATATGTATATTGTTCTACAACCAAAATAAAAAAAATAAAAAAAAGGGAAATTTTGGAAGTTCATCAAAAAAATGGAAAAATTGCAAATCTTTGGAAGGTTTTCAAAAAACATCAGTAGAACACAAAATCAGTATTCAAGTACCAAAAAATTGGAATCTTTTTGGATGTTCTTCAAAAAAAAATAGAACACAAAATATAATACGAAAAAATTAGTAGAACACAACTTTGGAAGATTTTCAAATTATACCCCAATACATATCCATATCAACTTTTTAAATTATCTCACCTAACACCTATGAGACTCGTCTCACAGTATCGATATTTATGTACGGATACGTACTTTTGTACTGTGTTTCATATTTTCTTGGTTTTCAGAGCGCTTTAAATTTTTTTCAACTTATAGATTTTCACCTTGATCGGCATATCGCTTGTATACCGGTCTATACCAGCGGCATACCTGTCACTCCCATTTTTTTTATTATACGTATTTTCAGTATACGTGTAGTGAATTCTGACATTTGTCAGGTGACCCGTATTTTGACTTGTCTTTCTTAGCCTTGTCTTGGTTTAATCTTGACCTGGTTTAATTTGGTTTGGTTCAACTTGGCATTGCTTGGTTTGGGTTGGTTTTCGATGAGAGGGTTGGTATATAAACCAATTTTTCTCTCTCTCTCTCTTCATTACTTCTTATTTATTTTTTCATCTTCTTCTTCATTTACTCCTCCCCGAACCCTAGGCCAGTACATCTTGCCAAATCTTGAACATTATTATTTTGCCATTTTCTTTGTTTTATTTTCTTCCTTGCAAGATTCTAACCCTCTTTAGAACTTGGAGTTTTCGGTTTTGATGATTACATTTTTTTAGATCTAATTTTGTAACTTTTCTTATTTTTCTTGGTTTGAACTCTTAAACATTGTTATTTTTGAAAATTAATGGTTCCATATTGCGGGGAATTCAATTCTATCCACTTTTATCTTTTGAACCGCTTGATTTCGACTTCGTATGAAGGAGTTATGCCATTTTTGGTGTTCATGGGTTCCCCACACCTTTTGGTGCTGTCGGGACGATGAACAGTGCCGCGCACAGCATTTTCTGCCACGTGCCCGCGTCGTGCTTACACGCACCTTTCTCCGTGGGCATTTTTTGCTCCCGTGTGTCATGCGCCCGCGCGATTTTTTGCCGCACGCCGTGCTTGCATTTACCTTGCATCGTGGGCAGTTTTTGGCATATTTTCTTGGTTTTGAACTGATAATTTCAATCTTAGCCTTGATCTTTTGGCATGTTTTCTGTACTTGGCTATTCTTATATTTTCTTCAACTCTAATAAATTCTTAACATGATTAGATGATCTCTTATAGTTAGAGAATCATTGTACACCCTATACACAATTGATACTAGCATATGTTCAATTATTATTCTATGTCATGTACTTACTTTTATTGATTCTTTTTCACATGCCATGATATGACTTTCCTTTCAATTCTTTCTTATATGCTATAATATGTATTACCATGCCTTCCCGAATTTATTGTACTTTGCAGTCTATGTCATGTCTAGAATTTCTTTGTTGGGACCCGTCATGCGATACCCATGTTACATGTCTTCTTTGTTTACTAGATAGTAGCCCATCGTGATGCACTCATGTTACATGTCTTCTTTGCTTACGAGATAGTGAACCGTCATGGTGCACTCTTGTACATGTCTTTTTTTGCTTACATGATAGTGGTCTGTCATGGTCCACTCCCTTTTTTCTCTATAGTGGCTCGTCGTAGCGCACTCATAGCTTCCAGCTTATTATATTTTCATCTTATGGCTTATTATAGTGCACTTTCTTGTATTGTCCAGTCTTGCATATCATGTCTAGTATAGATTATGCAAAATGCCACACCCAGAATCCAACAAGAAAATGTTAAGGACTAATAACTAGCTTGATTTAGATCATTGGGAGGGGAAAATTTCCCAGTTATCTGCAGCCCTTCGTGTTCCGATATATATATATATATACACACACACACACACACACACACACACACATAGGATTTGAAGCTATCTGTCACGATGATCACACTTCCAGCACGCCGTCGAGTGGGGTATTTCTTTAGGACACACGTATCTTACTACGGTGTGTCTGCTATACTTATATTTCTTTTGGCCTGGATGAGTCGGGTAGTCTGTAGGGCAGTTAACTGGATTAGATTTCTCAAAACTGCATCTTATTAGTAATTTGGATTGTGATAACCCTAGTTAGCTAATGTACAAAGTCGTACTCATTGCTTGGCTGTGATTGTTGTATGGAGTCCAGCCTAGTCTAGTTTTGTCTAGGCAGTGTCCCTATTTGTTTATTTCAGTATATCATTGTTTATGCTTTATTTTGCCGGTAAATGATTAGAGACTAAGTTCAGTTCAAGAGAAGGGTTACAACTCCGGTCCTTATTTGGTTTACGAGTTGTAACTCGGGTTCCGGAATACTTTCTTAGTCATCTTGTCATTTATCGTCCTATTTAGCTCACACGCTATACATGATCCCTGTGTTGTATATTGATTAGAGACGAAGTTCTGTTCAGGAGAAGGGTTATAAGCCTGGTCCTTGTTTGGTTTACGGGTTGTAACTCGGGTTCCGAAATAGTTTCTAAGTCATGTTCACATGTCCCAGTTATCTAACATGCTCACATGTTCCAGTTATCTAACATGCTCACAAGTCTCAGTTATCTTACATGCTCACATATTCAGTTTATCACACATGTTCATATGTTTCCGTTTACCTTACATATCCACAGTTTACATTATATCATATTATTTACCCTATGCTCCATGTCGCTTTGCTTATTATATTTTCCATTCTCGAGATGAGTGTATTGGTAGTGCACGAGTCTCGATTTGTATTTATTTATTTCTGTCTCTATCTATTACTATGTTAGTTAGTTCATGGTTTGGCTTCCTTTGTGGAACTTGCTATTGGGGGTCTAACCCCACTGGTTTTGTTTGGTCAGATCTGATAGAGGAGCTCGGAGGATATTTTGTACCATCTACTCGACAGTGACTACCCGGAGCACCAGAGTACCTTAGTGGGTTTTCCTATATCATTCTCCTTCTAGTTATGTACATTATTCTTTTGTGGCGTTTAGTCTCCCAGCACGTGTTTAGCTCGTGTTTTAGATCTTGACATTTAGCCTACGGGCCTAAACATGATTTGCATATTCTAGACTATAGCTAGAGCTAATCATGTATGACTATTACTCTTGCTAGTTCTTCACTTTGTATTACTAGCTTCATGAATATCCATATATATATATTTTGGGACGCTTTACTGTATTATGTCTGATGATCATACTTCTTGTACTTTGCATATTTGTCTGCGATTGAGATACCTAGGATTGCTTGACCTAGGATTGACTATTGGATTATAGTAGTAACCACCATGTCTTGACATCTTATACGTTATTTCAGAGTACTGGTGTACTTTGGTATTACGTAGCTGGCCTGGTCCGTCTCCACTTGCCAGTATTTTGGTTCTAGGGCGTGACAACACCAAAAAAAAATACACATTCATAGTAAGTTCAGGAAAGCATATTCAAATGAAATAGGTATATTGACACAAAATACATACATGTATCTTGTCAACAAGGAAATTAATTGAAAATTGTCTTTTTAGGTGAACATTCCTAGCTTGATTTCCATAGCATATCAAAATAGGTTATTGGGTAGCAGATTATACGTGTTTATGAAAATAGTGTTGCAGTTTTGGTTCTCACATTTAGTTATAATTTTTTTTACTGTATTAAGATATGCCAAATATCTGTATGATTCACATTTCGATACGCCCATACATCGAGCTAATGGTTGGGTATGCCTCTTGATTGTATATTTCAATAGCTAAGGAAGTGAGAGCTATAGTTTACTGTTGAATAAGAAGGATGATTATAATTGACTTTTACAGTACATGATTTTACTAGAAGCATATAACTTATTTCAACCTTCAGTAACTATAGTTCATTTACGTTGAACAAAAATTTTAAAAGTTGACTACAAATTATTATATATTTGGTCTAACAGTCTTGACAGTAATTATGAATGTGAACATACCAAAATTATATTACGACCTGACTTGGCCCTAACCTAACCGGAACCAATCCAAATTACACCTAAACATCATCCAGCCCAATCCAAACCCTCAAATTGAAACTAAATCCCGATTCAACCAAAACTAGAAATAAATGTGATCATACCAAAATTTGATCCACCTCAACTACACAAAAATTTCACACAAATCTGTCCAAACCCAACTCGATTAGACTATTTTAATAAAATTTTGTTAGACATCACAACGAATGAAATTATACTCACACATGTTATATTCCTGGGAAAAAAAGGAGATACTAGAAAAAAATACACAAGATTTAAAATTGTTCTATAAACAAAATGAGAAATTGTAGAAAAAAGGAAGTTTGGCATTTTATCAAACAAAAATGGAAAAATTGATTTAAAAAACGAAAACGTTGGAGAATATTTAAAGTTTTTCAAATAACCTAAAAATTGGAAAAATATTTGAAGTTTTTCAAGAAAATCAGTAGAACACGAAGTAGATCATACAAAAAAAATATTAGAACACAAAATTTTGGAAGATCTTCAAATTATACCCTAACTTTGAAAACGAAATCAGTTGAGGAAGTGTCGTGTTGGACATGCAGACTATAAACTACAGAGCCAAATCAATCGTTGGAGTGCTGTCGATCAAACTACAGAGGTAAATCAAAAGAAATAGGTTACAAAAATACCAAGCCAATCAAACCCCTTTCGAGAGAGAGCTGCCGATCAAAACCCATTCGAGAGAGAGCCACTGATCCACCCCTTTCGAGAGAGAGAGAGAGAGAGAGAGAGAGAGAGAGAGAAAGAGGGTTTAGATGAAACAAATGAACGGTGGCGTCTAAATGACTATTTTACCATAACCTAACAATTGGACGGTTTAGATCAAACAAATGAACGGTTCAGATTAGTTAGATAAACTATTACTAAAAATTTAGTAAAATATAACGGGACATCAACTTTGCCCGCCAAATTTTTTATTCCCACCAATAGTTTTTGGGACAAAACCTACTTTATTGCGACAGAAACAAGTTCCAGTTCAAAATAAGTGATATTTTTAGGTTTCATATACAAATCTGTCATATATATTATTCTCTTTTATTACAAATTTTGATATCGTCTCAAATATTAATCTTTTAGTAAACATAAAATAGTGTATTAAATAGTTTCGCCCCAAACACTATCCTTTTTGTAGTGAGTAAAGAGAAAAATGAGAGGAAAATTTTAAATGGTATTTGGAAAGGGGGAGGGAAAATGGAAGAGGAAAATGAGAGGGAAAATGGAAGAGGAAAATGAGAGAGAAAATGTTTACTCCAATTATAATTAAAATGACCGGTATTATTTTTATTATTATCATTTAATACACGTTTACCAAACGGGCCCTTTTACTATAGTATCTAATTTTTTCTTTCCCATTTTCAATGATATTTTCACCAAAATAATTAAATTGAGGGTTATTTAGTAATACGGTCTCACATAATAATTGAACTCAGGGTTTAGGTCTCCAAAGTGCGCGGTGACACTTTGGCGAACTAAACCCTATATCCTTAAATTAATTGGTGTATATATTATAATGAAAAAACTAAATTATTTAATTTCGTAGACTACAGACAACCATAATTTGAAAAACTATGTTCGAAAATAAAATTTATTATTAGTATTATAAATAAAGAACGTGTCGCTTGCAGCATAAACCAAATTGACGTAACAAGAGACTTGATTGGTGCTCGCTTTGATTCATGAGCTTAGAAGCTATGGGTGCTAGGGGTTATTCACGAGACTAGAAGCTATGGATGATGGGCTGAATTTGACGGCAGACCTGGTGAAGCTATGGGAGCTAGGCGTTATCCCCTTAATAAGTTGAGTACTTTTTTATTTATATTGTTTTTTGTCATTTTCAGTAATATTTTTATACTGGTTGTTGTAGTTAACAAGATCAATAATACTAAGTTTACTACTAAATGAGCACAACCATTAAGAATGACATTAACAGAAAAGTTAAAATTGTTAATTCTGAAACCCATCAATAATTTGTCGCTGGCAGCACAAACCAAATTGACGTAACAAAATATTAGATTGCATCGTCATCCCATCAATAATTTTTCGTCGGAATATTCTTCGAATACTTGATGAGCTGTTTGATCAGCTGAGTGGGGTGAAGGTCTTTTCCAAGATTGACCTTCGATCGGGGTACATCAGATGAAGGTTCGGGAGCAGGATATTTCGAAGACAGCTTTCAACACCCGTTACGGCCAGTATAAATTCTTGGTGATTTCGTTCGGACTCACCAATGTCCCAGCAGTGTCTATGAACTTGATGAATAAAGTTTTTCACAAGTATTTGGACAAGTTTGTCCCAGTCTTTATTGACGACATTCTGATATATTTGAAGACCGAGGAGGAGCATGTGGAGCACCTGAGGAGTGTGTTGGAGATTCTGCGGAAGGAGAAGCTGTACGGGAAGCTCTCAAAGTACGAGTTCTTCTTGGACAGAGTAGAGTTCTTGGGGCATGTGGTGACTGGAGAGAGGATTTCTGTGGATCCTAAGAAGATTGAAGTAGTGGAAGCATGGGCACCTCCCAAGTCAGTAGCTAAGATTCGTAGTTTCCTGGGGCTAGCAAGATACTACAGGAAGTTTGTGAAGGATTTTACCAGGATAGCAGAGCCGACGACCAAGCTTACGCGAAAAGACGAGGAGTTCATCTGGAACGATGCCTGCCAGTCAGCATATTTCAAGAATTGAAGAGAAGACCCACCACAGCACCAGTTCTAGCTTCAGGGAAGGGCTTGGGATGTGTACTTGAGCAGAACAAGAGGGTCATTGCTTATGCTTCTAGACAGTTGAGGCCTCATGAGAAGAATTATTCTACACATGACTTGGAGCTTGCAGCAGTCATTTTTGCCTTGAAACTGTGGAAGCACTACTTGTATGGAGAGCGAGTGGACATCTTTATGGACCACAAAAGCCTGACGTATGTTTTCACCCAGAAGGAGCTGAATATGAGACAGCGCAGATGGTTGGAACTCATGAAGGATTTCGACCTCAATCTGTAATACCACCCTGGAAAGGCGAATGTGGTAGCGGATGCTCCCAGTCGATATCCTGTTGCTATGTATCTCACTATGGATCGGCATCTTTTGGAGGATCTTGAGAGTCTGGGGATTGAGATTATTTTCCAGGAGTTGGAGAACAGCTGATTCAAATGCAGATACAATCAGGACTGATAGAGAAGATCAAGAAGACCCAGTTTCTAGATGAGGGGCTCCGATGTCTCAGAGGCCAGACAGAGGCAGGATTGCTCGACGACTTCAACATTGTAGATAATGGATCCTTGAGGCACAAAACTCAGTTGTGTGTGCCCAAGGACTTGCGAGAGGAGTTGATGCAGGAGGCTCATCAGTCGCAGTATTTTATATATCTTGGATCTACCAAGATGTACAAGGATCTGCGGGAGTATGTTTGGTGGTATGAGATGAAGAGAGAGGTTGCCAGATTCGTTTCTAGATACCTTGTGTGCCAGCAAGTCAAGGCGGAGCGCCAGTGATAAGTAGGATTACTCCTGCCATTACCTATTCCAGAATGGAAGTACGATCACATCACCATGGATTTTGTTTCTGGTTTACCGCGTACGCCGAGTGGCAAGGATGCTATTTAGGTTATCGTGGACAAACTAATGAAGTCTGCTCATTTCATTCCGTTCAAGGTTGGACTGTCGACCGAGAAGCTTGCATATCTCTACATGCGGCAGATTGTGCAGATCCATGGGGTGTCTGTGAGCATCATTTCAGACAGAGATAGCTGCTTCACATCATACTTCTGGAGGAGTCTATAGCTGAGCTTGGGTTCAAAGTTGATGTTCAGCACCGTCTATCACCCACAGACGGACGGGCAGTCTGAGAGGACCATTCAAACACTAGAGGACATGCTGCGGGTTTGCGCACTCGACTTCGGCGGTTCATGGAAGGATGATTTGTATCTAGTGGAGTTTTCCTATAACAACAGTTATCAGGCTAGTTTCGAGATGACCCTGTTTGAGGCATTGTATGGACGGAGATGTCGTACACCCTTATCTTGGGACGACATTGGCGAGAGGTCTTTGCTTGGACCAGAGATGGTGGTAGACTCGGCTGAGAAGATCAGGCTGATCAGGGAGCGTCTTATAGTTGCACAGGATCGACAAAAGCACTGGGCGTACAACAGCAGACAGGCAGTGGATTTTGCAGTTGGAGATAGAGTGTTCCTGAAGATCTCGCCGACCAAAGGCGTCATTCGGTTCGGCAGAGGCGAAAAGCTCAGTCCGAGGTACATCGGGCCCTTCGATGTGACGTCACAGATTGGCAAGGTGGCGTATCGACTAGCGCTTCCAGCTAGCTTGGAGGGAGTGCACAACGTTTTCTACGTGTCCCAGCTTCGACGCAACATTCCAGACCCGAGCCATGTGGTGGACTACTCAGAGTTAGAGGTGGGTCCGAGCTTGACCTACGAGGAGCAGCTTTAACGCCCTAGAACCAAAATACTGGAGCGCGGGGGCGGACATAGCCAACTACGTTTATTGAAGTACAACCCACCTCGCTATATGGTCACGGCTGTCTAGATACATGAGGGTTTAACTACATGCCATCAGTCGCTTATGGTTATGATCAAGCCTATTGTCTCAATCTCAAGCAAGTAATAACGGTTACAAGATGTCAGAGCACCAAATATACAATTGTAAGGCGTACCATACATTACATATTTGGATGATCATGAAGCTAGTTATACAAAATATGAAGACTAGCAAGAGTTTCAGTCATACATGATCAACCCTAGGATTTGTCAATCATGTTACAGCCCGTAGGCAGACAGGAAGTAAAGTGCAATCGAGCTAACACGTGCTCGTCGGCTAAACGCCACAAAAGAATATTTTTACAATAGAGTGGGAGAGCAAAATAAAATCCACTCGTTGCCAGGGTTACGCCTGGTGGTCACCATCTGGCAGAAAGGTAGGGAGATCCTCTGGGGCCGCTCCGGTATCTGGCCATACAAAACCATCAATTAGCATAAAATATAACTTTATAATAAAATACTAGAAATATGAAAAATTATGATAATATACGATAAGATAACCATGGGACTATTCAGATAACCAAGTTACAACCGGTAAACCAAATAAGGACCGGGATTGTAACCCTTCATCTGAACGAAACTTGGTTTTCCACCATTTATCGACAAAGTAAGCACAAGCATTCAGGTCATGCCAACGATCTTGGACATGATCAGGACAAGACTAGACTGTGGTAGACTCCATCAAATCAATCACGGCCAAGCAATGAGTACGGTTTGATACTTTAACTAACTAGGGTTATCACATGCCTAATTACTAGCAATATACAATGAGATTGTTCCACAACCACAAGCCCTGCAGACTATCCAGGCTATCTGGACGCAAATTAGGGGTTGAATTCATGTGGATACATCGTCCAGGAAACGCATGTACCCTTAAGTAGCTTGAAGGGTGCAACACATGACAGTGTGCTGGAAATGTGCCCTACTCGACGGTAGGCTACAGATCCCATGATGGGGCGCCCAGATAACGAAATTGCATGTAGCTGGAAAATCTCTTCATGACTATTAGATTATTCTATTTATTAGCCTTAGTCAGTTTAAGTAGGTACCCCTGACCGTGGTACTCAGGGGTCCCTGCCCTAGACATGATGCGAGACAGAACTGGTTCATTGGTACAAACACAATCGTCCACGGTGTCCAGGCCATTCATTCTTGTCATGTCATGCTAGCCGTCGCAACATCATTCAATAGCTCCCATCATGCTTTCTTGTCATATCTTGTCATATCAGTTACTTGTCATACCATGCCATATACAATTACCATTCCAAACATATTAAATAAATTTGTGATTATCAAGTTCATGACAAAAGACGTAAGAATATACAAGGGCAATGGGGTACGCATAGGGACTCAAAAGTATCTACGCGAGCAAGACTACGATAGGCCAAAGAGGCCCCGAACGTAAAACAGCTCTACACGGGAAAGACCTAAGGGTAGGCAGCTCTACGCGAGCAAGAGAGCAGGTGGGTGGGATTCTATGCGAGCAAGCGCTTTACGCTAGCAAAGCAGCATGCGGGCGAGACTCTATGCGGGCGAACCCTCTACGCGAGCGGGAGTCTAGCCTCTGCATAGAGCTCGGTTCAGCTCGCGTAGAATAGATTACGCGGTCATGTGTGAACGTGTGCGTAAAGGATAATTAATATGCGGGCACGTAAAACGTGTGCGTAAAAACTTCATCTTCTCCCCAGGGCCAAGACAAGCAGGCGTAAAAGCTCAAGTGCTCAAGAAAGCCCCATCTCGGTCAAGACTTGGTGAAATCCAGCCATTCCAATGCCAAACTTG
Source organism: Iris pallida (assembly GCA_029216955.1). Lineage (NCBI taxonomy): Eukaryota > Viridiplantae > Streptophyta > Magnoliopsida > Asparagales > Iridaceae > Iris > Iris pallida. The sequence goes on from JANAVB010009400.1 coordinate 17,133,665, forward strand.
CGTAAAATCGAAATTCTTACCACATGGAACTCTCCAATTTCGAAAACAACCAAGTTCAGTATATCAAAACCATGGAGATCAAAAATACTAAAATTTAGATCTACACGAAATGATCCACGAAAATTAAAAATGCTAAGTACTAAATTGTCTTAGAATCTCGTAAAGAAGACAATTGAATAACAAAATTTGAGTTCCTCCATAAAGCAAGTTGCACATGTCTACTGCGGGTGGTCGATGGAGGAATGGAGAAGAAGAAGAGAGTTATGAGAAATGAATGAGGAGAGAGAAGGGTTGTTGGGTTAATAAATGTGGGGTGGTGGTAGGTAGGGGTTTGCATACTAATCCAAACCAAACCCGAACCAAGCAAATGAAATGCCAAAATAAATCTTGCAATGAGACATGCAATATGAGTCAAAATACATACACGTATACCAAATACGTAATACGAACTACGGGCGTTACAACTCTACCCACCTTAAAAGAATTTCGTTCTCAGAATTTAATTAAGAGGCTAGAGTGGTCAGGCAAGCTACACTAATCACAGGCAAGATATAACTAAGCAATCAATCAAGCAATCAATCATGCAAGCAAGAAATCGAAGGCATGAGGCATAAGGAAGACATTATACCTCACGAGTCAAATAGGTCGGGATATTGCGATCGGATGTCATCCTCATGCTCCCACATTGACTCACCCAAAGAGTGATAACCCCAAGCAACACGGACTAACTTGATAGTCTTGTTCTTGAGTATCTTCTATATTCGGTCTACTATGGATACGGGTCTCTCCTCATACGAAAGGTTGGTACCGACAACCAATTTTGAATGATCAAGAACATGACTCGGATCCGGGATATACCATCACAATTGGGATACATGAAAGACATCATGCACCTCAAGTAACGATGGTGGTAGAGAGAGACGATAGGACACGTCACCTACTCGCTCTAGAATGTCGAATGGCCCGATATACCTAGGACTAAGCTTTTTCCGACGCCGAAACGAATGACGCCACGGGTAGGCGAGATCCAGAGGAATACATGGTCGCCGACGGAAAATTCAAGGGGGCATCGATAAGAATCGGCCCAATGGCGCTAGAGATCTTGTGCGACGCGAAGATGATCTATGACTTTTCTGACCACCTTAACTGTCTGAGTAATCATTTTTGGACCGAGCATCTGTCTCTCTCCAACATCGTCCCATGCTAGCGGGGATCTGCACTTTCTACCATACAGTGCCTCGAACGGCGCCATCTAGATACTGGCTTGGAAACTGTTGTTGCACGAGAACTCCACCAGATGCAGGTGATCTTCCCATGAACCATCGAGGTCGAGTGTACAAGATCTCAATATATCTTCCAAGGTTCGTATGGTATGCTCTGACTGACCATCCATCTGCGGGTGATAAGCTGAGCTGAACTGGAGGTGAGTTCTCAAACTCTCTTGCAGACTGTGCCAAAAGTGCGACATAAATCTTGAATCTCTGTCCGAGGTGATACTGACTGGTATACCGTGAAATCTGACGATCTGCCTGAGGTACATCTCTGCTAGCTGAGCCGTCGAATGACCAACTCTGAACGGAAAAAAGTTAGCCACCTGCGTGAACCTGCCTATAATAACCCAAATAGCATCTCTACCGGCCAGGAACCTAGCTAATCTAGTCACGAAATCCATGGTTATATGCTTCCACTTACATTCTGGGATCGGCAAAGGCTGAAGAAGTCCAGCCGGTCTCTAATGCTCAGCTTTAACTTGTTGGCAAACCAAACACCGAGAGACAAACTGGGCTATCTCCCTCTTCATGCCATTCCACCAAAAGTGTTGCCGGATATCACGATATATCTTCGTACCGCCCGGATGAATCGAATACTGAGAACTGTAAGCTTCTGCCATGACTTCCTGCCTGATATCTCTACTGGGTACACAAAGACGCTTCCCATGTCGAAGTGTACCGTCCTCATGGATACATAACTCTGGTCTTAGTCCTGCTACACATTCTGCCCTAAGCCGCTGAAGCTTAGAATCTGATGACTAAGCTAACCTGTTCCTTTCAACTATACTGGACTGAACTTGTATGCTGGCCATCAATGCCACTGGTAGGAAGGACAACTTCTATACCCATCTTCTGAATATCTGCTAATAGCTCTGGTTGCACAGTTAGAAAATAAACTCCAGCTCTCCTGCTCAATGCATCTGCAACAACGTTGGCCTTTCCAGGATGATACTGCAGGTTGATGTCATAATCTACAAGCAGCTCTAGCCATCTTCTCTAATGCATGTTAATATCCTTCTGGGTGAACACATACTTCAAGCTCTCGTGGTCGGTAAAAATCTCTACCTTATCTCCATACAAGTAGTGTCTCCAAAGCTTAAGTGCAAACACTACTGCTGCCAGTTCCAAGTCGTGGGTCGGATAATTCCTCTCATGATCACGAAGTTGACGTGACGTATAAGCTATTACCTTCCCATGCTGCATCAAAGCACATTCCAAACCTCTGCCTGAAGCATCAAAATACACTGAAAATCCCTCGGTCCTATATGGAAGTGTGAGAATGGATGCCGTTATCAAGCCTCGCTTCAACTTCTCAAAAGAATCATAATATTCTGCTGTCCAAGAAAACTGCACATCCTTGCGGGTCAACTAGGTCATAGGTGCTAAAATCCGTGCAAAGCCCAAAACAAATTGCGGTAGTAGCCGGCCAAGCCAAGAAAACTACGAACTTCTACAACGGTACTGGGTACTGGCCACGTCTCAATAGCCACCATCTTCTTGGGGTCCACTTCTACTCCTCCTCTGGTGATGATATGACTAAAGTATGAAATGCGATCGAGCCAAAACTCATATTTACTGAACTTCGCATACAACTGGTGCTCTCTGAGAATCTGAAAAACCATACGATGATGCTGCTCATGCTCTGCTTCACTCTTACTATAGACCAGGATGTCGTCTATGAACACAATCATGAACTGATCCAAATAAGGCATGAAGATACGATTCATGAGGTCCATGAATACAACCGGCGCATTGGTTGCTCCAAATGGCATAACAAAGAACTTCCAATGCCCATATGTAGATCTGAAAGTCGTCTTCGGGATGTCCTGCTCTCTGACTTTGATCTGAAGGTATCCTGACCGCAAATCAATCTTCAAAAATATGGACGCCCCTTTGAGTTGATCAAACAAGTCATTTATCCTCGGGAGAGGATATTTATTATTGATTGTCACTGAGTTCAAGGTACGATAGTCAACACATAATCTAGACGTACCATCCTTCTTTTACACAAGAAGCATCGGGGTTCCCCAAGGCGATCCACTTGCACGGATGAATCCCTTGGTCCTGAGTTCCTCAATCATCTTATACAAGATCTCCAATTCTGACAGTGCCATCCGGTAGACTCTCTCTGATACTGGGGCTGACTCGGGGATCAAGTCTATGGTGAACTCGATCTCTCTCTCTGGATGCATACCTGGGAGCTTTTCGGGGAAGACATCGGGAAATTCTTCTATATTTCCGGAAAACTGGACTGCCGCTGCAACTGCCATCCGTAGTGCTGGAGGGGAAGGCTCTATTCCGCCACGAAAAAATGAAAACTGTGGCTCACCAGGAATACTAAAAATAATCTTGCCGATATGGCAATCTATTCTAGCATAATAGTCCCTCAACCAATCCATCCCTAAGACCACATCATAATCGGCCATCGGGAATTCTATCAACCTAGAGGGGAACTCTCTACCGCTAACTACGATCCGACATGAGAAAAACACTCTATCTACTCCCACAAGTCCGTTACCAGTAAATATATTGAGTCTTACTGATAATGACTCGGGCTTCCGTCCTATCCGTGTCGCGAATCGTACAAACATAAATGAATGCGATGTACCAGAATCAAACAATACTGATGTTGGGTAGGAGTTGACGAGAATAGTACCTGCTACTACCTCACCAGATGCTAACTCCTCCTCCACGTTCAAAGCCATCACTTGACCGTGTCCTGTGGGTGCTGGTCCCCTCTGCTGGAAATCTCTCTGTGATTCTGGGTCTGAGCTTAGACTTGTGCATACTGCTGGGGGTTCTGCTGCTGAAATACTTGGGCCTGAGACGGCAAGGGCCTCGAAAACGGGTATTGTTGCTGCTGCTGAAATGGTACTGGGGCTGGCCCCCTAACCGAGGGATTAGAAAAGGTTGATGAAGATGAACTCCCCCTATTCGGGCAATTCCCAACTCTATGTTCTGGTGCCCCACAAACCAAGCACAAACCATGTGCTTTGCGACATTCTGACACCTCGTGACCTGATTTCCCACAATGAGTGCAACCCATTGCGGAAGACTGCTTCTGCTGCTGCTGGGGATATTTCGGGGTCGAATGCTGAATCGACGTAACGGAAGCCGCCCACCTCGGAGCTCCAATTATCAAAGCCCTAGCTACCGGGGCTAGTGCTGAAGACTGGTTCATCTGGCCGTGAGACCGCTTTCGACTTCCGATCCGATCCACAATCCTCTAGGAGGTATAGTCATGCCTCCTAGCTGCTCTCAATACTGCATCGAAGGCCTGATGCTCGAACTGCTCCACTGCCAGCAAAATCTCCAGGTGGAGTACCTGCTGGAACCGCTGATCTCTGTCGAACTCGGTCGCCACCAAGGTGGGAGCAAACTGACTAAGCCTAGAAAACTCGGTCACATATCCATCGACCATCCTGCCCATCTGCTTCAAATTGGTGAACCTCGTCTGTAGATCATACCGAGCTACAAAATCTAAATACTTGGTCTGGAATCTTTTACGGAATACTGTCCATGCAATAGGTGCCCTCAATCCAACGGCCTATGCCGCCCACCAGCTGTGGGCTAGATCTAGTAACTGCAGGTGCACCACGGTCACCTTCTCATCTTCTGGGGTCCTAGATGCTTCTAAAATAACCTCAGTATCCTGCAGCCAAGCATCTGCGACAATAGCATCTTTTCTACCATCAAAAAAGGGAGGATTCAAGTGCTTGAAGCTGTTGGCTGCCTGGTTCCCTTGATGACCACCTCTGCTCAAGTCATCTTATACTGTCTGGTGCAATGTGTCACCCCGACGATTTTGTGATGCAAGCAACTCCCTGATGAGTCCAACCAAGACTTTATCATCCTGTCTCGTAGGCTGGGCTGGCTGTATTGGGGTTTCTGGATCTCCGGAAAGCATAATTCGGGAAGCTGCTCCTGAGTGCTGAGCTTGATCCTCTTGTCACGGGTGTACTTGTTGAGCTCCTTCTGGCTGATTTGCAGGTCCAGGAGCAGCGCCGCTGAAGAAGACGTCACAGGGAACAATAAGGAAGGACCAAGACAGATCAAAGATACAAGCATGTGATCAGGTCAAGATTTCAGGAATTTAGAGGATACGAGCAGAGATCAAAGGCGAGTACTGATTGAGACATCTATTCGGTAAACCCTCACATATCTTGATTTATAAGACCTGCATGGGCCACCACTTAAACCATGTAATGCTCCAGAACCAAAATACTAGAGAGCGGGGGCGGACATAGCCAACTACGTATATTGAAGTGCAATCCACCTCGCTATACGGTCATGGCTGTCTAGATACATGAGGGTTTAACTATAAGCCATCAGTCTCTTATGGTCATGATCAAGCCTATTTTCTCAATATCAAGCAAGTAATAATAGTTACAAGATGTCAGAGTACCAAATATACAATAGTAAGGCATCCCATACATTATATATTTGGATGATTATAAAGATAGTCATACAAAATGTGAAGACTAGCAAGAGTTTCAGTCATACATGATCAACCCTAGGATTTGTCAATCATGTTACAGCCCGTAGGCAGACAGTAAGTAAAGTGCAATCGAGCTAACACATGCTCGTCGGCTAAACGCCTTAAAAGAATATTTTTACAATAGAGTGGGAGAGCAAAATAAAACTCACTCGTTGCCAGGGTTACGCCTGGTGGTCACCATCTGACGGGAAGGTAGGAAGATCCTCTGGGGCAGCTCCGGTATCTGGCCATACAAAACCAGTTGGATCATATCCCAGAAAGAGCAAGTGCCACAAAGGAGGCTTTACTTAAAAACTAAAACCAGCAATAAATTACAATTATTTCTAATACTAATTTGTCTAATTTTGTTTTTTAAGGATGAAGATGAAACTCAAATTGATTTCGATAAAACGGTGATGAAAAAAATAATACAGTCTGCCAACATTAACAAAGACCCAAGGGACCTCGTAGATGATGATATCGTTGGCTTACACTTCAACTCTATTGAAGAAGCATACTCTTTTAACCGGATGTATACAAAAATCATTGGTTTTAGTGTTAGAAAGAATGAAGAGAGGAAAGACAAATCTGGGATGGTCAGAGGCCGTAGTTGGTAATGTTTGAATGTTGGATTCAGACATAAAAAATATAAAGACGATCCTAACAGGGTACGTGAGCCAAGAAGTGAAACCAGTACTGGTTGTCGAGCAATATTTTGTATTATGTACTAAAGTTATACAAAATTGTGGGTTTCCAAATTATTTAGAGTGCAACACAGCCATACTCTGGCAAATAATTTTGAAAAACTTTTTTTGAGATCCCATCAAAAGATGTCAAACGCAGAATTGGAAGAACTAAAGCTGATAAAACTAGTCGGGATGAAGACTTCAGCAATATGGAATTTATTGGTGCATAAGAAAGGTGGCTGGGATAATGTTAGATGGGCAAAAAAAGATCCATACAATGCTTTAGCTAATGATTGTAGAGAATTAGACAATTTGGATGCAATGACAACACTTACCTATCTACAATCTAAGAAAGACATTGACTCCAATTTTTTCTATGCGTACAAGGTAGATGAAGATTCCAGATTGATCAATCTATTTTGGGCTGACGATGCAAGTCGATTCGATTATGAATTATTTGGATATTAACTAGCATTCGATTCAATATATAAAACAAATAGATGTAAAATGTCGTTGGTGGTTCTAGTTGGTTCAAACAATCATGTAATAACTTGTGTGTTTGGGTTTGTATTAATCTATAACGAGTCTGCAGATACATATTCTTGGGTTCTACAAAAATTCCAAGAGTGTATGGGAGGCAAATTACAAGAGACAATTATCACGGATGGTTGCAGATCCATGAATAAAGCAATTGAGGACTTAATGCCCCGCGTATCACATAGAACGTGTTCATGGTATATCCGACACAATTCAATAAAACATGTACACAAAAAAGATTTTGTAGGAGAATTGAGAAATCTGATTAAAAGGTACATCTCACACTTGGTAGTTCAATTTGAAGTATGTTGTTACAATTTTTTAATAATCAATTTTAAAACTTGTGTTATTGTCCATGATTTTTAATCAGGTACTATTCAAAGAATGAATTCGAAAATCGTTGGCCTAAAATGCTATGGGATTATAATATAGAGAACAATGAGTGGACAGAAGCATTGTACAGTATGAGGCATCAATGGGCAGACACATTCCTTCGTAGAAATTATTTTGGTGGGTCTACTGCAACAAATACATGTGAATCAATAAACTATTTTTTGAAAAGATTTTTGACTGAGAAGCTACTACTATGTAAGGCCCTTCGACATATTGACCACGGTTTAGCTGCCTTATGTTATGACGAGATGAGTAAGCAATCTATTGATTCTCTCGATACCTAATTTGAATCAAACTACCATGGCCATAATAGAAGATCAATTTGCATCAGTTTACACTAAAAATGTGTTCTTAGAGGTAAGAAAGGAAATCACACATTCTCATAAATATATTGTTGTCCAGCATGACAAGATAGGAGACGAAGAGGTCTGCACTATCGAAAAGTATTTGTTAAAGGACTATCCTAACTGCAAAGTTATATTTTCTTGTAACGAGAACAAAATAACCTGTGACTGCTTATGGATAGAGATCAAAGGCATTCCTTGTAGATATATAAATTTTTTAGCAATGAAGAGTTTGCATATGTCGAAGATTCCAAAGAACTTAATTAAACATCGTTGGTTGAAGGACTGTAAGACATATCTCTCTCCGTGTAGAAGCATGAAAAGATCCACACCATGCACCCAAGTCAGGAAGCACCTATGCGCCTAAGTCAGGAAATTCTATACGCCCAAGTCAAAGAGTGGCAGACACCCACAATACAAACTCTATGTGCCTATATATTAAAGCCCTATGCGTCCATGTGCAGCAATGTCTATGCGCCCACATGGCTAACCAGAAGTAAGCACATAGTCTACTTTCCATATTATGCGCCCAAGTCAGGACATCTCCACGACATGGTCAACATCCACGATTAGTCGTGCACCGAAGCATACGGCCACGTCAGTCTCTACGAGCAGTCGTGCACTGAAGCATGCAGCCACGTCAACCCTATGATCTACCCACGATCATCCAGTCTTTATGCATCTACACCCCATGCGCCCAAAGGAAGACTATGCACCCACATGGAAATCAGTGTATTTTCCACTTGTGTGCGCATAACAGTCGTTTCATTGCAAAATGACTATAAATAAAGGTCATATACCGCTTCAAAAAGACAGAACAGAGAGCATTTCAGAGCCAAATTGCTGTCCTTCTTGCCAGTGAGCCGAGAGTTAGCAATTTTCTTAGGTTTTCTCCTACTTTTTGTAAATCGGAGTGTCAACGGAGTAAATGAGCAATTGTCGCTCGATCTCCATCGTCCTATTTCCCAGAATTCTTTTTCTACTCGGGGATTCTCAGTACAGGATCTCTCAGGTGTACTCGATTTGTAGTATCTTACGCTAATAAGAAAAGACAGTGATTCTTCACCTTTTTGTAAGTGTCTACAAAATAGCGATTTTGCTGGGGACAACCTTTTCCTCTAACGAGAAGGTGGTGACGCAATTCGATACTGCTAAGGTGGGGAGCACTCAGAAGATGCTGATCGTAAAGTTCGATCAACAAGCGTTCAAAGAGATGCTCTTGAGGGATGGCTCTACTCCCTTAAAATCAGTGAAGTCGAACAAGTCTCGTAAGACTTGGCTTTCGAAGGCTCGTGTCGCATATCCTACTAGTGCTGTAGAAGATGTGCAACCGAAGAACTCTGTCAAGTGGGCACATCGGCCTTCAACGTGGGCACATAGAACTCCCCTTTTGGCGCATAGCTCTACCACAGAGGCTCCTGATGCGAAGAAGGCACATGTTGTTCAGGGATCTACTAGCCCGACGACTCCTCTCTTGAACAACCAACAACAGAGGGTTCAACACTCGAAACTCGGCAAAGGAAAACACTATGATGCCAAGAATCGAAGTGCTCGATACTCTGGACAAACTCAGCGAAGCTTGCAAACAAAGAAGGCAAAACTGGGAAAGAACGTTGATGTTTCCCAAAGTACACGACCAGTGCCATGCGTCCAAAGGAACATGTGGGCGCATGATTCTGGACAGAAGGCTTCTGTCTTCCATAGACTTTCTGCACCCATGCATCCAGGCTCTGCTGATCTCTTCTATGCACCCACAGCTAGAAAGGCTAAGCGTGCTGCAAAATTTCTTGGGAAGCATGCGCCCAAAGGCAGGCCCAGGGCCTATGAGCCCACAGCAAAAAGGCAGACCCCAATCCGTATAGCACGGGGCTATCTTCAAGGTCAACACGAAACTTAGGTGTGGGGGTTGCCCCAGCACACGAACTAAGTCCGAATGTGCCAACTTCCCTTACAAACCCATATGCAAAGCTTAGCAACGCATGTGAAATAGGTTCTAAGGCGAATCTCCATTCTGCCGATTTATGCGACATGATAACTCACAAGCATAAAGTGAGGAAGATCATTACTACTCATGAGGTGCCTCTACCGGAGCACCCATGCACTAGTATTATCATCAACTGTTTTTGCTCCAAAATAACGAAAGTTCCTCCAAGGCAGTCCGTGTTTCAACGACTACAATATTCTGATGATGAAACGCCACTATGTGTTTCATCTAACATGGCTTCGTTGGGTCCTCCCTATTGAAGCCCCAATCAAAGAAGGTGGATCACTAATCCAACCTTTTCTTCTAGTTCTGCGAACATAAGAAGAAGAAGTCTGCTAGCAAACAGCCAGCGAGCTGTAACATCTGAAGGAGTCTATATGGGTACTCGGTCAAGGACGAGATCCCTTATAGATGGCGAGGACTCTCAAGCTGGGGGTGGTGTTCCCTCAGAACTTCAAGCTGGGGGTAGCATTCCCTCAGAGTCTGAATTGGACGACCTCTACGTCGGGGTAGCCTTCCAGATGACGATGATCTCTTCGAGTCTGAGGGTGACTATCTACTTCCCCTGCCTAAAGATGAAGGCCTCCTCAACTCTGAGACAGACAATATCAACACCATGCTCGCGTGTTATCGACGTACATGACAGATGGAGAGAGACCTGAAGAAGCCAATGATCAAACCAACAAGCGGCTAGAGAATCTTAAAATAGCATTCGCCAAGATCACTGACATACTTACCAACATCATGGTTGTCCAAACTACTGGTGTTGCTCCCCTACTTCAACCAAACGTCTCAGCACATACTAGTCCGATTCATAGCAACAACCCTACTTTACTACAAATAGAGTACCGTCCTATTTTACCTCCTCCAAATCCCATAAATACTGGAGGTGGTCCTTTGCCGACAGCACTTGACAACCGTACAGCAGTTGTTTCTCAATATCTGCTCAATCAGCAGGATGCAATTGATTTCCTTGTTGCCCGTCTTGATACCATCTCACACAAAAAAAAGCTTCAGAAGATGGGGATATCACAACCTTATCCTCCTGAATGGGAGAATGCCACTTGTCCTCTTAACTACAAGCCATTGACGCTAAATTCATTTGACATGATGACTTCTCCTCGCCAACATATGACATATTTCAACACACACACGCTACACTTACCAAGAGACGATGCATTCCTGTCAAAGCTATTTATCAACACCTTGTCGGAAGTAGCTTTTGAATGGTTCTGCAGTCTGCCTGACGGTTGCATTAACTCCTTCAAAGTCTTGGAGAGGATGTTCTTCAATAGGTTTTATGAGAGTGGCATACATGTTAGTATATCCACCCTCATCGAGACCAAGCAGAGAAAAAGTGAGACTGTTATCGCTTTTATCGAACGCTTCAGGCGACTATCCTTGAAGATGCCCTTCGGTATACCAGACTCGGAGCTTATGGATACTTGTCGGCATAACTTCCTTCCTACAGTGAAGTTATGTCTGGGTATACATAAGTGTGATACATGGCCCGCTTTCATCGGGGCCGCTGATGCTGCTGAAAATAACGTTCCTAATTTGGAACTACTGGGGTTGAAGACACCCAAATCTGAAGATAATAGTAAACACTCCCAAACTATCAATATCCGTAGAGGTAAAGGAAAAGAAGTCTTGAAGGTTGACACTTCCAAGGGAGCTCCTAATTCTCAGAATGCTCCTGATAGACCCAAGAAGACTTTCTTCTTTGACGAGGATGATGTTATTATCATTTTCAATACGTTGATGAAGGGTAATAAACTAGTATTGCCTCTACCACGACGTCCTGAAGAGAAGAGCCGACTCAGCAACCCCAAGTACTGTCTCTATCATCAGTACATGCACCATTCTACCAAGGATTGCATCATCTTGAAGAGGAGGATACAACAGCTCATCGACAGCCAAGCTATCAACCTCGAAGCTGAAGACAAGGTCATGTCTTTTAACATGATCTATCTTCAATTTGGTGAATTTCCTTCCATAAAAGTTTCGAACAGCGTAGTTCAAATTCCCAATGCAATAATGGAAGTCGTCAATCTGTCGCCAGCTCGCGATTAAACATCAACTCTGGTACCACTCACGAAGGAGCGTGGTGAGATTATGTGGGTCCATCCCGACCTTGTGCAAGAAACAAAGCAAGGGGTAGTGTCTTCTAAAGCAAAGAGGGGCAAGAAATACAAGCCATTCCATATGGTGTCTTTTCCTATTTATGAAGTCCTATCCGGTGAGTCACGATCCGACAAGACTTACCTGCGGACTTATGACCCCGCATAAGAAGACATAATGCCTTCTCAAGCTCTTACTGTCCCCACAAGTTCAGAAGCTGGTCCGTCTAAGTCCTCAACTGCCGACAAAGCTAAGCAGAAGGAGACGTGATTTACCAAATCTCTTAAGTCACCAGCTCCCGAAGGCATGGATCGGCCTTACAACTTTGACATACTGGCACAACTGGCCAGTACACCTGCCAGATTATTATTGTTCGATCTACTGCGGCTCTCCAAAGAGATGCGTATAGCTTTAAGTGAGGCATTACTACATGCCAACTCTTACCTCACTGAAGTTAATGCTTCCGCTGAAGATCTGGTCTCTTGTCCTTATTGCCATAGTACTATGGATGTGGTTCCCAACATCACCTTTTCATAAGAGGACACGCTACTAAAAAATAATTGTCATAATAGACCTCTGTACTATACAAGGTATATCGGTGCGATTAAGGTGGACCGGATGCATATCGATCTAGGTTCCTCCCTCAACATCATCCCTAGAAGTTTACTCAAAATTCTAGGGATCCCTTTGCACAAGCTATCTGCAACCAATACAACTATCATGGCTTTCAATGCTGGAAGAAGTCCCCCTCTGGAAAAGATCTGTCTCAAGTGCCAGATTGGTGATCTCTGAACAGAGGTTGCATGCTATGTAATCGATGCCAATGTGTCCTACAACATCTTGTTGGGACGTCTGTGGATACACGAGAACATGATTGTTCCTTTTGCCCTTCACCAGTGCTTTAAGTACGTCAACTGTGATGGCATTGTGGAGACAGAATTTGCTGATGTCGATCCTTTCAAGGGTATTGAAGCCTACTATGGAGATTCGGTACTCTATCAATCTCAGCCTCCCAAGGATGATGGCAACGAAGCTGACGATGAAGCTGAAGTTAATTCATCCTCCAGTGACGGTCCCCTGGTTATCCGAGTCAAAGGACGTACTACTCCGCAAAGTACTTCAAAGCCTCCCACAATCCTGGTCAAAAAGAAGCATCCTGATGTTGCCGCACCATTGACCATCACTCTCCGCAAAACAACTCGGGTGAAACCTACTGAAGCCCATCCTCCCAATCCTGATGAGTTACCCTACATAGTGAACTTGACCAAGTCTGTGACTCTTGTCCCGGATGATGATACCCTTAATGAGTATATCAATACTCAAAATAACGTACCTTCAGTTGATGATGTCATCCCTGAAGAAAAACTTATATATTTTTTGAGTAAAGGTTCATCTTTGAATTACTCTCATGTCTACCAATCTGTAAACTAGTACGTAGATACAATGTATGCCTTAGAGCATGGCATAAGACCACATCTCTGTATGCCGGTCAAGACACCCTCTCTTCGGGAAACAGTTTGGCCAGAGGATATCTACTACTTCATCGTTCCAGCAAGAAAGAAGGATGAAGAACTAACCATCTTCGGTCGAATAATTGGCGAAAGAAAGTTCGTTCAAGACTTTACTAATCCCAATTACAATGCCGAAGCTGACTATGTGTCAGGTACAATACAGCTTTACCGATATAGTTGGCAGGCCAAAAATATCATTCCAAACATGGGGATATGATATAAAAAGTGACAAAGGACTAAACCACGGTAAAGGACGACGACTGCCAATACGTCACTTTGCTCCTTCCGGCAAACCCGAGAACTATTATCAATGAAACAGTGTTGGTTTGGTTTATATTACTCCTCCAACAACTCCTGAAGGATCAGACGTTGAAGTTGATCATTGTTCTCATTCTTCTGATTCCTGCCTCTGGGATTCAGACTCCAGTATTGGAGACATATTCAAAGCAACTCTATCCGTCAACATGGTATCAGTTGACCAAATTGCAGAAGATGTCCAATCAAACGAGCTCGAACAATGGGCTCAAAAGATGGACACCAGGTGGAAGTTACGTTTCGAACAACGTGAACCACCAACTGAAGACAAAGTCATCTAAGTTAATTTAGGAGATGAATCATCTCTTAAACCAATCTTTATCAACAAAAGTCTGTATGGTGAAGAACGATAATCTCTTATACAGCTTATAAGAGAATATATCGACGTCTTTGTATGGAGCTATGAAGACATGCCAGACTTAGACCCTAAAGTTGCTATGCACCACTTAAATATCTCGTCTAAAGCTAAGCCAGTGAAGCAGCAGCAACGGCGGTTCCGACCAGGTATTATGGCGTCCATCGAGAGTGAAGTCAAAAAGCTTATTTCAAGTGGGTTCATTCGCGAAGAACAACCCGCTGACTGGGTCGCTAAATTGTTTCGGTCATAAAAAGAACGGAAAAGTTTGAGTCTGTGTCGATTATCTTGATTTGAACTCTGCATGCCCAAAAGATGAGTTCCCTCTACCGATCATCGACGTAATGATCGACAATACTTGTGGTTTTGAGCGAATGTCCTTCATGGATGGGTTCTGCCTACAACCAGATCAAGATGTTCCCCGATGATGAGAAACACCCATATTTTTTAATACCGTTGGAGGTATACTGCAATATGGTGATGCCCTTCGGATTGAAAAATACAGGTACGACATACCAGCGAGCTATGAACACAATTTTTGTGATCATTTGCGCAAAATAGTAGAATGCTATGTAGATTATATTGTCGTTAAAAGTCGTCTCAAGGGCAACCACCTCCAAGACTTGAGAACTGTGTTCAAACTGATGCGTGCACACCAACTCAAGATGAATCCAACCAAGCCTTTTCTGGGAGTCTCCAGCGGCAAGTTTCTTGGTTTTGTTATCACTTCAAAGGGTATACATCTTGGCCCGGAGAAGATTAAAGCTATCCTTGATATGCGTCCTCCAAGAAATCTTAAAGAGCTAAACGGACTCCAAGGAAGGTTAGCCTATATCAGACGATTCATTTCAAATATTTCTGGAAGGTGTCAATAGTTTACTCAGCTCATGAAGAAATGAGTATCTTTCGTCTGGACTGAACAATGTCAGCACGCATATGAAGACATCAAACGTATCTTATATGCCCCCCAGTGTTGGTGGCTCCGATAGTCGAAAAGCCTTTCTTATTATATGTTCGCACTATGGATCATTCTCTTGGTGCCCTATTAGCTAAGAAGAATAAAGGCGGTCATGAACAGACAAACTATTACCTCAGTCGCACGATGGTCGGTGCCGAACGTAGATACACATCCGTGGAAAAGGAATATCTTATACTAGTATTTTCCATCCAGAAGACACGTCACTATGTGTCTGGACCGACTATCTATATCATATCTAGAGTTAATTCTCTCAGAATACTCATGACTAAACCGGATTCTCTTAATTCCTATTTAGCTACATGGGTAATTCTGTTGACTCCATACGATATGTTGTTCGTTCCTCAGAAGGCAGTAAAAGGCCAAGAATTAGCTGACTTCTTAGCAGCTCATCTAGTGCCAAAATCTTCCAAACTCTATGATGAAATCTCGGATGAAGTGGTTGAGTGTAACACTGCAACTGAGGAAATCCCCATTTGGCGAATGTTCTTTGACGGCACGTCAAGAACAGGACCTAAAGGAAATATTGTAGCCGGAGTAGGGATCGTGCGTATTTCACCCGATCATCTGGTTATACACCGTACGTATTCTCTTATGGAGCCTTGCACCAACAATATGGCCAAATATAACACCCTATTGATTGGCCTTCAACTGGCAAAACAACTGGAAGTTGACTATCTTGAAGCTTATGGTGATTCTAAGCTAATAGTTAGTCAGGTTCGAGGGGATTATGCAGTTTGTCATGAATATCTCATTCCATATTAAAAAGTAACGATCGAGTTGGCTTCTACCTTCGTTGGATTCTTCATCGAGTATGTACCTAATATAGAAGCAGATGCTATAGCCGGTCTGGCCGCTTCCTTGACCGTTTCTATCAGTACTCAGCATTCGATCACAGTTTCTGGTCGAGAGTTATTCTGTGTGAAAGATGCCTTACATATTCATCACAGCTACGCAGCAGAGACGAACGTCGACATCAAAGACTGGAGATTTTATTTCATAGACTACGCTGTTTACGGAATCCTCCCTAATGACCCGAAGGAAGCAATATCTATCCAATGGCGATCCCTCAGATTTTACTATGATATAGCTACCAAAATGTTGTACCGGCGTTCTTACGATGGGTTACTGTTACGATGTTTATCAGACACAGAAGCCAAACATGCACTACATGAGGCTCACGACAGAATTTGTGGTGCACACCAACCAAGCCCTAAATTACAAGATCGCCTTAGACGAATGGGTTATTATTGGCCCATGATGATAGCAGATGTTGTTGAATATGTAAAGAAGTGTAGGGATTTCCAATTCTATGCTGATTTCATTCATCAACCTTAGGAGTTTTTACACCCGACGGCGGTATCTTGGCATTTTCAAGCCTGGGGTATGGACGTCATCGGTCCAATTAGCCTGCCATCCTCCAGAGAACATCGGTTTATCCTGGCTATAACCGATTACTTCTCCAAATGGGCGAAAGCTATACCGCTCATCGAATTAAAGACATAAAATATGATCATTTTCGTCAAAAATTATGTCATCTACCGCTTCGGCCTACCTCGCAGGATCATCCATGATAATGGTCCACAATTTGTAAGCCATTCATTATATCGGTTCCGTGACACGAATCGAATCCAGAATGTAGCCTCTACCACTTACAATCTAGCAGCTAATGGATTTGCAGAAGCTTTTAATAAGACTATCATCAAACTTCTTAAAAAGTTCGTGTCTTCAAACAAGTGCAATTGGAATGAGAAGATCGACGAATGTCTCTGGGCCTACCGCACAACGGTTCAAACTCCAAAAGACAGTACGCCATTCTCTCTGGTTTATGGAAGTGAAGCAGTTCTTTCCATAGAAATCCAGATTCCCTCTCTTCGAGTAGCCTTAGCCAATGCGTTGACTGTCGAAGAAAGTTACCTTATGCGACTACAAGAGCTGGAAGCGCTAGACAAAAAAAGCTTATTAGCTCAACAGCGTATTAAGCTATACCAAGCACGCATTTCTAGAGCCTTTAATAAAAAGGTGAAGGAAAGAATATTTTAAGTTGGTAATATGGTCTTAGCAGTGAGAAGACCAATGGTCATGACACACAAGACAAAAGAAAAATTCTAGCCTAAATAGGAAGGTCCTTTCTTATAGAATCAGTGTATTATAACGATGCGTATCGACTAACCAAGCCTGATGGTGACTTGCTTATGATGCCAATCAATGGCTAGTTCGTAGAGAAATATTATGTGTAACCTTCAGCGTTCACAGATACCCGACCTTAATCATGTAAATATACATGTAGGAGCGTAAAAAGTGCTTCATAGACCAAGTCAAAAGGATAGAGCTTTACGCAAGTCAAAAAGAATCTGTAAACTACTCTACGCGAGCTACTCTACGCAAGCTACTCTACGCGAGCTGTTTTACGCGAGCTACTTTATGCTGGAAACAGGCTGTCAGACAGTGCATTTAATGCAAGTGATGATGATTCTGACATAATGATTTACTGACAGCGTATAACACAGAATTCAAAGGGATTTGATTTACACAGAAACCAACATTGTCGTTTAGTGTGTGGACAGGGTTACTTTACTCTCAAAAGATGGCTTCTTTTACGCATGAATACTATCTGAGCTTTTTATGCTCAAAGTTGACATATGCGTAAAGTTTATTTGGGTTACTTTTTACGCTCAAGGCTATTTTATCAGCTACTTTACGCGAGAAGTCTATTTTTGGGCTATTTTACGCCTAGTCTACTACTTTATGCTGGAAGTGTATTTTGGGTCATTTTTATGCCCGATTATTTCTGGCTACATAGGAACGTGGTTTGCTTACGTGGCTTTCATGCCACACTTATCGAGGGACATGTGTACGTGCTCTCCGCATTTTATTGAGATAGTGGGACACGTGTCACCATGCGTAGAGATCAGAACTCTACATGGGACACGTGTCAACGTACGTAGAGAGTGGTCTACATCGTGGGTGACATTTGCTAGTAGAAAAACTCGATTTTGTTGCTTTTTACGCACAAAGGGTTAAGTCTATAAATAGACTTATTTTTCACATAGACAGCATCAGGAGATCAACAGAGAGACATGAGAGGAGATTCTAAGAAAACTCATAGTTCCAGAGTGATATTTCCAGAAGCATTTCTTCTACTTTTTCTCAAGAACAGGGTGAAGCAAAGCAAGAAAGCATTCGACTGTGCCATCAGTACCGTTGCTCGATACCTTTCCAGTGATTTAGTTCTTCCGATTGCTCATCTTCTTCAAGCAGTTTTCTTCTTCATCATCGTATGGTCAAAGGAACAAAGTGATCGCTCTCAGATTTGACTTTCATAGCAATACTTCCCAGAATATTTGTACTTTCTGTACTTTTTATAGTTTTCTTTCAAAAGCCAATTTTAGGCATTTTGTTAAGTAAAACAAAATGGCGACTCTGCTGGGGACGACCTTCTCCTCCGACGAGAAGGTAATTGCTCAATATGATGATGTGTCGATCGGATCGACAAAGAAGACTCTGGTTGTGCACTTCGACCAGACTGCCTACGAAGAAATGCTCTAAACTGGGGGTAGTGCTCGCTGCTCCAATGTTCAGAAATAGCAGAATGTGCGAAATGTTTTGATTCCGATGTCCAAAGCATCCTCGGATCTCCCTGCTGTCTCTGAAGGCAAAGGAATCCTTCCTACTCCGGTTGTGGAGGCTCCCGTTTGTGACGAGGCAGTCTCTACTCTGGTGAGACATCATGGGCGTAAAAATCAGTCTTTCGTTTGTAACGTGGCAGATTCTCCAGTTTTACGCTCTGAGCGTAAAAATCAGGCTTTACGCCCCGCACGTAAAAATATGTCTCCCGTCTGTGACGTGGTAGACTCCAAAGCTTTATGCCCTGTGTGTAAAAATCAGTCTCCCATCTGTGACGTGGTATACACACAAAATTTACGCTCCACGCGTAAAGAAAAATCTCCCGTCTGTGACGCGGCAAATACTCATATTTTGCGCTCTACGCGTAAAGGTAAATCTCCTATTTGTGACAGTGTAGATAAAATTTACAATGATGTTTTTACATCTAAAGTAAATTTACCTGCATGCATGCAGCGTAAAAATATTATTGGTAAAACTTCGGTTCTTCACCAACAGCCTTCTTACACTGCTTTACGCAAGGTACAAAACCTACAAATTACACGTAATACTGATGGAATTCTTTGTGCTAAAAATCTCAGAATTTACGCACGCAACTCCAAGCGCGTAAAAATGTACAGTTTGGTTTTGCTAATGCAGCCAGTAATCTTCTTTATACATAAGGGACTAAACGTTTTTCTACCCCAAATGTAATAAAGAAGACTACTCCTTCTGATTTACGCGAATTGCTAGTACAAAAGCGTAAAAATAGACAATCTCATGTGACACTCCCCCAAGAAAATTATCATTGTGAGTGTCACCAGATTGTAATCAAATGTTGTTGTTCGGTTTCTAAGCGGTCAGTTTTTGACCGATTAAGCTATAATGAACCTCAGCAACAGGCTAATGACCAAGAACATGAGGTGTTATATGCGTCAGTCAACATTGCATCTCATACCAACAGAGGACGACGTCCAAGATGCAACTCGTCCCAGACTCTTGGTCAACAATAGTTCAATAAACTTCTTGATTCCTTTGAAGAAGTATATCAGAATACTCGATCAAGAAGACAAAGACAATTGCAGAATTCTGATTCAGAAGCTGGGGGTACTCAGTCTTTTGAATTCGAAACTGATAGTGTCGATTCATACCTCTATACCAATCCCTCTGTATCTTCAAGAGAGGTTGAATCATATGCTATCGGAGACGAACCGGAGACGTCATCTGCTAATACAGAACAACGTCTCTCTGCCGTTGAGCAATCATTGAAGGACATGCTTACTATGATGCAAAGCATGCACCAAATAATATTGACTCAGCAAGTTGCTCAACCGGCAGTAGTAATACCGGTACAGGTGGCAGCACAAACTCAAGATAGTCAAGGGTTTGATACACCTTTGAATAATCAAGAGCCTGCTGTCATTCAAAATTCTGCATCTCTAGATCCTATCATTCCATAAGATATGACACCTCCGGTGTGGGTTACGGTACATCCAACGACTATTCAATCGAATGTGCTTCATTAAACTAGTGAAGCTATTCAAGCAGTGCATGAGCTCAAAGCACAGTTTGAAGTTTTGAAGCACAAGGATCAACTCCAAAAGTTAGGGATTAAACAGCCTTACCCTCCTCATTGGAATGATATACCCTTTCCTCCAAAATTTAAGCCACAATCGATGGTATTATTTGATGGAAAGGTTTCTCCTAGTCAGTATATCAATTATTTTGATATTATGACTGTACATCTACAGAAGAATGATGCTTTTCTCACTCGAGTTTTCATCGAGTGTCTAACGGGTTCAGCCTACGATTGGTATCGCAGTCTGCCCGACAATTGCATTTCGTCTTTTGACGAATTCAAAGCAATATTTCTCTTCCGCTTCTGTGAAGGAGGCATGGACATGAACATGTCCTCCTTAATATAAATCAAACAAAAGGAGAAGGAAGATACTCGGACGTTCATTGAACGTTTTCGACAGGCAACTCTGAAGATGCCTCCTGGTATGCCAGATTCAGCATTAATTGATACATGCAAGATGAATCTGCGACCATCCATTGCTGTCTTTACGGGTTCCCAATTCACAGATTAGGTCTCATTTATTATAGCAACAGTTTCTGCCGAGACCAATGGTAGGTTGGCTCGTGAACATGGGATGATATTTGCCTCAGAGGACAAAGGCAAGAAAGGCTCTTCTGGTAATAATTCTGGCAATTGTAATGGGAAAGGAAAGGAAACCCTTGTGGTTAATCTTTCAAAACCTAAAATGACGCCGAATAACCAAGAGTTTTCTAAGCCAAAAGAAGAATACGCTTTTGATGACAGTGATATCCCAGGGATATTCCAATGTCTGGTAAAGAGTGGCAAACTCCAAATTACAGAGCCGAAGAGGCCTAATAAGATGAATTTGGCCGACAATCTCAAATATTGTATCTATCACAGATACATAAATCATCCTACCAATGCTTGTTATGTCTTGAAGAAGAAAATCCAGGAGTTGATAAATGCCAATGCCATCGCTTTATCTAACGATGAGCATACGGTCACAACCAATATGGTTTCTCTTCAATTTGGAGGTTTTCCTCCACAACAAGTCCCAGATGGGATTGTCCCAATTCCAAAGGCGACGATGAAGATTGTGAATATCCCGCTTGCCAGAGAGCAAACTGAAGGACTTTTGTCTCTTACATTAAAAACTGGTGAAATCATGTGGGTACATCCTGATTTAGTACCTGAAATGGAGAATGAAGGTAAAACTTCAAAATCTAAGAAGGATAAAAAAGTCAAAACCTGCAACATGATTTCTCATGTTTTAATCCCAGACCATGATGATTTGGATCATTTATGGGATGGCATTCCTTTAGAGGATAGATTGAGGGGTTTAAAGATATGCCCTCCAAGCTTAGCTCCTCCTACCAAGCTCAAACTTACTCATCAGCAGTGGTTAGCTATGAATAGTGTCCCCTTATACAGGGCACAACAAGTCTTTGCTGCTTTTGAAAAAGTTCCTACAGAGATTTTTTCTCGTGTCCCGAATACTCTCTTTCCTGTGGTTACAGAGGTTTCTGTCTCTTCCTCCTCTGTTAATCCATCTATTGAAAGTCTGCTGCCCATTTACTTATACAGTCAACAATCAGTCCATCTCATGAAAAAGATGGGCTATGACTTTCAAAAGGCAGAGGGTTTGAACTATGATAAAGGAATGCGACTTCTTTTACAAATTCAAAGTCAAAAATCCACTGTTGGATTGGGTTCTGAGATTCCTCACAAAAATCCTCGCAAGAAGAAGGCTAAAGGAAAGAAGACTAAATCCTGCAATATGGTACTTCCTTCTTCAGAGTCTGAAGAAGAAACCTTTGCTGGTACGAGATCTGGGAAAGAGTACCACAAAGATTATGAGGGATCTTCCAAAGAAGCAGAGGACGTTGTGGAAACATTACCAGTTCAACCATCTCCTGTTCCTGCTAAACCATCTGTGGTTGAAAAGGGGAAACAGAAAGCAGTACGCGTTGACGTTCCTTTGAAATCTGCTTCAAATCAAGGAGTGGTGATGAAGCCCTACAAATTTGATATTCTATCCCGGTTAGCCAATACTCCGGCTAGACTCTCTATATTCGAGCTGCTTCGTCTTTCTAAAGAAAGTAGGGAGACTCTGAGTGAAGCCTTGCTACAAGCAGACTCATGCTTAGCTCAACTCAAGAGTCCTGACAATACACCAGTGTCATATCCACAATGTCATAGCGTGATGGAGGCAATTCCTAACATTACTTTCGCACAAGAAGATAAGCTGTTGAAGCATAATAAACACGATAGGCCTTTATGCTACACTGGGTATATTGAATCCACGAAAATTGACAGAATTTATATTGATCCTGGGTCTTCTATTAGTATTATTCTTCAGAGTATGCTAAGACCTTTGAGGATTCCTACTAGTGATTTGACTTACACTAGTACCACAATAGTTGGTTTCAACTCTGGCAAGAGTAAACCACTGGGGAAGATTCGTCTGAAGATTCAGATTGGTGATCTTCTAACTATGGCGACCTTCTATGTTATCAACTCAGACGTATCCTACAACATCCTTCTTGGAAGACCGTAGATACATGAGCATAATATTGTGCCTTCAACTCTCCACCAATGCTTCAAGTACATGTATTCCCAAGGGATTGTGAAGACGAAATTCGCAGATATCAACCCTTTTAAAGGTGTTGAAGCTTATTTTTTGGATTCAATCCTCTACAACAAGAGCATGTGAAGGAGATATCAGATATAACTGAATATCGATCACCTGCTGAAGATCAATCTGTCAATGAAGATCCTCCGGAAGAGCAACCTTTGAAGATCAAAGTCAAAGGTCGAATCCAACCCTAAACTGTCAATGATCAACCTCTGGCGATCAAGGTCAAAGGAAGAACTCGAGCTTCATCTGAGGAATCAGTAAGTATTCCTGCCAAGAGCCATGTTCAACCTCTCATGATCAAAGTCAAGGGACGTACTTCTCGTACGAATGATCCAGAACCACCACTGACCATCAACCTTGGCAAGTCTATGCAGAAGAAGGATGATGGTCCGTTAATGATCAATCCGAAGTATAGCAGTCAAATTATAAATAACGTAAATATTGATCATTCTGTACTTTCTAATATCAATGAAGATTTCTTTTTTGAGTATATGGCTGTCAAATTTGTTGAAAGAATGACTTTATCTTCTGATGATCAAAGTCATCAATATAAAGATGACCCAGATACAGAGGAAACTTTATCTATTGACCATAAGGAAAAAAAATTTCCTCCTCATGTCGATGTAGGACCTTATGCTCAAAAATTTCTAACATCTTCTCCCTTTCTTCTTCTTGTAGCTGCTTTATCACAAGCTTGTGTAACTTATAGACGTCACGAAGAATCCTATTTTGTGGTTCCGTCTGATAAGTAAAACAAGCACCAAATTGTGTTTGGTCTGGCTAGAAATATCTCTGTTGCTCAGACAGATGATCTTAGAGATAAAGATAAAAGAAGAATCCGAATTGACAAATATAGTCAACAATCTCTCAAGATTATTAAAAAAAATGGGATATGATTTGAAAACTATGCTGGGTCTTAATCAAGGTAAAGGTAGACGATTACCATTATGTGGTGATCCGTTTTACCAGAAAACTCGTCATGGGTTGGGATATGATCAGTCCCACATGTTTAATGACGATATACAAGAAGAATTTTCTCCTAGTTCTTCACAATCCTCAGATTCAGAAGAAATCTAATTCATCGAATCTGATACATTCTACTCCTCATATGCTGGAGGAGATTATTATGATGAATCTGAATGTGTATTCTCAGTCAACATGGTTCAAACTGAGAATGAATCTGAGCCATTTGAAAATGACCCTTGGGCCCAACAAATGGATACTCAGTGGGAGCTTCATTTTGAACAGCGACAGCCACCTACAGAGGATGAGATTGTCCAGATTGATGTTGGAGATGGAACTACGTCCAAGCCAATATTTATCAGTAAAAACCTCTCCGAAGATGAAAATGAAGAGTTGATACAATTGATTAAAGAATATATTGATATCTTCGTACGGAGTTATGAAGATATGTCGGGTTTAGATCCTAAAGTTGCTACTCATAAACTCAATATTCTTCTTAATGCTATGCCTGTAAAACAACAGCAACGACATTTTTGACCAGACATGATGGATGCAATCGAAGCAGAAGTCAAAAAGTTGATTACATGTGGCTTTGTTCGTGAAGAACAACATCCAGATTGGGTTGCCAATATTGTTCCTGTTAAAAAGAAGAATGGAAAAGTCCGAGTTTGCATAGATTTTTGGGATCTTAATGCAGCTTGTCCAAAGAACAAATTTCTACTTCCGATCACCGATGTCATGATAGACAATACATGCAGTTTTGAACGCATGTCTTTCATGGATGGATTCTCAGGATACAATCAAATTAAGATGCATCCAGGAGATGAGAAGCATATTGCTTTTCGTACACCCCTTAGATTCTATTATTATACGGTTATGCTGTTTGGTCTGAAAAATGCCGGTGCCACGTATCAACAGGCTATGAGCATTATCTTTCAAGAACATCTACGGAAGACAGTTGAATGTTACGTAGATGACATTGCTGTCAAAAGTCGATCAAAAGATGATCACATTTAAGACTTGAAGATAGTATTTGAATTAATGCATCAACATCAACTGAAGATGAACCCCACTAAGTCTTTCTTAGGGGTGTCCAGTGGCAAGTTTTTGGGATTTGTCATCACTTCACAGGGTATCCATGTTGATCCTGATAAAATCAAAGCTATTGTTGAAATGCGTCCTCCACGCAATTTAAAAGAACTACGCGGCTTCCATGGTCGCATTACTTATATCAGGAGATTTATATCCAATCTTTCTGGGAGATGTCAACCTTTCTCTCGTCTATTAAAGAATGGTGTATCGTTTGTCTGGGATAAAGCATGTCAGAGAGCTTTCAATGACATCAAGCAATATCTTATAAATCTACCTGTTTTGGTACCCCCAGTGGTAGGGAGACCATCTTTGCTACATGTTCGAGCCTTGGATCATTCACTTGGTGCTCTTCTTGCACAGAAAAGTGATATGGGTCATGAACAAGCAATTTATTATCTTAGCTGAATGATGGTCAGAGCTAAACACAGGTATACTCCTGTAGAAAAGGAATGTCTGGCCCTGGTTTTTGTTGTTCAAAAGACAAGACATTATGTATCAGGATAGACTATCCATGTCATCTCCAGAATAAATCCTATTCGGGTATTGATGAAAAAACCAAGCATTCTTAATTCCAGGTTAGACACCTGGGCATGTTGCTCACTCCCTATGATATGGTATATGTACCTCAAAAATCAGTGAAGGGTCAAGCATTAGCTGAATTCTTAGCAGCTCACCCTATACCTGAAACATCGAAGCTATATAAGGACATTCCAGATGAAGTCGTGGATTGCAACATGACTTTAAAGGATGACATTTAGCAATTATACTTTGATGGAGCATCACGTGTTGGACCTAAAGGCAATATCGTCTCCGGAGTAGAAATCGTTTTTGTTTCTCCCGACAAAATGGTCATATACCGTGCTTATTTTCTCAATGAGCCATGCTCCAACAATGTCACAGAATATAATGCTCTGCTGAGTGGTCTTCAAGTAGCGAAACAATTGGATATTGAGTTCCTAGAAGCTTATGGAGATTCTCAACTGATTGTTAATCAGATTAGAGGGACGTACGAAGTCAGAAATCCTGACCTCATCCCTTATCATCAAGTGGTAATCGAATTGGTCCTTTAATTCAAAGGATTCTTCATCGAATTTGTACCACGTTCTCAGAATTTGGAAGCTGATGTTCTTGCTAGTTTAGCGGCATATTTAGCTGTTCCAATTCGAAGACAAAATACCTTTACTTTGCTGGATCGAGACTTATTCTGTGTTAAGAATAATCTGCATATTGAACAGAGTTACACTACAGAATCAAGTTCCCAACAGAGGGATTGGAGAAGTCCATTCATTGATTATGCAGTTCATAGGATTTTACCTGAAGATCCAAAAGAAGCTGCATCAATTAAAAGACGATCATTTTGATTCTATTATGATTCTTCTTTACATATTTTATATCGTCGTTCTTATGACGGACTTCTGTTGATTTGTCTCACTGAGAATGAAGCTAAGCAAATACTTCGTGAAGCTCATGATGGTGTCTGTGGTGCCCATCAACTGGGTCCAAAATTACAGGAATGTATTCGAAGAATGGGGTATTATTGGCCATCCATTATAGCAGATGCTGTGGATTATGCCAGACGGTGTAAAGCATGTCAGATTCATGCTGATTTTATTCATCAACTGTCTGAATTTCTATATTCTACAGCAGCTTCTTGGCCTTTCGAAGCTTGGGGCATGGATATCATTGGTTCGATTAACCCTCCTTCTGTCAAGGGACATCGGTTTATCCTAGCTATAACCGATTACTTTTCTAAATGGACGGAAGCGGTTCCCCTTGCTGAAGTAAAAACGTCTAATGTGGTTAGCTTCATCAAACACCATGTCATTTATCGCTTCGGGATTCCCCGACGGATAATTCATGACAATGGACCATAATTTGCCAGTCAGCCATTTTATCGGTTCTGTGATAAGAATCGGATCCAAAACCCGGCTTCTACGGCTTATAATCCAGCTGCTAATGGTTTAGCCGAAGCCTTCAACAAGACAATCATCAAACTTCTCAAAAAGTTCGTATCTTCTAATAAACTTGATTGGAATAAGAAACTTGGAGAATGTTTATGGGCTTACCGAACGACAATCCGAACTCCTACTTGTTTTACACCATTTTTACTGGTTTACGGATGTGAGGCGGTTCTTCCATTGGAAATCCAAATTCCATCTCTTCGAATAGCCATTGCTAATGAGCTAACCACAGAGAACAATGATCGCTTACGACTTCAAGAACTTGAAGGATTGGACGAGAAGCGTCTTCAAGCGCAACAGCACATTGAGCTTTATCAAGCCCTCATATCTCAAACTTTCAATCGTAAAGTTAAAGAGAGGGTATTCAAAGTCGGTGAACTAGTTCTAGCTGTTCGAAGACCGATGGTGATGACTCATAAGAGCAAAGGGAAATTCCAAGCAAAATGGGAAGGCCCTTATGTCGTTGAGACAGTCTTCTCTAACGGTGCCTATAGGTTGTCTAAACCTAATGGAGATTTGCTCATTATGCCGATCAATAGCAAATTCTTGAAGAAATATTATGTTTAAATTTCTTCTTTATGTCCCAGCTACCAATGTTTGGTAAAGCTAATTACTTGTCTCCTTGAAGAGAATTTTGATCTTCTGTCTTACCAATTAATAAAAAAACGGAGGGATTTGTTATTTTTCATGTTCTTATGACCTCTGAATAAATATTATGTCTACTTTTTTTCCTATCTATCATGTCCATTTGACCTCTGAATAAATATTATGTCTACTTCTTTTCCTATCTATCATGTCCATTTGACCTCTGAATAAATATTAACCTATTTTTCTTTGAGTTGTTACGATCTGTCACGTTCATATTACCTCTAACAGTATTGTATACTCTAAACAGAAAACGAGATTTCATTATCTATCATGTCCATATTACCTCTGGATAGATACAATTTATCGCGCTTAGAAAGCTTGCCATGTCCATATTACCTCTGATAAGTGTTTTCTATCTCATACCTATTGTATAATAAAGGATAGGGTCACAAAACAAAATATTTTATTCATATCTTCAAAATATTACAGAATGAAATAAACAAAAGAATACAGAATTCTTTATTGATGAACAAAAAGAAGATTGCAAAAGCTCTTTATTTGCCTAAGGCGGAGGAGATAAATCTCCTAGTAGTTTCTGCAGCTCTACTAGATGTTTTTTACGAGAGCTCAAAACAGTCTTGTTAGCTTCAGCACGTCGAGCTTCTGGAGTGCAGATGTGAGAAAGTCTAGCAAAAGTAACTATAAGCTTGTCCTTGGCTTCATCAAGGGTTTTGATGGTAGATTCAGCTCCGAAGACCTGCTCTTCCAAAATTGAGCTTTGAGTTAGGTGCTGGTCCCGGGCCATGATCATCTGCTCCCTCTCTGCCTTCAAGCGAGCCAGCTTAGCCACGACTTCGCGAATTCTATCATTTTGTTGATGAATTCTTACATTCAAAGTTTCATAGTCTTTTCTATGGCTGTGACGCCCCAGAACCAGAATACTGGAGAGCGGGGGCGGACATAGCCAGCTACGTATATTGAAATGGAATCCACCTCGCTATACGGTCACGGTTGTCTAGATATATGAGGGTTTAACTACAAGCCAACGATCTCTTAAGGTCAAGCCTATTGTCTCAATCTCAAGCAAGTAATATAGTTACAAGATGTTAGACCCCCAAATATACAATAAAAGGCATCCCAAATATTACATATTGGATGATCATGAAGCAAGTCGTACAAAATCTCAAAACTAGCAAGAGTTCAGTCATACATGACCAACCCTAGGTTTTGTTAATCATGTTAAAGCCAGTAGGCAGACAGTAAGTAAATATGCATCGAGCTGACAGGTGCTCGTCGACTAAACGCCTCAAAAGAATAATTTTACAATATAGTGAGCGAAACAAAATGGAAAACCCACTCGTAGCCCGGGTTCCTTCTAGTCGCCACCATCGGGCTGGAGGTTCGGTAGATCTTCAGGAGCTGCTCCGAAATTTGGCCACACAAAACCAGCTGGATCAAACCCCAGAAAGAGCAAGTGCTACAAAGGAGGCCACGAAATAAGAACAAAAACCAGCATATCAGAACATAAGAAATAGAAGAAAACTACAAGTAATGAAGAGTACAACAGGACCATAAACGACTTGGGACGTGGAACCATTCCGGAAGCCAGGTTACAACCCGTAAACCAAGCAAGCACCGGGGTTATATCCCTTCGCCTGAATAGCACTTTGTCTCTACCCATTTATTGTTAAAGATAAGTAAAACAATCATGTTCAGGAATACCAGGTACAGGGACTAGACGAGGCTTAGACAAGGCTGGACGCCATCCATTCACAAATGGCCAAGCAAATACTACGGCTTACTACTTAACTAACTAGGGTTATCACAAGCCTAGTTACTAGCAAGATGCAAATGAGAAATTCCTAGTCCCAAGCCCTGCAGACTTTCCAGTTATTCTTCCGCGGGTTGAGAGTATGGTTGGGTACATCGCCCAGGAGATAATATACCCTTAGGTGACTTAGAGGGTGCAACACATGACAGTGTGCTGGAAATGTGCCCTACTCGTCAGCAGGCTACAAGTCCATTTAAAAGCGCCCAGATAACGAGATCGCCTGTGACTGAAATTTCTCCATGAACTATAGTTTGATCTAGTCATTAGCCTAATCCATATTCAGTGTGAATCCCTGACCGTGGTAACCAGGGGGTCACGTCCTAGACATGATGCAAGACAAGACAAGACAAGTGGATTGCACAAAGCAGCAAGAACGAACACCCACGACGTCAGAGTTGATTATATGAGTCAAGTTAGCCATCGCAACAGCATCAAGTCAAGTCAAGTTACAAGTTACAGGTTTACAAGTTACAAGTCAGGAGTGCGCCGCCACGGGCCACTATCAAGTTATCCAGTATCAAGATTAATCATGAATTATAGGTTAAAAGTTAAGGGCGTACCCCATCGGGTCACTATCAAGAAGATCAGAAAGTACGAGAATCATACTTCACAGAAATCACGAAAAACCGTACTAGTCATAAGCAAAACACCAAAAATCGTGCCAGGTCGTGTTGGGTCGAGACAGTCGTGTTGTGTGGAACAAGATCTCAAAACTCCAACCCACAAGAGAGAAGCCAAGTCCATGGAATAAAATCAAACCCATCATGGGCAAATAGGTTGCGCTGGGGTTAGATTGTGCTAGGGTCGAGATGTGCTAGGGTGAGCTGCGCATGAGATGAGCTGCGCAGGAGATGAGCTGCGCAGGAGATGAGCTGCGCGGGAGTTGAACTACGCAGGAGTTGAACTGCGCAGGAGATGAACTACACATGAGATAAACTGCGCAGGAGATGAACTGTGCAGGAGATAAACTACGCAGGAGATGAATTGCGCATGAGTTGAACTGCGCATGTGTTGAACTGCGCAGGAGATGAACTGCGCATGAGTTGAACTGCGCAGGAGATGAACTGCGCATGAGTTAAATTGCGCATGAGTTCAAGTGCGCATGAGATGAACTGCGCATGGCCTTGCGCTAAAGAGCGCTGGCCGAGGGTCATCCTCTCCATCAGGCCGTGGGAAAACCCCAAGAACTCCAAATTTCCAATCTTCATAACTTAGCCAAAACAAAACCTAATTTAGATTTTTAAAGTTCTAACTTGGGTAAAATTGAATTCTCTTCCACATGGAAGCCTCAAAACAAGGAAAAATACAAGTCTAATAGATCAAAACCAAGAAAATCTGAAAATGGCTAAAACTTAAATCTAAAAAAATAGAAGCTCTAAATCATAAAATGCCAAGTTCTAATGTTGTTCACCATGGCCTAATCTAGCTAATGGACAAATAAAATGGGGTTCTTATGTGGTGGCAAGGTGCACTTGCCTATGGTGTTGGTGGAGGAAGGAAGAAGAAGATGAAGAAAATTAATGGAAGTTATGAGGAGAGAAAAAGTTCGGTGGGGTTTTAATGAGGGAGGGTATGTTGTGTTGAGGGTGGAGGTTAGCTAAGGTAGTCCAATGCATACTAAACCAAACCAAACCAATTCCTTCTCCATAAAATAAAACCACGCCAGGCCTAAAAACCTATTTCACGAGAAAACCAAAATCCGCAAGTCGAGCCAAGATAAAATTACAGGTCAAAACCGAAAAGTTAAAATACAGGTCCGAAATACATGTAAGCCTAATTAAAATACGTATTCCAAAATACGGGCATTACAACTCTACCCACCTTAAAAGAATTCTGTCCTCGGAATTTAAATCAAGATGCTTAGAGATGTAAGAGCCAGCTATGCTATCCATAATTAAGCTACACTAAGCAATCAATCAACCAATCATACATGCAAGCAAGGGATGGCAAGCATAAGGCATAAGAAGGACATTATACCTTACGAGTCAAACAAGTCGGGATATCGCGATCGGATGTCGCCCTCACGCTCCCACGTTGACTCACCTAGAGGGTGATGACCCCAAACAATACGGATTAAGCTAATAGTCTTGTTCTTGAGTATATTTTCTCTTCTGTCCAATATAGACACGGACCTTTCCTCATACGAAAGGTTGGTACCAACAACCAATTTTTAATGGTCTAGAATCATACTTTACATAAATCACAAAAAACTGTACTAGTCATAAGCAAAACACCAAAAACCGTGCCAGGTCGTGTTGGGTCGAGACAGTCGTGTTTTGTGGAACAAGATTTCAAAACTCCAACCCACAAGAGAAGCCAAGTCTAAGGAATAAAATCCAACCCATCGTGGGCAAATAGGTTACGCTGGGGTTAGATTGCGCTAGGGTTGAGCTGCGGTAGTGACCCGTCCCTACATCGTGCCCCGTTGTTCGTCCACGGGGTGCACGAGAAAGGAACACTGTCGCTATCGACTCGATCGGGACCGATAGGTCGGGATCGATCGAATCGATCGAACGGGAACGGTTGAATTAAGATCCATTCCCCGTTATGGAATGGCTTCTTCGGAACCAAGTCCCATATTCAGCGGGCTGCGCCTCAAGGATTGACTCTGCGGCTGAGTCGGAAGAGACCTCCCGTTGCTCTGCTTTTCACGCCGCTTGCGTTGGTTTTGGCTTTGTTTTCTGAATGCGTTTTCGTGAATGTTTTTGATGGTTTTCATGGCTTACGTTTCGAACTTCGCATTCGTATCGAATTTCCTTGAATAACACAGTGTTCTAATCGGTTGCTTGTACGATTTCAGGTGATCGCATAGGAAACGTCTAGCGCGGCCAACCAGTTTCTCGCCTCAAGTAAATACTAAGGTGAGTGGCTGACCCTTCTTCCCTCGACCCCCTTCTCAAATACATTATCAATACTGGACATGTGCTATGCTAGATGTAATGCAACGACATAAATGATATTCCAATAAACGGTTACACGATATCCCACGAACACGAACTATACAGATGCTTGTCATATAATATTATCGTGCTTGCAAAATTAGCAAATCATATAGAACCGTGCTAAGGAAGGATGAATCGATTAAATGAATGTCGCAACGATACTATAAGATGTGCCTTGAAAAAACAAATTAACTTAGCACGGTCATGGACAACTTGTCGACAAGGGCAATTGTTTCTTCGGACGGCATCCCGAGGCCACGGGACCGTTCCTACCTAGGAAGAAACACGGATAGCTATGCCGGATGCATGCCACAGTAGGCAAGGGCTTTCAACGGGGCTCGCTACTTGCGCTGAAAGGATCCTGTCTACCAAGCTATATGTCCAGGATGGCTTGTCGTGCCAGTGACCTTCACGAATGCACTCTGTTATGGTTCTTATTATCAACATAACAGGAAAGAACATGGTAAGTTTACGCTACAACGGCACGCTCTGCCGGGGGAAGATCTATCGTCGTTATACGGTTGTGCCTTCAATTATAAGTTTAAATTGAGTAGGATGGCTAGAAACTTTACTAAATATTGGCATGCACGCTCACTTAACTTCTTCAACAAATGAGAGCACGGGAATTAAATTGCCACGCACCAGCACAAAGTGTAAAGTACTGACCCTCGCTCTCAACAGGTATTCGGAACCAGGATAGCGTGCCAAGGAACTGAAGGCGACGCTCCTTTCTTTTGAAGCCTTGCTAGCGCGAAGGCTAACTCTGCGACATTTTGAAGACTCCAACTCAACAGCATCATGAGTCATAAACTCTCGCCGATCCCAGGTCTTAGAGAGTCATTTTGATGTTTGTAAAAAGGGATGTAAATGAATGGAATGACTATCTCATCGATGTCGGTTGTAAGCCCGCGAGGCCTCTTTTGTAATCGAGTCTGTAATATACTTATTATCAATGAAAATGCAAGTTTCCTTCTCTAAATGAATGTGTTCAATTTCTCTGCGTACTCTTATATATGCTGTTGTTTCGGATAACCTTATGAACCGCCTTGTGCAAGCGCAACTTAGGCTTGCACGGCATCACGCCCGGGGGACGACTATCGATTCTATCGAATTGGGGCGTGACATAATGGTATCAGAGCACGGCTTTACGTCCTTGGCCTCCAGTGTCGAGTTTTTAGTCTCAAAATCGTTGGTCTCGTGTCGATGAGATATGTCGTTCCATACGAGTGCGCCCGCAATAAGTTTGGTGACTAATATATTTTTCCTTCAAATCCCAGAAGGCACGTCGATGAACGTGACGGCGAACGAAGAAAGTGCTTCGAGCGGCTCGAGTAGCTCGAGGCCCGGACCCTCAAACGATGCCATGGAGCGGATGTTACGCATGCTGGAAATGCAACAACGACAAGCTGAGGAGAGTCAACGCCAGAATGAGCAACATCGACGGCAGGCGGAGACACGTCAAACTCAGTTCGAGGCCCGATTCGAAGCACAATTCAAGTTGCAGCAGAAGCAGCTTGATACTCTCCAGCAGATCGTTCAGACGTTGGTGGCCAACAACAACAACAACAACTCAACGACGACTCCTGCCGTGACCGAGCCTGCGGCCAGACAAAGTGAAGTCGAACCGGAGGCACCCGAGCCTACACATGCAGCACATAGAAGTTCCAACTTCGACGTGTCAAAATTCACGAAGAGTTGCCGTACTTCCTTCAACGGCACGGAAGACCCCTCTTTGGCGATTGACTGGTTGGAGGAATTGGAAGACAAGTTCGAGCTTCTGGGCGTCGAGGAGTCCAAGAAAGTCGCATGCGCTCAACTTCTACTCCGGTCGAACGCACACGGCTGGTGGGCCGTGCAAAAGCGAGCGATCAGACGCGACGACGAGACAGCGGTAATTTTTTGGGCCACCTTTCGCGAGGCATTCGAGATCGAGTACCTCCCCATAGCCATTCGACAAGAGAAGGAGAATGAATTCATGCAGCTAAGGCAAGGAAACATGACGGTGCGGCAGTATGCAGCGGAGTTCAACAAGTTAGCCAAGTTTGCTGGAGAATTCCTGCCCTCCCTGGCGAGTCGTGCTCGACGGTTCGAAGTGGGTCTACGACAATCCATCTACGCCCATGTGTCCGTTCCACAATACAAAACGATGGGGAAGTCTCTCAACCACGCCCTCCGCCTTGAAAGCCAATATCCTCCAGATGCTGCCGGCGCTGTGCATACCTACCATCACAAACGCCCTAGCCATGCGGGAGGAAATAATGTGACCAAGCGTCCGAACAACGGGCGCCAGGGCGAACCTCAGGCGCAGAATTCGAGACCTCTTCGCTGCACCAAATGTTATCGGAACGGGCACCTGGCCGTCGACTGTCAAGTTCAAAATGGCGGGTGTTTCTACTGCGGAAAAAGGGGTCACTATCATGCAGACTGCCTGAAGCGTAGAAGAAACAACTTGAACACGCCTCAGCATCCATAGCACCGTCCGGGGAATCAAGTTCCGGCGCCTCGAGAACCTCAACCCGTACCACACAATGGCCAATACCGTCGCCCCAATGCCCAGGGCCGCGTCTATGCCATGACCCGAGATGAAGTGCTTGCATCAGATACGGTCGTGACAGGTATACTTAGTTTCAATAATGTGCCTGCTCGTGTACTATTTGATTCAGGTGCTTCGCATAGTTTTATATCGGCGGACTTTGCCACCGAGCACAAATTTCCGACCATATTACTAGATCTCGACCTTAGCGTGAGCACCCCTTCGGGCGCACCGATACTCACTAATTTAGCCTGCGCCGACGGGATTATCTGTATCGGCGGTCAACAGATCGGTCTTGACGTGATAGTCCTAGACATGAAGGACTTCGATATTATTCTGGGAATGGATTGGCTCGGGCCGTGTAACGCAACCATAGACTGTGCTAGAAAGACGGTCACCTTCCGTATTCCCGGAGTGCCTGAATTTTGCTTTTCGTGTGGTGAGGCGTCCTCGACCTGCATGCTGATTTCGGCGATTTCTGCTCGGAGGATGCTGCATTCTGGGTGCGAAGGCTATTTGGCGTCCGTTCGAGACATGCGACAGGATGGTGCAAACGCGGGTCAGACCGACGTTGTGGCTGAATTCCCCGATGTGTTTCCGGACGAGCTACCCAGCATGCCCCCCGATCGAGAAATCGAGTTCAGCATCGATACATTTCCCGATACTCGACCAATTTCTAAGGCCCCGTACAGAATGGCTCCCGCCGAGCTGAAGGAACTCAAGGTCCAGCTACAAGAGTTACTCGATAAAGGGTTTATTCGGCCTAGTGTTTCACCGTGGGGAGCACCCGTGTTGTTCGTGAAGAAGAAAGATGGGTCCATGCGTCTGTGCGTCGATTACCGAGAGCGGAACAAGGCCACCATCCGGAACAAGTACCCATTGCCCCGCATAGACGACTTATTCGATCAACTGCAAGGCGCCTCGGTATTTTCGAAGATTGATCTCCGCTCAGGCTATCATCAACTCAAGATCAAGTCAGACAACGTGCAAAAGTTCGCCTTTCGCACTCGGTATGGCCACTACGAGTTTCTGGTAATACCATTCGGCCTGACGAACGCTCCTGCTGCCTTTATGGATCTGATGAATCGGGTATTTCGACCCTTCTTTGATAAATTTGTGGTAGTCTTTATTGATGATGTTCTTGTCTACTCGAAAGACAGGGCGCAGCATGCAGAACATCTACGGGCCGTGCTCCAGACACTTCGAGAACATGAGTTGTACGCGAAGCAGAGTAAGTGCAAATTTTGGCTAAGCAGCGTATCCTTTCTTGGTCACATCATTTCGTCCGAAGGCATTGCAGTCGACCCGAAGAAAGTGGAAGCTGTTGCTGATTGGAAGCGGCCTGCGTCTGCTAGTGAGATTCGAAGCTTTCTTGGTTTGGCGGGATACTATCGACGCTTCGTGAAAGACTTCGCGAAGATTGCATCGCCACTGACTCGCCTCACTCAAAAGGGAGTCGTGTATGAGTGGTCGGATGACTGTGAAGCTTCATTCCAGGAGCTGAAGCAGCGACTAATTTCGGCACCTATACTCGCACTTTCGGATGGGCCAGAGGGTTTTCAGATATTCAGCGATGCTTCAGGCCAGGGCTTGGGATGTGTGCTCATACAGCGAAACAAGGTGATATCCTTCGCCTCCCGACAGTTAAAGCCGCACGAGAAGAACTATCCTACGCACGACTTGGAGTTAGCGGCAATTGTGTTCGCGTTGAAATTGTGGCGTCACTATCTATATGGTGTGGCGTGCGCGATCTATACCGACCACAAGAGCCTCAAGTATCTCTTCACTCAGAAGGAGTTGAACTTACGACAGCGGTGCTGGCTTGAACTGATCAAAGACTATGACTTGACGATCGACTACACTCCGGGCAAGGGAAATATGGTGGCGGACGCTCTGAGTCGAAAATATCTTGTCTCGCTATCCATCAACCGCAGACTATTACAAGATTTAGAAGAAATGGGCATCGATCTCCGGGTTCGATTCAGGGATATACGGTTGGCACAGCTGCAGTTAGAGCCGAGTTTGCTGGAAAAGATCAAGACCGCTCAGAAGGATGATCCGTACCTGAAGAAAATGCGCGAGCGAATTTCAACAGGTAGTGCGACCGACTTTGCGGAAGACAAGACCGGCGTGCTGAGAATGAATGGCCGACTATGTGTTCCGGATGATTCAGAACTACGAAAGGAGATAATGTCGGAGGCCCATTATACGAAATATACATTACATCTAGGCAGTACCAAGATGTATAAGGACCTCCGCACGACCTTCTGGTGACACGGGATGAAGAGAGATGTGGCGCTCTTCGTGTCGTAATGTATGGCCTGTCAGCAGGTGAAAGCTGAGCATCAACGACCGGGCGGAGAGATACAGAACCTTGCCATCCCAGAGTGGAAATAGGATCATGTCACGATGGACTTTATTGTTGGCCTGCCGAAGACACCACGGGGGAGCGACGCCATCTGGGTCATCGTCGATCGACTAACCAAGTCAGCGCACTTCATTGCCATCAAAGTTACTTGGAGCGTTGATCGCCTGGCACAGATTTATCTTGACGAGATAGTACGGCTGCATGGAGTTCCAGTATCCATCGTCTCTGATCGGGATTCACGGTTCATGTCGCGATTCTGGAGTAGCCTTCAGTCGGCGCTGGGTACCAAGTTGCAGTTCAGCTCAGCTTACCATCCTCAGACCGACGGCCAAACTGAGCGCGTTAATCAGATTCTCGAAGACATGCTACGGCTCTGCGCAATTAACTTCAAATCAAGCTGGGACGTCCACCTACCGTTGGCGGAATTTGTATACAACAATAGCTATCAGTCCAACATCCAAATGGCGCCGTATGAAGCTTTGTACGGCCGGAAGTGCAGATCGCCCATTTGCTGGGATGAAGTCGGGGAACGGCAGATACTCGGCCCGGAGCTGGTGGAACAGACTGTGGAAACGGTCAAGCTCATTCGGAAAAGACTGAAGATTGCACAGAGTCGGCAAAAGAGCTACGCCGATACCCATCGAAGACCGCTTGAGTTCCAGGTGGGCGATCATGTGTTCCTGAAGGTGTCGCCCATGCGAGGAGCTACTCGGTTCGGCACGAAGGGGAAGCTGAGTCCGAGATTCGTTGGGCCGTTCGAAATACTCGAGCGGGTCGCCCCAGTGGCCTATAAAATTGCCCTACCGTCGGCGCTCGAAGGTGTGCACAATGTCTTCCACGTCTCCCAACTGCGGAAGTACGTGCACGACCCTAGCCACGTGGTGGATTTTGGCCAGCTGGAGCTAAAGTCCGACTTATCCTACGTTGAAGAGCCCGTTCAAATCTTAGAACGCAAGGATAAGCTATTGCGGAATAGGGCGATCCCTCTCGTCCGCGTACTCTGGAGGAACCATGCGGCAGAAGAGTCGACATGGGAACTCGAGTCAGAGATGAAGGAGAAGTTTTCTTCATTGTTTTCGTAGAGGTAGGTTCTGTTCTTAAGTTTCGAGGATGAAACTTTTTCTCAGTTGGTTATGGTGTAGTGCCCCGTCCCTACATCGTGCCCCGTTGTTCGTCCACGGGGTGCGCGAGAAAGGAACACTGTCGCTATCGACTCGGTCGGGACCGATAGGTCGGGATCGATCGAACGGAAACGGTTGAATTAAGATCCATTCCCCGTTATGAAATGGCTTCTTCGGAACCAAGTCCCATATTCAGCGGGCTGCGCCTCAAGGATTGACTCTGCGGCTGAGTCGGGAAAGACCTCCCGTTGCTCTGCTTTTCACGCCGCTTGCGTTGGTTTTGGCTTTGTTTTCTGAATGCATTTTCGTGAATGTTTTTGATGGTTTTCATGGCTTACGTTTCGAACTTCGCATTCGTATCGAATTTCCTTGAATAACACAGTGTTCTAATCGGTTGCTTGTGCGATTTCAGGTGATCGCGTAGGCAACGTCTAGCGCGGCCAACCAGTTTCTCGCCTCAAGTAAATACTAAGGTGAGTGGCTGACCCTTCTTCCCTCGACCCCCTTCTCAAATACATTATCAATACTGGACATGTGCTATGCTAGATGTAATGCAACGACATAAATAATATTCCAATGAACGGTTACACGATGTCCCACGAACACGAACTATACAGATGCTTGTCATATAATATTATCGTGCTTGCAAAATTATCAAATCATATAGAACCGTGCTAAGGAAGGATGAATCGATTAAATAAATGTCGCAACGATACTATAAGATGTGCCTTGAAACAACAAATTAACTTAGCACGGTCATGGACAACTTGTCGACAAGGGCGATTGTTTCTTCGGACGGCATCCCGAGGCCACGGGACCGTTCCGGCCTAGGAAGAAACACGGATAGCTATGCCGGATGCATGCCACAGTAGGTAGGGGCTTTCAACGGGGCTCGCAACCTGCGTTGAAAGGATCCTGTCTACCAAGCTATATGTCCAGGATGGCTTGTCGTGCCAGTGATCTTCACGAATGCACTCTGCTACGATTCTTATTATCAACATAACAGGGAAGAACATGGTAAGTTTACGCTACAACGGCACGCTCTGCCGGGGGAAAGATCTATCGTCGTTATACGGTTGTGCCTTCAATTATAAGTTTGAATTGAGTAGGATGGCTAGAAACTTTACTAAATATTGGCATGCACGCTCACTTAACTTCTTCAACAAATGAGAGCACGGGATTTAAATTGCCACGCACCAGCACAAAGTGTAAAGTGCTGACCCTCGCTCTCAACAGGTACTCGGAACCAGAATAGCGTGCCAAGGAACTGAAGGCGACGCTCCTTTCTTTTGAAGTCTTGCTAGCGTGAAGGCTAACTCTGCGACATTTTGAAGACTCCAACTCAACAGCATCATGAGTCATAAACTCTCGCCGATCCCAGGTCTTAGAGAGTCATTTTGATGTTTGTAAAAAGGGATGTAAATGAATGGAATGACTATCTCAACGATGTCGGTTGTAAGCCCGCGAGGCCTCTTTTGTAATCGAGTCTGTAATATACTTATTATCAATAAAAATGCAAGTTTCCTTCTCTAAATGAATGTGTTCAATTTCTCTGCGTACTCTTATATATGCTGTTGTTTCGGATAACCTTATGAACCGCCTTGTGCAAGCGCAACTTAGGCTTGCACGGTATCATGCTCGGGGGACGACTATCGATTCTATCGAATCGGGGCGTGACAGCTGCGCTAGGGTGAGCTGCGCAGGAGATGAGCTGCACAGGAGTTGAACTGCACAGGAGTTGAACTGCGCAGGAGATGAACTGCACAGGAGATGAACTGCGTATGAGTTGAACTGTGCATGAGATGAACTGCACAGGAGATGAACTGCACAGGAGATGAACTGTACATGAGTTGAACTGCGCAGGAGATGAACTGTCCAGGAGATGAACTGCGCATGAATTGAACTACGCAGGAGATAAACTGCGCAGGAGATGAACTGTGCATGAGTTGAACTGCGCATGAGTTGAACTGCGCATGAGATAAACTGCGCATGGCCTTGCGCTAAAGTGTGCTGGCCGAGGGTCATCTTCTCCATCAGGCCGAGGAAAAACCCCAAGAACTCCAAATTTCTAATCTTCATAACTTAGCCAAAACAAAACCAAATTTGAATTTTCAAAGTTCTAACTTGTGTAAAATTGAATTCTCTTCCACATGGAAGTCTCAAAACAAGGAAAAATACAAGTTCAATAGATCAAAACCAAAAAAATCAAAATATGTCTAAAACTTAGATCTAGAAAAATGGAAGCTCCAAATCACAAAATGCCAAGTTCTAATATTGTTCACCATGGCCTAATCTAGCTAATGGACAAATAAAATGGGGTTCTTATGTGGTGGCAAGCTGTACTTACCTATGGTGTTGGTGGAGGAAGGAAGAAGAAGATGAAGAAAATTAATGGAAGTTATGAGGAGAGAGAAAGTTAGGTGGGGTTTTAATGAGGGAGGATATATTGTGTTGAGGGTGGAGGTTAGCTAAGGTAGTCCAATGCATACTAAACCAAACCAAACCAATTACTTCTCCATAAAATAAAACCACGCCAGGTCTAAAAACCTATTTCACGAGAAAACCAAAATTCGCAAGTCGAGCCAAGATAAAATTACAGGTCAAAACCCGAGAAAATAAAATACATGTCCGAAATACATATAAGCCTAATTAAAATACGTATTCCGAAATATGGGCATTACAATGGCTATCCAGCTTCGACTTTACTCCAGCTAAAAAAGCTTTTTCTTTGGCAACCTTTATGCTATATTCATGGAGGGCTTCATTAAATCTTGTCTCCCGAGCGAGGTAGTCGGCAGATAAAGCTTTATACTCTTCTTGGATGAGACTTTCAATAGTTTCACTTGACAGCTTAAGATATTCTCTGATGGGCTGTTCAAATCCCTTCATGATTTTCTCTAATGCTGCTGCTCTCGCCGCATCATTGAACAAGGCGACATTTCTAATGGTAAGAGCGATCGCCGCCTTCAATATCTCATAATTGAGGCCCTTATTCAGGACCATTTTGATTAGAGCCGCCAAAGTCTTGTAAAAGGTTTCAGTATGAATCTCAACTAAGAGATTCATTTCTACACTTGAACTTGGCATCGCGGCGATATCTACCAAGTCTCTTTTCTGAAGACTGGGAGCAGATGTTGATGCTTTGATAGCAGGCAGAAATGAAGCCATTGTTGTTACTGCTACCATAGCCAACTGGTTCCTAGGAGCTTTAGGAACATGGTCCTCAACAGTTGTTGCTCCAGCCGCCTTTGGAGCTGAAAGTACTAGAGTGTCGGTGGAGGTGATAGGTGCGGATGGAATGATATTTGTGGCAGCTGACTCAGGTTTCATCATTGTTTCTTCATAAACCTGTACTGGATCTGTAATAATAGCAGAGGATGCTATTATTCCTTCCCCAGCTTCAGTTGATGACTTAAGTATGCCTTCATCACCTTCCTCAGCTACTGGCCCTGCAGGTTCTTCGAGTATCTCAGTTGTAGTAAATTCTTCTACAAATGAGTCTTCATTAAAATGTAACTCTTTCTCAGCAGCCTTTTCATC
Organism: Iris pallida; assembly: GCA_029216955.1. Lineage (NCBI taxonomy): Eukaryota > Viridiplantae > Streptophyta > Magnoliopsida > Asparagales > Iridaceae > Iris > Iris pallida. The sequence goes on from JANAVB010009400.1 coordinate 17,175,355, forward strand.
ATCTACAGTAATTTCTACTATATTTTCTTCTTTATCTTTACCCTCAGCAGGAGGAAGATCTTCTGGCCGAGCCTGTACTTCTTTCTCTTGTTGTACCTCCATAGAAGGAGGACATTCTTCTTGAGTCTCTTCTTCAGGCTCTCGTAACACTTCTTCTTCAGCATCTTCTTCTGAAGAAGAAGAAGCCTCCTCCTCAGATTCTTCGTTTTCTTCATAAATATCTTCTTGAGGAGGAGAAGGAGCCACAAGCTTTGGAGCAATGATAGCACCAATAAAATTAAACAAAATAAATTAATATACAAAAAAATCATAAGTTTTATATGGATTTTGTATAAATTATATTTACCTGGAGTATGTGTGGGGCGTGCCATGTACGCGTCATAATCCCCATCCCAGTCTTTATCATAGAAAGTGATAGCTGGCTCATCTGATGGGATAAGTACTGAATTTCAACAGTATGTACTAGGGCGACGTCTTCAACAACTTGTGCCTTTTGTGGCAAAGTTAAATGAAGCGATAAACTGAGATGTCCCGAGGATAAGACTACCGCAGGTGCTGCTGCTGAAGATCCTTCTCCAGGGTAAACTGAAGAAGATGCAACATGCTGCGGCTCATCAACTGGAGTGTCACTCTCAGGGGTAGTGGCTCTTCATCTGGAAGGTCTTTTAGTAGTAGCCTTCTTCTTCTTCTTCTCTGGGGTTTTCTCTGGAAGAGTGACAACTGCACTCTGCTTTCGTTTATGGGACTTACCAATAATAATAGGATCTGTAGCCTTTTCTCCGACTCCCGTAGGGATAACTTCCAGATATTGATCTAGAATGGCAGTGTCATCATGATGTCTAATGGTACTCTAATGGGCTCCTCAACATTTCCTTCCTTAGGCCATCTCAGACTACCTCTCATGTTATAGCCATGAGCGAAGGAACGGATGGAAGCGTAAAAATGAGTATACGAATGGAGTATACATAGTTCGGTGGTGCTGGTAGCGGTAGATATTTTGAATTTGGCACCAGTACGAGCAGTACTAAAATACCTCCATCTTCTTGCACCATCAAGCAGTTTCCCATAGTGACGGAAACTGGTAGAGGGGTTACCAACATGAATTTGGTCATACCCAAATTGGCGAGCAAACCTACTGGGTAGATATGGTTCGAACGCACAATTATCTTCATTTCTGTACATCAAGTGGGGGGGTCTGATGCACTGTAACCATCTGAAGACTGATGGTGACAATAAAGTTCCTCCGTCAACTTCATCTTCAAATTGAACGCCGAAGCAGTCGGTTGGAACTTGTGGTCGGTTACAGAAGAAATTCCAACCATAAGAATAATTTAAGTCTGTTCTGGTATCTGCCACTGTCGTGGCAGTCCAAGTAGCTTTACTGAATTTTTGGAGGAAGACCTCCGCATCATCTCCCGGGCCTGGTGGCAATAGATTGCAGTTGTGTTGCAACAACTAGCCCATCATGTAAGTGTAGGGCATTTCTACCCTGGGGAATATGTTCCGATGAGGAGCGTTGTTGATTAGCTCCTCATCAACTGTTCTCAGACCTGCATTTATTCGGCACACCATTGCCGAGAGCAGGTTGATTCTGGTTTTAAATACCAAACGTACCGCTGGCCAAAGTACATTCCGGTAGATTCTATCAACTGTACCATTCCCTGGTACAATCCATCTTCTCAACCACAAAGAAAGAAAGCCTGCCAGCAAGGCTTTCCTGGAGATCTTCTGGCTACCATATCTGAGGAAGCTTAAGGCTTCAGTTCCAGCAGAGAACTCCCCAGTCTTGGTGGACAAATATTTATTCAGGAATTTGTGACTGATCATCATATCTCGTATTTTGTCAGCAGGGATTGTTGAACCAGAGTTGATATTGGGAGCTTTGTTCTCCTGGAACCTCTCTTTATCATATTTGGATATTTTATCCTTATGAAAAAAGAGGTATGTCGTCCATTTGTTGATGTATACTAGATGAGACCCACTCTCATACATAGTAGTGCAGATCGTGTAGTGGCACATCAATTCTTCAGACACCTCAATCAACTGAGGGTGTTTCTCCCTGATTTCAGCAAGTTTTCGGTTGGAGGGAACATATTCTTCATATGGGGCTTCCCCCATTGGCAGCTTTGAGATGAATTGCATCTCATGGAGTGCGAGACCCATTTCACCTCTTGGGGTCGCAAAAGTTTCAGTTGAACTTATGTATATCTCCATCAGGGCCATAAACAAGTTAATATTCGTTGGTATGCCACGACTAGTTGAGGCCACTGCTTCATATAGGCCGATGTCTTTCAGCTCTGACTGAAAATTCTTCATCATCCAAACGCTAATCTGGATCTAGTTCTGGTTAAATAGAGTTAACCATCCAGGTAGCCTAGGATATTTTTGGGGATACAATACTGCAGCCCTTATGAACTTATTGACGAACATCTGGGTCTGCACTGGTTGGATTAAGGCCGAATCTTCACTTGGAGTAAAACCTGGCAAGAGACCAGAGAATGGAACGACGCCACCATTGGGAACACTGACATAATACCCCATATCATTGGAATTTTCCCACTTGAATATGATTCTACCTGGCCTTCCATAACTATTAGGAGTCAGATTCCATAACATATGTCGAGGATGGGTAGCATGAATGAATGCGGACAAGGGATAATCTCTATCCATATCGAGGAGATACATCGCTCTATCTCCAGACTTGAATACCCAAGACTCCTTCTTGGGATGAGTTTGCGACTTGCAGTCTATTGTATCCCCAAACAAGAAAGCTGGTTTTGTAAATTGTTGGCCATCCAGTGAGGTCAACAGTTCTCCATTAATCATAGATAGCAGCATTCTATCCCCTTGGGCAGCAATCAACTGTGCTCTCTATACGGGGTATTCCGGATTCGCTTGGGGAAACTCAACATGAGATAGGTTTTCCAAATAATTCGAGCCCACCATACCAACCGAGGAGCCAAAAACTTCTGCGAGTGGGTGTACTTGCAAATCCACTGCCAAAAGAAAAAGAAAAAAATCAAGTTTGTGAAAATCTAATTTAAAATTTTTTAATCTATGTTTTAAAGACTTTGATTATGTAAACTTTACGCTTATTGAAGTTGATAGAAAGTTTTAAAAGTGTAAAAAAAGTCTTTAATTTACACAAAGTCTTTCAGTTATGAAATTTTACGCTGGCATGTGTTGACATGAGCGTATTTTAGATTTTACGCTGGCACATGTTTACGCTGGCATGTGTTGACATGAGCATATTTTAAATTTTACGCTGGCACATGTTGATGTGAGCATATTTGGAAAATTTACGCTGGCATGTGTTGACATGAGCATATTTTAAATTTTACGCTGGCACATGTTTATGTGAGCGTATTTTTGATTTTATGCTGGCATGTGTTGACATGAGCGTATTTTAGATTTTACGCTAGCACATGTTGATGTGAGCGTATTTGGAAAATTTACGCTGGCATGTGTTGACATGAGCATATTTTAGATTTTATGCTGGCACATGTTTACATGAGCGTATTTCAGATTTTACGCTGGCACATGTTGATGTGAGCGTATTTGGAAAATGTACGCTGGCATGTGTTGACATGAGCGTATTTCAAACTTTACGCTGGCATGTATAGACGTGGGCGTATTTTTTTAGACTTTACGCTCACACGTATAAACGTGGGCGTATGTTGTTATTTCAGTTTTTACGCTAACACGTATGACGTGGGCGTGAAAACTGAAGGTTTGGGGTCTCTTCTTCTTCTCCGGCGAACACAAAGCCGAGATCAAATAGGGTTTTACCCTTCATTGCTGGAGCCACGTCAGGATTGCTCTGTTGGTGCGTCTTCGATGATGGGGCGGGGGTTTTTGTACGGCCGGTCGAAGATGAATCTACGGCAGGCTTCTTGCCCTTGCTGCCGGCGGCGGATGACTTCTTCGGGGCCATCGTATTAAAGCAAGAGTAGAAGAAAGAAGAAGAGTGAGGAGAGATCAAAATTTCGAAAGACAAAGTAAAGTTCTCTCTCTAACAGTTGAACTCTATTTATAGAGAATTTTAAATCGGTTCAAATTCCCAGATTTTATTCTGACTGTTGGATATCCCAACTTTTACGCGGATGACCGTTAAATATTTCGAAGTCTACGCTGACTGGTGAAATCCCAAATTTTACGCTTCTGTTCAACGTATTTCAAATTTTGAAAATATTTGAAAACTTTGAAGGGGGTCTTGTAGGAGCGTAAAAAGTGCTTCATAGACCAAGTCAAAAGGATAGAGCTTTACGCAAGTCAAAATGAATCTGTAAACTACTCTATGCGGGCTACTCTATGCAAGCTACTCTACGTGAGCTGTTTTACGCGAGCTACTTTACACTGGGGACAGGCTGTCAGACCGTGCATTTAATGCAAGTGATGATGATTCTGACATAATGATTTGCTGACATCGTATAACACAGAATTCGAAGAAATTTGATTTACACTGAAACCAACATTGTCGTTTAGTGTGTGGACAGGATTACTTTACACTCAAAAGATAGCTTTTTTACGCATGAATACTATCTGAGCTTTTTACGCTCAAAGTTGACATGTGCGTAAAGTTTATCTGGGTTAATTTTTACGCTCAAGGCTATTTTATCGGCCACTTTACGCGAGAAGTCTATTTTTGGACTATTTTACGCCTAGTCTACTATATTACGCTGGAAGTGTATTTTGGGTCATTTTTACGCCCGATTGTTTCTGGCTACATAGGAACGTGGTTTGCTTACGTGGCTTTTATGCCACACTTGTCGAGGGACGTGTGTACGTGCTATCCCCATTTTATTGAGATAGCGGGACACATGTCACCAAGCGTAGAGATCACAACTCTACATGGAACACATGTCAACGTGCGTAGAGAGTGGTCTACATCGTGGGTGACATTTGCTAGCGTAAAAACTCAATTTTGTTGCTTTTTACGCACAAAGGGTTAAGTCTATAAATAGACTTATTTTTTACATAGACAACATCAGGAGATCAACAGAGAGACAGGAGAGGAGATTCTGAGAAAACTCATACTTCTAGAGTGATATTCCCAGAAGCATTTCTTCTACTTTTTCTCAAGAACAGGGTGAAGCAAAGCAAGAAAGCATTCGACTGTGCCATCAGTACCGTTGCTCGATACCTTTCTGGTGACTTAGTTCTTCCGATTGTTCATCTTCTTCAAGCAGTTTTCTTCTTCATCATCGTATGGTCCAAGGAACAAAGTGATCGCTCTCAGATTAGACTTCCATAGCAATACTTTCCAGAATATTTGTACTTTATGTACTTTTATAGTTTTCTTTCAAAAGTCAATTTTAGGCATTTTGTTAAGTGAAACAGTTCAGTATGATGTTTATGTGATTCAGAGAATCGTCTAACTATTATCCGTATTTCAAGAGTCTTGAATACGCCTTGGATAATGGGTCCTCTAAAAATTATCTTCGTTTGAACTCTGTCCAAAATCGATCTTTTGAAAACAGTCACGTCCATATTACCTCTGAACTGTTTTTTCGATAATTATTTCCTATTGGGATAATTAAAAAATGTTTTGCTACGTCCATATAACCTTTGAACAAAACACTCATCTGAAATAATCACGTCCAAACTACCTCTGAATTATTTATTGACTTCTATTTAAATGTTATATACTCGTCCATGTCCATATTACCTCTGGTCGAGATATGAAACATTCTCTGCTTCTTTCAACTTATTATCTATATTCAAGAACCTTGAATATAAAACGGGTAATGAGTCCACACCCAATTCCCCAGCGAAATACCTACCAGAAATATCTCTACTACGTCCATATTACCTATAGTTCTGATATTTCACAAACCACATTCATAAGTTTAGAAAGCCAAAAGATTCTTCATTGAATTGTTCTAAAAAAAGTAGGATACAAGAGTTTTTCGGCTAAATGAGCAAATTACAAATAAGACGACTTAAGCGGTACACAACCGATTGATGTTATCCCATCAAGTCGTTATCACAGTCTGAGACTTGACAGTGGCACGACGGTGTGCTTCTTTCTGCCGAGCAGTTTCATTCTTGAAGGGATCAACTTCGCGTGCTTCCCCTTCAACCTCACCAGCTGTTCTTTCAACTAGTCTGAGGTTGTAAGTCTTCCTGCTCAGACGCGATTGTCCTTAAGTTGGCCTCTAGTTAGGAAATCTCTTTGTGGATATGCACAATGTGGTTATACTTTTCAGTGATCTTGGCGGCCAGCGTGTTCTTCGAAGAAATACGAGCCTCGCTCGCAGCGTTGAACTGTTCATATTGATCAGGCAACTCACTAACCTCCTTAGCAAGGGCATCCTTCTTTGCTTGGAAAGTAGCTTCCTCCTTCGCAAGAGCCGTAACTAAAGCCTCATCTTCTTCAAGAAACAGCGAGTTTGGGCTTTGTTGCTTGACTTCCTAAAATTTGGCCACTTGTTCCTCCAGATCAATCAAAACTTTCCTCATACCATTAGGCCGCTCTTCATAGTCGGCGATGCTCTCAAGGACCGTCACTTGGCATTCAGCAATAGCTTTTACAGGTCCATATGCGACATTCTGGTTTAAAACTCGAGGAAACTTTACTTTCAGAATCAAGTAAAAAGCTTTGACGACTTCCTGGGCCATCTCGTCATCTTCGGAGGATGTCGTTGGGGAGGAAGCTTGATGGATGTCTTCCGCTCCAGGAAGAGAGACTTGACAAGAAGCCGAACCTGACAAAAAAATAATATATCTATTAGTAACGAAAAGGAAAAACCTGAAAGAATGCGAAAGATTTATAATTGCGTACCTTCTGCCTGTTCAGCACCAACATGGACTAGGTCATCAGCCCTGGTTACAGAAGGAACCAAGAGCAGGCCCAGGTTGCTCAAAGGGAACAATGTCACGGCCCCGAACAACATCAGCCTGTACATCTTCTACAGCCCCAGCTGAACCTGGAGCAGTTTCAGCAACAGCCACCTCAGTACACTGTTCAACCTCTCCTTCTGCAGCCGATGTCGGCTTACTGATAGATTCCTCCGCACCAGCAAACTCGGAGGAACCAGGGACAACTTCTTGTCTTGTCCAGTATCATGGGCTATTTCTGTATATTGTGCCCTCTCCTTGTCTGCAAGGGAATATACGATGGCAGTCAGCCTCATGAGAAGTATGCAAAATCGAAGGTAGAAAATCTTATCCGTAGTAAAATACAAGGATAACATACCCATGGGAGGGTGAGCTGACTGGACTTGATTCTCGTCCAACTCCTTTATTAAAGCCCCAATCTCAGACATATCCTCCAAAGAGATATCGTAAGAGGGACTGGCTTTTTGGTCGCCATCATAGTCCGGGCATTCGCCCTAGTCATCCCTTGACTCGGCCCCTTTGACTGGGAAGGCTGAATGTCGTCTGCCAGTTGAGGATAATGAGGAGACACTGTTGTCACTTCCAACTCTTCAGATGAAGAGGCACCTGCCTCGATCGCAACTTCAAGATCCTGTGCAAACGACAAACATAAGGGTGAGAAAGCTTCATTCGAAGACTGCACACGTAGTAGTTTGACCAAAACGGCTATGGAGTCTATAAAGGGATCTACCTCCCAAATGGTAACAGCCTGCGACGCCGTTCTACCTCTTCCTGTCTGCCAAGAAGATCTTCTTAAAGGAGGTGAGCCAGCACCTACATCCATGGCTCTCCGGGTGGCAACAATCTTCTTCTTCCTCTTGAAAGTTGGTTGTTGGGCTAGTTCAGTTGAAGCTTTCCTCTTCTGAGGAGGATCGGGGAGAGCAGAATCATCTTCGATATCCTCTCCTGGAGGTATTGTCGGCTCCCTAAGAGAAGCTCTCTGTCGTGGTGTTGCTGTCGGCTTGACGGCTGCAGCGGCGCTCTCCTTTTTGCTGCCCTTTGGCATCTTTCAGGCTCGTTTCGCACTTACAAGAGTAGGGGCAAACCTAGTCCCCAATATCAAGCTCTGCTCACAATAATGCCGAGGATGAAAGGTATTAATTTGAGTATCAAATTTGGCAGCAGCATAGAGCTGGTAGGTCTCAGGCTTATCTTCGGGCATAGTAAAAATTGTCCCCGTACATCTGGTATTGTAATAAACCCATACACGTGCCCCATCGATCAAGCTGCCTATTGACTCCAGAAGCGGGCTAGCATTGCACAAAAGAAGTTGACTATATCCAAATTGTCGTACAAAATGTCTTGGTAGATAAGGCTCCAGGTAGGTGTGATTCCTATTCCTGGGCACCAGATGAGAGAACCTGATAAGCTGGAGCGAATGGAATGCCCTAGTGGTCAAGCTAGTAGTATGGGCTCCCTCATCTACTAATGTATCCCCTACGTTGCCATTGCTGGATGGAGAGGATACTCTGAAGAACTCGTAGTCCCTTAGAAAGCTCAAGGCCCTTCTACAAGCAGGCACCACAGTGACGGCCCAGTCTACCTCACGGAACCTTCGAAGAAAGGCGTCTCCGGCCAAAGAGTCCACCACCAACCGAGCATTCATCAGTTTGGGATAGTGCAGCAGCAGCCATCCCATTAAGTAATGAAAGGGGAGTTCAGTCCGGGCAAAGTCTGTCCTACAGTCGGAGGTCACCGTATTTCCAACAAAATCTTGTAGGCCCCGTTGGATGGCTCCGACCATTGCAGGAAACAGGGTAAGCCGGTATCCAAACGCCAGCTTTACAGCCGGAAGTATCATACTCCGGCTCATTCTTTCAATATATCCTGAACCACCAGGGACTATGCAGTGCGGATCCAGATCATCAGAAAAGCCGCCAGTACGGCTTTCTTTGACAACTTAAACTCAGCATGTCGGAAGAAGTGGTAAATCGAGGAATTTCCCTCAAGATTATCACCATCATCAGTATCTACAGCCCCGTGATCTGTCATCAGTTCCTCTATTTCAGATTTTGTCAGGAGCTTACAAATTGAAAAGGGGGCTAGACCTTATCCTTCTTCTTGAACGAAGATATAGCTCGTCTAAGATCTCGTATGGGGATTGGCCCCCTTATTCTTTCCTGTCTTTGTGATCCTGTGACAGATAAGCAAATGACATAGTAACTCCTTATATATATCCCTCATCTCGGAGTTCTCCCTCTCCAGGTCCAGGAGTTCCTCATCATAAGGGATATGTTCTTCGTACGGCTCTGTTCCCCAAGGAAGCTTTGATATTTCCTACATCTCATGGAGAGCCAAGCCCATCTTCCCTTCTGGAGTAAAGAAGGTACAGGTGTGACGATTATACAACTCCGCCAGAGAGACAAACATGGGCCAATTCGTCTTTATGCCATATTGAGTGGCTCTAATGGCATAAAAAAGGCCAGTAGCCTTCAGCGTGGCTTTATAGGTTGAAAGCACCCATTCAGTGAGGTCACTCCAGAACGAAAAAGGGTACCTCTAACCTTCCAACTGTAGCTTCCCTACGGGATACTACCTATTCTTTGACATCATCAGATTGGAAAGGGTATCGGCAGCATAGGGATGAAGGTCGGTTGGGATATCATTTATTATGGCACCAGGGTGCAGCCCCCTCGTGGAATAGGACGTGGAGCCCTTGACACACTTAAAAGTGTCCCTCTTTCGTTCACCAAAGCTGAACTGTATCTTTCAGAAGACAACCCCATGAAGTTCAGGGGTTAAGTCCCATTTCATCTGCCTCCGCATAGGTAGATCGGTGAACGCCGACAAAGGATATTGGCGATCCATCGTCGGCAACCATATCCTTTGGTTGTTCAACCTGACCACCAAAGGGTCTCTCAGGCGTATCGTTCCGCCGTCCTCAAATCCCAGGCTATCGCCAAAGAAGAAGTATGGCTTCTTAAGACTCCACGCCCCTCCGTGTAGGAACTTCTCGTCATTTATCATCTGCCTTAGGAACATCTTATCATGTTCAAGCATGGCGATCATTCGTACTGAAGGCTGGTTCTGACTGATCTTAACTTGAACATTTCTGATCATGATGGTGATGAGGCTTGAACCGAGAACTTGGCGAGCAGAGCAGAGAGGAATTCCACCGAGTTTCGGGATGACCATGTCAACTGCAAAGACATAAGAGAAAGTTTGACCTAGAATCTACGGAAAAAAGAGCTAAAGTGCTGGAGAAATTCTATGCGCCTAGTAGTTATGCGCCCAAACGGCCTTTGGGCGTATAAAAATCTTCAAACACTTGTGTTATGTATGGGCGCATGATATGCAAAAAGCATGTGGACGAATATTTTTTGCAGGCGCATAAGAGTGCTCAAACACAGAAGCGTTCTGCGTGGGCACATGACACACAATAAAGTGTGTAGGCGCATACTTCTGCAGGCGCATAAGAATGCACACAAAAGTGTGTTGCTTTGGGCGCATATCAATGGTTATGCGCCCAAGTAGAGAGTAGTCTGAGCATCGCAAATTAATGCTCGAGAGTTTATTTTGAAGCATAGCCTCACCCAGAATGGGGTCTTGGACTAGCGAAGACGCTGTCGAAGGAGGAGAACTGCCCGGTGCAGCCTCTTTGTTCTTCGCAAATTTCTTGGCAGCCTAGGGATACATGATTCGTGTAGAGAAGAAATGGAGAGTCTCTTATAGTTTTTCTTAAAAAAGGAAGAAAACGAATTTTCTTTCTCCTTAAGGCCTATTTGTAGGCACAGACAAAAAGTTATGCGCCCACATGGTCTATGCGTCCACATGACCTATGCACCCATACAGACCCACACAGAGTCTGGGTCTTTTGCATATTATGTGCCTGCTATTTGCTCATGTAGACTATACAGAGACATCACATGAAGGATGGACCCCTTCAAATTATGCTCCGATGAATCTGTCAATTCAGGAAGATCTTAACAGCCATCGTTTGACAACCTGTCAACATCTATGCGCCCAAAGAGAGAGTCTGTTGTGTGCCTACAGTGCCAAAAGAAGACAGTCTCCCATGCTTCTTTCAAAGTATTTCAAACTCGTTCGAGTATCAAAAACTTTGAAGGGGGTCCTGTAGAAGCATGAAAAGATCCACACCATGCGCCCAACTCAAGAAGCAGCGATATGCCCAAGTCAGAGAGTAGCAGACACCCACAACGCAAACTCTATGCGCCCATATATAAAATCCCCATGCGCCCATGTGCAGCAATGTCTATGCGCCTACATGGCTCTTCCAGAAGGGGCACATAGTCCTCTTCCATATTATGCGCCTAAGTCAGAACAGCTCCACGACTCGGTCAACATCTACGATCAGTCGTGCACCAAAGCATGCGGCCACGTCAGTCTCTACGAGCAGTCGTGCACCGAAGCTTGCGGCTACGTCAACCCCACGATCTATCTACGATCATCGAGTCATTCTGCATCTACACCCTATGCGCCCGAAGGAAGATTATGAGCCCACATGGAAATTAGTATATTTTCTACCTGTGTGCGTATAGCAGTCATTTTAGTACAAAATGACTATAAATAGAGGTCATATACCTCTTCAAATAGACAGAACAAATAGCATTTTAGAGCCAAATTGCTGTCCTTCTTGCGAGTGAGCCAAGAGTTAGCAATTTTCTTAGTTTTCCTTCCATTTTTTGTAAATCAGAGTGTCAACAGAGTAAGGGAGCAATTGTCGCTCGATCTCTGTCATCCCATTTCCTATATTTTTTTTTGTACTCGAAGATTCTCAGTATAGGATCTCTCAAGTGTACTCGATTTATAGTGCCTTGCGCTAATAAGAAAAGACATTATTTTTACTCTTTTTTGTAAGTGTCTATAATATGGCTATGTCCGAATCCTTCTAAGTGATGGTCTGATCTCGGATCTTCCTTTATAGTCAGCAAATTCTCTATCTCTGCCCAAACGATATATTCAGTCAATCTCAATGGGGGAGGAGTTAGTTCCTGTTTACCAGCTCTAAAGGCTTCCCTGTTCCTTCTCCATAGGTGGGACATAGGAAGGAACTGACGTTGGCAATAAAAAAAAAGCTTTTCCTCCATTCTGAAATCGGAATACCTTACTATTTTCCATACATATCAGATAAAACATAATACAATAAGTACTCTTTCCAGATAACATTTCGTATGCTGGAAAATCATTGATGATCTACATCAACATCGCTCTCATCTGAAAGTTCTACTCCATCGATATATCATATGTCTGAATGGTAAACTGCCATAATTTTTTCAACTCGTCCACCAATGGTTGCAAGTAGATATCGATGTTCTTCTTTGGATTTTTTTGGACCGGATATGATAAGTCTCAAGATCATATAAGGAGTCATCATGCACATCCACGGTGGTAGATTGTAAGGGGTCATAATTACCGGCCAACAAGAGTACTGAGCCCCCGACGGTCCGAAAGGAGTGAATCCATCAGAACATAAAGCTTGTCGAACATTCCTAAGCTCTGTAGCAAATCTAGGATGACATCGATCAAAATGCTTCCATACCTCTCCATTAGATGGATGAGATAATTCTCCTTCATCCATCTTCCGTTCTTTACTATGTTATGTCATGTGTTTTGCAGTATTCAAGAACATATACATCTTATGTAGCCTTTTTATGATCGGTAAAAACTGCATGTATTTGTAGGGGCGCAATCTTGCTCGTACAGTTGATTTTCCTTTGCCCCGAATGGGCTTGTACCAGTCCTCATGACAGAAAATGCATTTGTTTTTATCATTGTTCTCCTTGTAGTACAACATACAGCCGTTTCGACAATAATCTATCTTTTCGTAGCCTAATTCGAGTTTTTGTATCATCATCTTCGACTTGTAAATGTTTTCTGGCAAGTCCTTCACTCCTTTTGGCGGTAACTCTCTAACAAACTGAATTATTTAGTCGTAGCATTCTTGCAGTAAGTTAAAATCAGACTCGAGGTTCAACAACCACATTACTATCGACATGACAGAATGAGAATCACAACCCGGATATAACGGAGTATCGACATGGTTGAACATATCATAGAACTCCTTTGCAACAAGATTCGGATCCTCCGGATCAAAACTTGGACCGGCACAAGCTGTATCAAATACCAACTCACGTGCCAAGTTTTGATGCCCATATTGGAAGTGGTCTCCAAGAGTGGGGCTCCCACCTCCATATTATAGGAGGACTGATATTGCAAAACCAAAGGTTCTCCTTTAGCTGTCTACTCGTTGTAGTTCGATACGAAACCCTTATTGTGTTAGGATTATATACTAAAAGCATCACTTTTGTAGTAACCTTATTTCCTTAAATTTTGAATAAGAATCATATGGGCAAATGTTTGCATATTGTATTTGTTGCAAGTGTTAATGCAAATGTCTGATATTCTATATTGTAGATAATATTGTGTTTGCTGTCACACAGAAGATCATATTATCAGTTTCCTATGGAGTATATAAATAGTTCACAACCTCGATGGACTTGGACAATCTATTGGAAAGGTTGTAGTGTAATCTGGTATTAGTCTATCTTGACTATAGGTTTACACTAGTACACTTTGTGTGTATTGAACAAGACCACTTGAGGTTGTTCTCTTTGTACTGACTACATAAGCGAACAAACACCTTTGTTATTATGGATGCTTATTCTCTTAATCCGGATATAATAACGGACATGTATATGCAGTGTGTATTACTTTGACTCATAAAAGAGTGAGATTCATTATGGATCAATAACCTCTATGAATTGGGTAATAATATTGTATGTATGATGGGCTATTGATTATAAATGGAATCCATGTCCCGATACATCGGGTTGATGATGTCCTCTTAAGGAACTCATAAGGATTATCATGTAAACCCTACAGGTGGATTATCTCTGACATGACAAATAAAGTTGAGCGGTACTACTTAAGGATAAAAGATGTCGAATCAATACAGTTGTCAGTAACTTAATTTGATCGACGGACATACGATATCTTAACATGGAGAGCCAAACGAGCATATAATAAAGGAGCCCACAAACATCATTTAGGATTAGGAAGGTAGTGCAACAATAGCTCATTGGTGGACCGAGCTATTGTTAATGGGCCTGGATTGTGTGTTCGGACTGAACACGGGATATCCAGATCCGTTTGGAGGCCTAACCCTAATTTCTCCTCATGGTCCCTGCCATAGCCTATATATATCCTCTATTCTCTGGCCGCCAGATTACTGATCAGAAATCGGAAATTTTCTCTAAATTCGTGATTCACGTAAGGAGAGAAAGAGAGGGCTGCCAAGGAAAAGAAAAGGTTGGGAGATCGTCGCCCACACGACGTCCAACTCGAGGAAGGAATACGTGCAGAAGATCTTGGGGTCGTCCGCTCGAGATTGCGAAAAATTACTTGTCTCCTTTCCGTCGCAGCTATAACTCGTGAACCCTAGTTTCCGCTTATGAAGGGTTAGAACACGTATTAGATCTGTTCAACTTTCTTTCGATCAATACGCACACCAAAGGAAGGGTCCTGGGAATCCCCAGTTCCATCATATTGTAGATGTGCACTCTCACGAGATCTACCTCTCTGAATGGTATATTACGACAATTGATACAAAGGAACTTTATGAGCCTTCTGTCCTTGAAATAAGGTTGGCTATTGGCGTATCTCAAAAATTCCTCGACACCCGCCTTGAAATCATCCGTCAAACCAATCTTGCTCTCATGTCTCCGATTGTATATCCACGAACAATGAACTAAATATCGACTCATTGTTCAAACCAATTCTGCACCACGTTCTATATATTGGGTAAATACAAGTAAAAATTAATTTAGTAGCTAATTGTAACAACCAAGGTTAACAGTATCAGTATCGAAATCGGTATCACACCATTCCTATGAGTATCGATATCGAAGTCGGTAATATCGACCATTCCTATGAGTATTAAAATAGAAATCAGGTATCAGACCATTCCTATGAGTATCGATATCTATCATACCATTCCTATGAGTATCGATATCTATCATACCATTCCTATGAGTATCGATATCGAAATCGTTAATATCGACCATTCCAATGAGTATCGATATCGAAATCGGTACACACCATTCTAATGAGTATCGATATCGAAGTTGGTAATATCGACCATTCCTATGAGTATCAATATCAAAATCGGTATCAGACCATTCCTATGGGTATCGATATCGAAATTGGTATCAGACCATTCTATGAGTATCGATATAGAAATTGGTATCAGACCATTCCTACGAGTATCGATATCGAAATTGGTATCAGACCATTCCTACGAGTATCAATATCGAAATCGGTATCATACCATTGCTATGAGTATCGATATCAAAATCGGTATCAGACCATTCCTATGAAGTATATGTTAGGAGAAAGGGAATACATACATGAACCTAGATTAATAGTGCAAATCCAATATATCTTGTCCAAGTCCAATGTGCTTGTGTCCAAGTCCAATGTATCGTGTTCGATACCAATATATAATATGCTCGTGTCGAAGTCCAATGTATCGTGTCTATACGTGTCCAACACCAAAATCTTGATTTATATTCCTCCAATTTCTACTGAAATAGGGATTTAATCCCAAATCCCTATTTATTCCGAAATGCTTATTTAATTCCTATTTCTACTAAAATAAATTCAAAAAAATTAATTCAAGAAATAAAAAAATCCTATTTTTACTGAAATAAATTTTGGAAATAAAAAATAGGTTCAGAAATCTCACAATGAGGAAGGAGAAGAAGACTTTCAGAGGAGATGGAGGGTCGGGTTCGTTGGTCGTCGAGGGAGGAGCAGGAAGGAGGAAGATGAGGGGCACGTCGGTCGTCGAGGGAGGCGAAGGAGGGGGGTCGGATTCGTCGTCCGCCGAGAGAGGAGCAGGGAGGAGGAGGACGAAGGGGCCGTCGATCGTCGAGGGAGGCAGAGGAGGGGTCGGGGCTCAGTCGTCGAGGGAGGAGGAGTAAGGGACGGGTCGGTCGCTGAGGGCGTCGAGTTGGTGGGAAAATTTTATGGTTGAAAATTTTGAGAGTGAACATAAAAGCGGTACTGTAAGGGTTTTAATCATGGCCAGCGACGGAATATTCCATCGATAATCAGTCGATAAAATCTTACCGACATATTTGTGATGAATATAGCGACATATATGAATAACTAATTTTGTATAAAACATCAATCACTAATTCGTTGCTAGTCTGTCGCTATATAGCGACCGAAAAACTTTCGTCGCTAATATCCGCCAAAAAAAATAGTATTTTGGTAGTGATAAAGAGTAGGATAGTGCACAAGAATAGGTAGTTCTAAAAGACTTGGTAATTAACACATGATTATTCTTAACATCGTCACCTACCTTCTCGATCGGAGCATCCCTCACCTGACGACCAAGTTGAGCCACTGCAAGCTCCTCCAACGTGCGACCCAAGGGCTGCTCGCGATAGTTCCCATCGGAACTGTTACTTGGTCTTGTCAGTCGGATACCCTTCCCTCGAGCAGTGCCAGCGAGCGGATGGTGAATGGGCACTAGGCTTGCCCCACATAGTCGACAGGGTTATATGTCGCCCCGAAAGAGGGCCAAATGTGTCACACGTAGCCAAGCTGCTACCGAGTGATGCCTCGAGCATGAGCTATCCATGGCCACAACCATCTGGACCAACTGCGATGCCTGGCTCATAGTGGCATTTATGACCACCGTGCCGATAGGGGAGACTGTGTTCTGTTGGTGAAAACCCCTGATATCGAATACTGGCACCCAACACTCCTTCGTCGATCTCTTGCCATGTTGTATAGCCACTACGCACACAAGTATACCAACAAAATAGCCGAAAGTCGTGTTCCTTCTCCACATGCGGTGAACCTCGCACGCGGCTATTTTGGGTATGCAATGTTATGTCGGACATTAGAACCCTCTGGTGGTGTGCCGAGAATTGAAGAGCCAGACTAGCATCATGCACTCCTCCTTGTTCAGTCGAGCCCATCGTGGTTAGCAACAGCTTCAACATTGGTACTGTTCGAAGAAGGAGCAATTCAGCAGTACCCTAAATGAAGGTTTAGGTAAATTTTCCATACAAGCCCTTTCCTATATCTCTCTTTTGGGTAAAGACTTTTTTCATTATTTAAGATGTTTATATAAATATGTATATAAATGATTATACGTATAAGTTAATATATATAATATTATATATATATATATAATATTATATATACATATATTACATTGACAAATGTGTGTTATATATATGTAATTCCATATATTTATATATAGGTATTCATATATGTGTATCTTATGTCATTTTTCAAATTTACTAAATGAGTATTTATATAGGTATATTTTGGTAGGCACTATTTTATATTTACATATCAAATTATTTGTAAAATGAATTATTATATATATATATATATGTATATATATATATATATATATATATATATATATATATATATATATATATATATATATATATACATATATATATATATATTCTACTATATAATAGGAAAACTTGGTTGTGAAACTTTTGAATTCCTAAAATACCCATAAGTATTTTATAAACATGATGTTATTATGTCAACTTGCATGTCATTTATGTTTAAAAGTCAAAACAATAAAGTTTGCATGCAAGTATTTTGTTACCATACAACTTTTCATGTTCCAATGGTAAAAAAATTATCTTTACCATTTTTCAAATATTATTATTCTCAATAGAATTTTTTTAAAAAAGAACAAAATTTGTACTTGAATCTTTTGGCATTGTAAAAAGAAAACACACACATGAATAATCATCTGGAAAAGAAGACAACTGACCTTATGTTATTCTACTTAAAATACGTACAAAGTACGTACATATAGACTAGTATATATATATATATATATATATATATATATATATATATTTTTTATATATATATATATATATATATATATATATATATATATATATATATATATATAAACCAAAATATTATTGAAGTGATAGGCGCAAAATGTCGAAGCCTATATAAGTAAGCGCGCTCAATGCGACAAGAGGAACATAAAACAAACAGTGCGAGATGCGCACAAAATGAAACCGGATCTCAGCCACAGCCGACAGGGGAGGCACGAGGAACCCGGAGAATGGCCTAAGCGAGGGCCTCCCCAAAAGTATAGGAGGCGTGGGAGCAACGCCTCCTAGCTTTGAGAATTTGTCTGGTGACCTCTTTGTACAATTGTGGAGGAAGTAGTTGGCGTCCTTCATATCTGAATTTGTTTCTGTTCTTCCATAATACCCAGATCCCAGCGACTACGACGATCTGATATTCGTGGGAGCCGCTCCAGTTGGCCAGGAGATCGTGGAAGCCCTCAGTCGGAGGGACAAGACTTAGTCTATTGTGTAGTTTGAACCAAATCTGAGTCGCCAACTCACCAGAAAGGAGGACGTGCTCTGTCGATTCCGATGAGTGCACCACGCAGCAGTGGCATCTAGACGCGAGGTTGAATCTGATAGATCTGATGTGGTCGTCCGTCGGAAGCTTCCGGCACAGTTCTCGCCAAATAAGGATAGACCATTTGATGGGTATGCAAGACTGCGAGAACTTAGCACATGTGTTATTCGGCACGCCTCTGCCTCTGGCCACAAGTCTGGTGGAAGCAAGCGTAAAATTCCTCCTGGGTTAGGGGACCAACTTTACGTGTCGGGCATGTCAGTGACCCGAAGATTAGCCACAAGAATACCGTCGGCCGCCGGCTGACCAAGGCAATCTCTTATTCTCCCCCAATTCTATCCGGAACTGCCTTCCCATAGGTCCCTAATTATGTACCCCTGAGGAGTTCTACCTTTGGGCTGTATGGTGTCTTCCCCTAGCCACCGTTTCAGACAGGCC